>JAZGLO010005964.1:912500-1247500 GCA_036873155.1 Biomphalaria sudanica | reverse complement strand
ATGATTCGGAAGGGACGGGTAAGGGGGTTGAGGTGTTCCGAGGTGATCTGTTGAAGTGGGGAATGCTCGAGGGATGAAAATGTTTATGGTTCTCCGGAAAAGTGAAGAGATTGTGCAGCTCTTTACGTCTGAAGTGAAAACAAGAGGAAACATTGAAGAGAGAGGATTGGGAAATTCCCGATCTTTGGGCGAGCGACATGATCTGGCCCCTGACATTTCGTCTTAACTGATGTAGCAAGAAAAAAAGAAGGAAAAAAGGGGCAGGGGAAAATGAAGAGCCTTAAAATATCTTTCGGAGGAAATATTATTGATGATAGGAAATAACATTAAAACTTCATGTTCTTTCACTTTATAATCTCCTCACAATAGGACGTTCTTTCACTTTATAATCTCCTCACAATAAGACGTTATTTCACTTTATAATCTTCTCACAATATGACGTTCTTTCACTTTATAATCTCCTCACAATATGACGTTCTTTCACTTTATAATCTCCTCACAATATGACGTTCTTTCACTTTATAATCTCCTCACTATAAGACGTTCTTTCACTTTATAATCTCCTCACAATATGACGTTCTTTCACTTTATAATCTCCTCACAATATGACGTCTTCGTTTTTGTGGACAACGACTGGATGATCTCACACAAAAAAAATGTGTTACGTATGATATATTATTGCCAGGTATCCGAGACTCCAAAAGTAGTAAGTTCTGAATCTGTTACCTTTCAACATTTGTGTCTCACATCACATACAAAGTGCATTATTAGCCTTTATAAACAAACAGAAATGTTTTCTTTTTACTTTAGCAGCTAGTTGACTAGAAAAAACATCTTTAAGTATTATTTATATTTGTTGTAAACATTTCCTGTACATTTTAAAAATATATTTGACTTAGTGATACTGAAAATACACAAATGTTGTTCATCGTTGTTAGCATATTGTAACATTGCCTCCCTTACATTTAAGTAATTGTTTTAGAATTGGTGTATTTTTTTGAAAAAATCGCTTGCATAATTAATTTTATAAATTAAATGGTTTGCTTTTAGAAACCAAAAGTAGCCGTTGCACCTAAACTTTTCAAGCCGCATTTAATGATGAAATAATATTTTTCATATCTCTTCTAGTTTTCGAGATCTGAGTGTGACAGACGGACAGACGGACAGACCGACATTTTGGTCAAACCTAATAGCGGCTTTTTTCCTTACGGGGGCCGCTAATAAAAGGACATTTGAAAAACAAAATGGTCGCATCACTTTGAGAAACAACTTTTTGTCTCCCTTTCACTTTCCACCCTTTTTCGTGCTGTCTCTGTATACACACATACACACAATCACATCAACACCAAACGAAAATAACGAACACATTTGAGAAGAAACCAAAACGAAACCATTCTTCCTTATCTCTAATCTGAGCAATATCTTAATGCGTGAGATTTAATATTCGAATCGAATAATTTTACCGCTAGTTAGTTGCCTATTTGTGTTTAAAAAAACAACTAGCGTGTAATGTCACATGACTCTCTATATTTTAAACTAGTCTTTGGTGCAAACGGAAGAGCTTGTAAACTGTGATTCTGCAGTCTTAAAAAAACATAGCGCACCAATACGTCCTTTTGTCTTGTACACCGGATACACCAAAAAGCTTAAGCTATTTCTATCTTTGCTTGATCTTCTAATCATCAAAAGTAGTGACCACTGTACTTCAATTTGAACGCCTTATTGAAAACATATTTTTGAAGACATTTAATTTTTTTTATTCAGGGGCGACCATTAAATCCACTTAATCTAAATCAGCTTTTCTCAATCTGAGGAGCGTGTTTTGCTGACCGGAAATGGGGAAATGATGGGCGTTGATTGTATCGTTTTTTTTTTCTTTCTAGGAAACAAACATCTGTTGTATTTGGGCTGTAGTCAGGGCATATAAAGTCATACTTGAATATTTAATTTATACATTACAAAGTTTAATATGTGTCCACCGAACAAATTATCCACGTTTTTGCGCGCGTTGAATTTCCCTAGTGCGTTGAACCATGGTTCTGTTGTCGTCTTCTGTTCATCGAAACAGGCTTACTTCAAGAGATATAACACAAAGATAATCTTACGATGAATAGGAATAAAAAAGACATACTCATGCTACTGTGATTGCCTCAGTTGTCACTCACACTTCAGTATTGGCCCGTTCCCTCATCTTACTTTAGTTCATTTAATTTCACATGACACTTTAAATAGGCTGAGTATTGAGCTATCCCTGGTTTACAATGCTCCTCCTGATCCCCTAGCTCTCATTGGGTACCAACTTAATTTGTTTTTTGGACGAAGGTTGAGAAGCACTGCTCTTAATTCTAATATAGACCCATTTTTTGTTGTTCTCTGAATATAAGTATATATACTTAGGGACGTAGGTTAAGGTTTTCATGGGGCTTTGTTTACATGGGGTTAGGGTTTCTAAAAAAAATCTGGAAAAAAAGTCTTTGATCAGCCAGTGATCCAGACAATAAGAACGACACGTTTACTTAAAGACGGAAGGTCAAGTCCAAAGAGGGCGGGGTGAGATGTGGTCTAACTACCGAGAGATGCTTTACGCATTAAAGTACCGAGACAGCACTAGTGCTTCAAGAATGTACTTACTTTTTGGTAGTACGACTTAATGTTACAAGACTTTACAAGAACATCGGGAAGTTGATCACAAGGAATATCTTTCCGAGAGCAGTCCTCCCCCACCTCTCTCTCTCTTTCTTTCCTCGACTCTCTTCTCCGTTTCTCATATGTCTAGCTCTAGAAATGTCAACCTGCGGATCAAACACCAAGCTGAAGTGTTAAGGGTGAGTAACGAAACCATTCTTCCTGAAGCCGGGTTGCCATTTCATGGCTAGTGGTTAGGAAGAACGGAGTGGGTGAAGTAGGGATGGGGTCACGTCTGGAGTGAGGAAACACTCAGCTGCGGTCTATCATAGTCGGCAATGTGGTGGGGCTTTTCAAGGTGTGATATTACCTCCTCTTGATATGTCTCCACTACTTCACGTGTAGCATTATGTACTGTTGCTTTTTTTAATGTTTGTTTCCTAGCTGATACCCGTACTACGTCACAGTTTAAATAGTTGGTGTATAAGTTTATTTTGCCCTCTTAAGCCCCTCAATCTGGTCCGGACTTAGGCCACTGCAACCTATGCGGTCGTAGTGGGCCCCGCACTTTCATAGACCCCACGGTAATTCTAGATGTAACTTATTAAATAGAAACATAAATCTATACTATAAAGTAGAAAGTAAGGCGTATGTTTGTATGTTTGTATGTATGTATGTATGTATGTACGTACGTATGTATGTATGTATGTATGTATGTTTGTTTGTATGTATGTATGTATGTATGTATGTATGTATGTATGTATGTATGTATGTATGTATGTATGTATGTATGTATGTATGTATGTATGTATGTATGTATGTATGTATGTATGTATGTATGTATGTATGTATGTATGTATGTAGTGGGAAGCGTGGTCGAGAGGCTAAGTGCGCTTGAACTTAGCTTGGTTTGGCTACCTAGAAGGGGGCTCGAGGTTCGACACCCGACTCGGGCAGAGTTGTGTTTACTGAGCGCCTAATGGCAGCACGGAAAACCAACTCCTAGATACCCCCTCCCCCCCCCCCCCACACTGGTTCACAAATTGAGATTGGACCAAAGCGCTATGAGCATGCTTTAAGCATGAAAGTAGCGCTATAGAAAAGCCATAAATATATACGTATGTATGTATGTATGCTGTATGTATTTATGTATGTATGTATGTCAGGAATAGAAATAAAAACCGCTTGACCAATCTTGATAAAACTTGGCAGAAATGTTCCTTGGGTACTAACTTAGACCGTAGTGTATGTATTGTAGCCCTAAAACTAACTTAAGACCCTCAAAAAAAAAGTTGACCGACTCTATTGAAGCTATAGTATTATATGGATCTAGGCTTTGTTTACAATGTTGACATGAGAAAAGATCGAAAGGATCTAATTTTAAGAACTAGACTTTGCACATATAGTTTTTTACTTTGACACATGAAAATCAAAATATAGTCTATTGATTTCATTATTTAATAATAATTTAATAAAATTAACCTTCAAATTTGTGTCTCATAAGTATTTTTACATAAATTCGTTCCATATATCTGCGAATTCAGAACGTCCTGACTTACTTATAATACCATTCATTTAACAAATCGGGTTAACCCGTTTTAATTGTACTTCATATCCTATTCATCTATCGCTCCTTTCATTTTTAATAGATATGAATGTATCGGCTTCGGGTTAACCCATTTTCGCAAAACTAATTTTATTTTCGTAGCGAAAGAGAAAAACTTGAAAGGATCATTAGCTAAGTTTAACATACATCTAAATCCAATCCACTAGATTAGTAAACACAAACTAAGGCCCGCAGGTCGCGGGTAATGTCAGGCTAGTTATATATAATAGCAGGTTTTCTGCGGATTCCTGATTTTCCAGGAATCCTGGAAATCTCATGTAATTGTAAAACATACCAAAAAGTCATGGAAATATCCTGAAATCGAAAATCTTACTAAAAAAAATAAATATCCTTAGAAATAGACAAAAGTGTCATTTTGGGGTGCGAATTTTACGCGTGATTTAAAAAAGAACAACACAACATTGTCAGCTTTCATTTAATAAAAATTGTATTTTCTAATAAAAAATCCTTTTTCTTCTTCTTCTTCTTCTAGCCAGCTTTTTGTGCTGAGCTGTCAGCTCTTTTGCCAATGATAAGCCCGCCTTACAAAGAGGATGAAAGAGACGTCTTATTTTATTTACTCCATCTCTTTCTCTCTTACCCTTCTATCTCTCTCTCTCTCTCTTACATCCTCTCTCTCTCTCTCACTCTTTTCTCTGAGCTGACTTTATCAATGACAATTTCTCTTCCTTACTGTTATTGTCTTTTAGCCACACTACCCCCGTTAACCTAACACACATGCTTAAAACTTTGTTCTAAATTCAGTTCAAGTCTTCTTCCCACTTGTCTGAAATAAAAACCTTTTTTTTTCCAGGTTGACCACTATGACCAGATGACCAGCACATTGAGACTTTCTCACGGATTCGGTAGCTTTGGCCGAGTCGGTCTTCAAGTGGTCAGTCAAAGTGAAGACAACATCAAGGTGGTCAGCTATGGATATCTCAGCTCAGGTTCTTCTGCCCAACGGTCAGTGAAACTGCTGGAAGTGAAAAGAGACTCTTGACCCTTTAAGTAATGAGCCACAAAACGTACTTTTCCCACGCCTTGTGCAGACAGCGCTAAACTATCTGTATCTATCTACCACAATTAGCAACATTTTTTTTCTTTTGGAAACGTCAACTTTTTGCTTGTTTCATCAGGCTGTTACATCATAGCAATCCTGGGCTTAGGCCTCTTTTCTTTTGCTTCTTTGTTGGGCTTTCTTTGCCTCTTTTTGGGCTCTGTCTCTTTTTTGGGCTTCTATTTTTTTCCCCACTTTATTATCAGATTTAAACATTTACTCAAGATAAATATTCAAGCTATCAAAATAAATACATAATTAATATTGAAAATAAATTAAAAAATAAAACAATTCTCTGTTAACTATCATTATTCCATTGCCGCCTCTTGAATTCCTTGATATATGTTTTCCTACATTCTTTGGTACACAACTATACTTGTTTATAGGATACAGGACATCCTGTATGGCGATCTAATAGAAGGCAGGAGAGCCGCTGGTCGCCCACTTTTACGTTATACGGATGTATGCAAACGCGACATGAAGCTCTTCAAAATCGACACTGGCAACTGGAAAGAGGTGGCACTGGACATATCCTCATGGAGAGAGAGCATAAAGGAAGGGTCAAAGATTGCAGATGTCATACACAACAGAAGCAGAAGGAAGGTTGAAAATGCAACGGCGCCTGGTGATTATATATGCCCGACCTGCGATCGCAGCTGTGTATCAAGGATTGGCCTCTTCAGTCACACAAGAAGTTGCAAAGGGAAAAGATCGTCTCTCGAGACGTAAAATGCCACAGAGATACTTGTTTATGTCTCTTTATACCATTGTGTTTTTATTTCTACTCACCACATAGTTGAACCTTGTAGTGTAAACTAAAATCAGAAGATGGACCAACATCATGTCCCGATTATTATATACGATATTGCCGTCTTTTAACTAACTATATTTAATAATTAATATTTCATTTTTAGCATGCAACTTTAAAAGTCTCTATGTAAATGAATATTTTGTTTTCAATTCTAATAAATTTAAGAACAACAAATATATACTAACGTTCATAATAAATAACATAATATTGAAAGTGTTAGAACAGGATGAACATTAAGTCAACACGATATTCTAATATTCTTATGCTTTCAAAAATCGGCGTGTTTATACAAGGTATTTCCTGAGGTTTGATTGAAATAGACAAAAAAGTGAAATAACTTAATTCCAGGAGAAGTGAAGTAAATGGGAATGTTTAAATTGCTATAATAAAACAACAACAAACAAACAAACAAAGAAACAAAGAAACATGCTTGACTAAGAAAGAAAATGTCTTCACAATAAAATGTTAACAACAAAGATGAACGTTCAAGTTTGTATACATACTACAAAACGACTAAAAAATGGCGTACTAAAGTCTGTGTTCAAAGTAGAGTAGAGCCATATGTATGTGGGACTTATTTCAGGGGGGGGGGGGAAGGGGGTTAAAGGTTACAATGTAATGTAGATCTTTTCCAATCATGCCATGCCACAGAGGCAAACCGGTCGTGATGTTGAAAGACAAGGGCGGTAACTTTATCACCCACTTGAAACGTCTCTTAGAGTGGCTGTATGACAGTTACCTTCTCAGTCTTGTGGCCTCGCGTGCTTAATGAAACTTCGATCATAGACATCCAGTTGGTTTTTTTAGGCTCTGGAACAACAAAAAAAAGGAACGAAACGAGTCCGGATGAGAAAGGGGGGGGGGGGCAATGAAGACTAGAGAAAGGAATCACGGGCACACGCGCTGCTGGTGAGTAGTCTCCATTGTCTTTCAACGTCAAGAGGATTTCGGAAGTGTGGTTGGACAGGATCAAATCTGGATCACTTTTCTAGACATTGCTGGCATAATTATCTCCTAATTAAACCCCCTCCCCCCCCCCAATAAATTGACTCCCACCATCTCACTTTTCTATTTACGTCCATTGTAAATGTGTTCCCCTGTTCTCTGTAAAGTAGAATACCGTTGACAATCTCTTTCTGTATCTATATATGTAATACTTCAGTCTAGACCATTTTTTCCTGTTTTAGTTCCTTGTTTCAGTTATCTGGTGTGTTGACGTGACTGATGTATTAACGTGACTGATGTATTGACGTGAGTGATGTATTGGCGTGACTGATGTATTGACATGACTGATGGGTTGACATTCAGTCCGCCATTAAAGGTTTACAATGGGATGCAGTCGAGATACTAGCATTTACACAATTGTGTCTTTATGCACATATCGTAACATTTATATCGTAACAGTCATTCCGTAACATTCATACCGTGCCATAACGTAACAGTCATACCGTAACATTCATACCGTGCCTTACCCTAACAGTCATACCGTAACATTCATACCGTGCCATACCCTAACAGTCATACCGTAACATTCATACCATGCCATACCCTAACAGTCATTCTGTAACATTCATACCATGCCATACCGTAACAGTCATACCGTAACATTCATACCGTGCCATACCCTAACAATCATACCGTAACATTCACACCATGCCATACCGTAACAGTCATACCGTAACATTCATACCGTGCCAAAACGTAACAGTCATACCGTAATAAGATCAGTGACAAACAGTTAACACATTTGTTGACATAAAAAAAGTATGTGTTGAAATAGTTTCAATCCTACGACTAGCTCAACACTTTCTTCATGAATGAAATGTGCAAGTTGGAAGTGGGTCAAAAACTCATGTAAAAAAACTGAATTTCTCCCAATAGAATGGCTGGTTAGCTCAGTTATTAGGGCATCGCTCTAGTAACGCAAATGTGTTAGGTTCTGGCCACATTTTAGATTTTGTTAATACCAATAAATAAAATTAGAAAGCCGATAAAATATTTGTTGTTCTTTTTTGTTTATAAACTTTTACGTAAAGTGATAAAACGTTATGCAAATTGAGAAAATGTTATGTAAGTTAATTAAGCGTTAGCTCAAATTGATAACGTGTTATATAAATTGATGAAGTACTAGGTAAGCTCGAGGCGCGGTGGCTGAGTGGTAAATTGCTTGGCTTGGGTACCGAAAGTCCCGGGTTCGAATCTTGTTGAAGACTGGCAAACTAATTACGTATCTTCGGGTGCCTCTGAGTCCACCCAGCTCTAAAAAGTACAAGTTTGGGTACCATAAAGCGGTTGGTCGTTGTGCTGGCTGAAACAAACGACCTCTACATTATCTGCTCTATAGATAGCAAGGTCTGAAAGGGACACTATTATGTATGCTAATATATGTTAGTTGCTAACATGTTATGCAAATTGATAAAATGTTATGTAAATCGATAAAATGTTATTTAAGTTGATAAATGTTATGTAAGTTGATAAATGTTATGCAAATTGATAAAATGTTATGTAAGTTGATAAAGTATAGGTAAGCAAATAAACTGTTGATAACTTGCAATAGATATACAAGCCGCAATGATAGCTAATAAACAAACCAAATAGAATTCTGACCAACTTTTCTGACAAAAATACACATCTTTGACAGGTTCTAAAGAGACACAGCTATGGAGGCTTCAATTAATTTTATTCTTTCAACTGTGAGAGAGACCAAGACGAAACAGTCGCTGTGTTGGACACATTGTATTCTCGTAAATAAAGAAATGGCTAGTTCTTAATTTCTTTTATTATTTTAGTTATTTATAAAACTTCATAGACCAACGTCGTAAAGTACTTTTAAAAAAAGTATTTATCATTTATTATTATTATTTATTTACTTATTATTATTACGTTTATTATTACCAATCCTCTATTTATCTTGCAAATGGAGCCTGGACATGAAAACGGTTTTAAAGATTTTCCTTGGAATTTGACAGTTGATGTACATCTTCGGAAAAAGATTTATTATCTATTTGGCCACATTGGAAAAACTCTAGTTTTACCGTCATATTTTTTGTTTAATATTATCTTCTAAAATTAAATTTGGTCTTGAAAATCGTTCTCTTGAACAGACAATTAAGCAGGTTTTTCTAAGTGGATGTATACTACTGTATACATGTACATTCGCTTAAACGGGATTTCTTGTCGTGGTGAGGGGAGAAATGGCCTGGGTAAAAAGGTTTCTTTTTTACAATACCTAAATTCAAGTCAGAACTTCATGGAACCAGAAACTGAAGGGCCTATTGAAAGATCATCTGAGCCTTACTTAGGGCCTATTGAAAGATTATCTGTGCCTTACTTAGGGCCTATATGTTTTACGTAATTCTAATATAGATTTAAGAGTTTTAAATCAGAATATCTAGTCTTAGATCTAGAAGTCCATATAAAATCAATAAATTATCGCAATGGGTTGTTTGACGTATGTTGCGACAGTTCTGCGTACTAATCTGATCCGCCATCTTGTTAGTAGGTTTGCATTAGTAACGTTGCGTGGATATAGTAACTATCCTGTAAATCTACATCTGATAAACTTCCAAAACATACTCTTTATCTTTATTTTTCATGCATTAAAAAAAATGCCTTGCTATACATTATACAAGGTGGCTCTAATAATTCCTTGACCTAAGACTAGAAAGCCTGCTAGGTATAGACTGGCCGAATTCGTAAAAATGCGCAGCTGAAGGTGTTAAGATCACGGGTTCGAATCCGGTTTGAAACTAAGATTTTTTATAATGATTATTTAAAAATATTTTATTACATTTTAAGTTGTCTTTAAAAAAATGTTTTTCTTGTTTTGTTTTGTTGTTACTTGTTTTTCTTCAACTGTAGCCTGAAATATGTCCAAGATTTCTTAACAACTCAAGAACCAGACGGTTCTACACATTTAGCTTTTCAAAATTCAAAACCAAATGTTAATTAGATGTATTTTTTTTAGCCCAATCAAGTTATCAGTCAACGGTGTTTCAACAAGAGCAGGTCTGGGAGGGGAGCACGAAGCCAAGATACAAAAGCGATTTACGTTTAAAAGGACATGCTAATGACTGGAGAAGAGGAAAGAACAGGGAAGGACGCGAAGAATCACACACTAGGCGGCGCGAATTGTGGACAAGACAAGTGGCGAAAACAGCACCTTTTCATGTCTGGAGAAATCGTGCCCAGAATTTTAAAAGCGAGAGGCCAAACCAAGAAATCATGCAGATTTAGCAGCTTGGAGATCGTGTGAAAGCAATTATTTGATACACTTGTTTAAACAAAGAGGTAGAGTCTAGATGTACTTCTTTACACTGCATGATTTCACGTCAGTGGTGTAGCCCCCCCCCCCCCCATACATCATGTCTTCGATGATTTCCAACTTTTTAGACTCCTGGAGGGAATCTCGTGAAGGAAAAGGGTTTCACAGATATGAGGTATTAATAGATTAATAGATTTCAATTCTAAGTAAATTGAAAAGGTAAACATGATAGGCCTACCATTTTTCTTTGATGCTAAGACACATTCAAACCTTATTTAATAAATCAAACATCAAATTCTTCAAAGAATTACACCAGATTTTATTTTTTAGGCTTTGGTTACTTCTCACTCCACGACACCACTGGAAGCGGTGCTAGCTCTAACTAAACACACCATTCGTATGGTGACTGCTAGCTCTAACTAAACAAACCATTCGTATGGTGACTGCTAGATCTAACTAAACACACCATTCGTATGGTGACTGCTAGATCTAACTAAACACACCATTCGTATGGTGACTGCTAGCTCTAACTAAACAAACCATTCGTATGGTGACTGCTAGCTCTAACTAAACAAACCTTTCGTATGGTGACTGCTAGCTCTAACTAAACACACCATTCGTATGGTGACTGCTAGATCTAACTAAACAAACCATTCGTATGGTGACTGCTAGATCTAACTAAACACATCATTCGTATGGTGACTGCTAGATCTAACTAAACACATCATTCGTATGGTGACTGCTAGATCGAACTAAACACACCATTCGTATGGTGACTGCTAGATCGAACTAAACACACCATTCGTATGGTGACTGCTAGATCTAACTAAACACACCATTCGTATGGTGACTGCTAGATCTAACTAAACACACCATTCGTATGGTGACTGCTAGATCTAACTAAACACACCATTCGTATGGTGACTGCTAGATCTAACTAAACACACCATTCGTATGGTGACTGCTAGATCTAACTAAACACACCATTCGTATGGTGACTGCTAGATCTAACTAAACACACCATTCGTATGGTGACTGCTAGATCTAACTAAACACACCATTCGTATGGTGACTGCTAGATCTAACTAAACACACCATTCGTATGGTGACTGCTAGATCTAACTAAACACACCATTCGTATGGTGAATGCTAGATCTAACTAAACAAACCATTCGAATTGTGACTGCTAGATCTAACTAAACACACCATTCGTATGGTGACTGCTAGATCTAACTAAACACACCATTCGTATGGTGAATGCTAGATCTAACTAAACAAACCATTCGAATTGTGACTGCTAGATCTAACTAAACACACCATTCGTAGAATGACTGATAGGCCTAGATCTAACTAAACACACCATTCGTAGAATGACTGCTAGATCTAATAAAACACACCATTCGTAGAATGACTGCTAAATCTAACTAAACACACCATTCGTAGAGTGACTGCTAGATCTAACTAAACACACCATTCGTAGAAAGACTGCTAGATCTAACTAAACACACCATTTGTAGAAAGACTGCTAGATCTAACTAAACACACCATCCGTAGAAAGACTGCTAGATCTAACCATAACTAAACACACTATTCGTTGCTTATCTAAAATGTAGTTCCATTGTGTAGTATGTAGCTATCAAATGAATTATTTATATTATTTCCAACCTTCATATAGCTATTGATATCATCTCGAATGGATTATATGAGTTTCACGGGTTGATGCGCATTGCTTAATTTTAACCAAACAGGAAATAGTCCTTTTTACATATACTACTTGTTGCAATCGCTCAGACAGTGACTGTTGGCATCGGTCTGTGTTAGATATGGAATTAAATTTAGTCGATAATTATTGTTTGAAAATGAAAGCTTAAAAGATAACATAATTTATTATTTCAAACAATTGGAAATTCAGTTTGACTACAATAGTCCACCTCAGCAAAACGACTACAACAATAACAATATTGATGCAAATACGAACAACATTCACACAGGAACATCATACAGTCACACATACACACACACACACACACACGACCAGCGCTTTATGAATGGAGCTCATTCACCAATCGTAAACAAATAACATTTAGCCACGTGATAATATTGATAAAACAATGAAAATTACGTATCACTTGACAGCCTTTATGGATTGCGTCATTTGTATAGAAGAGATAGAGAACCATGTGGCAAAATGTTGTTTGTTTACGATTGGTGAAGGAGGTCTAATAGACTTCTATGTACGACTTCTAGTTGTCGACCGACGACCTTTCTACACTCTGACTGAAAGAGTGTGATAGAGGAGTTTTTGTTAGAGCCCTAATGTAGAGGAGACAACCACTTCGACCACATCTGATGTCACTGTGGTATAATGGTGTGCAGATTGTCTTCAATGATTGTGTGCAGTATTACCTACCAGACCAGCAGGCGATGACAAAGGTAATTAGACTGCAAAGGATTGCTGTATGGAAAAGTTTAATAATTTTCTTGTCGATTCAAAATGTTTAGAGCTTTCTAGGATAGAAGAGCTGTTGATGAATTCCTGTGTAAAGTTGGGTTGTTGATCTTTCATCGTGATGGGTTTTATGTTTCTAACATCTAGGCTACTATCATTTCTTTAATTTTCTGAATATTTAAAATTAGAAAGTTGTCTATACATAATGAACCATTGCTAAAAACTGTTAATTGTAGAATGATACAGATTTTCGGCACCAGCAATAAGACCGATAATGGCAGTGTCGTAAGTTAATTTGATGATGAGAATATCAACTGATGATGTTTAATTCAATAAATAAGGCTAAAAATGATCTGAATAATAATTCTTTTTTTTTCTTGGGGGATAATATTATTAAAATGACATTAACAACTTATCAAATGAAGTTAGTTATTTCATTTCAATTGAAACTTGTTAAATATGTAATTGTAACATTGTATCGTGATGTCTCAGACGAAGGGGCTGTTGGCTTTCGATCAATTATGTGGGTGTCAAGCGGTGTACGGGTCAACGTCTCAAGAAAAGTTATTTTGATCTTGGCAACACATAAATAGGGGCGACAAGCTTCTATCGAGATGCATCAGCCAATTAGTTTCAAGCTTCATGTTAAGTCCACTTTTGTGAATCTATTATTGAAATTAAATTTTACTAGTCGACCGGCGGCGTACCATACGCCGCTATTTTGCAGGGCCGGCATTAAACCACTGCAACCTATGCGACCGCAGTGGGCCCCGCACTTTCATAGGACCCGCGCTAATTCTAGGTGTATAAATTATATCATGATATTAACACTATACACTTGTATTAGCAAGTTGCACATTTGTCATACATGTTCCAGACGTTTTACACAGTTTATGATTATTACATCCTAGCCCACCTTGCTATGGACAGTGCGTGTGTGTGTCTACAGAGAGTGTCCTAACCCACCTTGTTATGGACAGTGCGTGTGTGTGTCTACATAGTGTGTCCTAGCCCATCTTGTTATGGACAGTGTGTGTGTGTCTACATAGTGTGTCCAGCCCACCTTGTTATGGACAATATGTGTGTGTCTACATAGTGTGTCCTAGCCCACCTTGTTATGGACAGTGTGTGTGTGTCTATATAGTGTGCCCTATCCCACCTTGTTATGGAAAGTGCGTGAGCGTTTGTCCATTTCTAAATCAATGCTAGTTCCTTTTTTTAGCGGTCCCCGAAATGGGAAAGACGCTATAAGTTTTGTGTGGCCTGTCTGTCCGTCTGTCTGTCCGTCACGTTTAGTTCTCAGAAACTAGAAGAGAAAATGAAAATCGGACATCATGATATTTTAGATCATTCAAAGTTCTGATGCAACGGCTATTTTTTCTATTTTCCGACAGTGAACCATCCAATTTTTTAAAATTACAAATGATAGCAGATTTTTCAAAAAATTATACCACTTTCAAATGAAAAACTTCAGGGGAGGTAAGTAATTTTAAAAGGTCACAGACTTCTTCATTAATAACTGAAGCTTCATTCATAGATTCGCGCATTGGTACAAAAAAATTGCATCTAAAGTCTCAATGGAAAAAGTGTGAACGGATCATTATAAAATATATTTTCCATTTATTCACTGATTGAAATGTTGTTTTCAAAAAGAATTTTGATACCAACTTCGTTTTAATTATAAGTTTAAACAAGATTACAAAGACAGTTTGTGTGGAAACACAAACTAAAAATCGGCCCCCGAAGTGGTCCACCGAGGCAGGCTTCAATATTTTCAGAAAGAACATCCAAATGAAATTATATCAAAGACAAATGAGAGATAAGAATGGAGAAAGAAGGTTGACAGATAGGTGCAAGTGAATGCAAAGTTAGATGTGAAACTGGCCTAACTAGTTCCCCTTTCAGACCTTGTGGTTTATAGGGCAGATGATGTAAAGTTCATCTGTTTTTGTGACCTACAGTTAAAGAGGGTGTCATGTAGCCAGCACAACGACCAACCGCCTTTACTTTTCCCCAACTAATATCAGGTACCCATTAGAGCTGGGTGGACTCAGAGGCGCCTTAGGATTCCGAAGTTGAAAATCCCATTCTTCACCAGGATTCGAAACCGGCGCCCCGGTTCGGAAGCCAGGCGCTTCACCGCTCAGCTACCGCGCCTCTCCTGGCCTAACTGAAGTCTTATAATTGATGTAATTGTTTTGAAAAGGCTCAATCTCTTATTCGAATGAGCAAAAGAAAAAAAAAAAAATATTTTCGCAAAAAAATAAGGTTCACGAAAATGACGTTTACAAGATTACTATTCGTTTTAATTTAGCTCTAACTTATAATGCATACTAATTAGCTTTTTCTCTTTAAAAAACTGCTTGCATAACTGATTTTAAAAATTAGATTTTTCGCTTTCAGAAAAAAAAAAAAAGCCGTTGCATCAGAACTTTGAATAGTCTAATAAAATATTGTGATGTCAGATTGTCAATAGTTTACGAGATCTAAACGGGACGGACGGACAGACATTTCACACAAAACTAATAGCGTCTTTTCCCCTTTCGGGGGCCGAAAAAGAAACGAAAATTTTTATTAGCTCGCAGTTTTATACACTTTCAGTCTATATAGAGCTAAATAGAGCCCAGATATAGATGTATTTATAATATATACATTATAAATGTATTAATAATTGGAACAAATTGTAATTATTAAGGCAATAATTTATCTTCTGACAGCTTAGGGGTGCATATTTATTTATAATGTAAGCAGTAGTATCACATTAAGAAGTAAATCGGATACGGACAGCATAGTACGTAAGCATACACTATAACCCGGTACCCAAAAGGCCTTCTACTCCTGATCATAACATTGGCCTAGTTCTAGTAATTTTAAGATTAAATGTGTAAAGTCATATGAATTCTAGTCTAGATCTAGATTCTATATCAAGATTCTAGATAAGATCTAGTTCTAGATCTAGACTTAGATCCAGTTCTAGATATAGACTTAAATCTAGTTGTAGATCTAAATCTAGTTATAGGTTCAAGATCTATAACTAGGTCTAAATCTAACTAGATTGAGATCTAGTTTCTATGACAAATGACAATGGAGATATTAATTTTTATTTTGCGAAGGGAATGTCTGGTCCAAGTAGACCTACTCCAAGTCTTTCAAGTCATTTCTTGCTAGCTCACTACCCAAGTAAAATAGGTCAAGAATTTTTTTTTTCGTGTTGCTAATTTGTCTAATTTTGTAAGAAGAATAAATCTTTTTTAGTTTCTCTGTGATACATGTAATTTTTATTAATTTTGAATGTAGGCCTACGGATAAGGTTAATAATTATTATTTTTAAGTGAATATATGGAGTTGCTGTGGCTGAGGGGTAAAGCACTTGGAACCGGAAGTCCCGTGTTTGAATCTTGGTGAAGACTCTAAGTGGACAACTTCGGGGGCCGATTTTCAGTTTGTGTTTCCGCACAAACTGTCTTTGTAACCTTGTTTTGATGAATTTTCCTTGCGTTAGTTTGATGACTGATGTATGCAAACGTGACATAAAGTTCTTCAAAATTGACACAGTTGGGAAAAAGAGGCACTGGATAGTTCCTTATGCTCCTTCTCTATTCAGTGGCGTAGCTAGAGTGTGGGGAGTCCAAATTTGAAAGTCCTCCCCATACTAGAGGGAATGAGTGCCTGAATTAATTTTTTTACATAAAAATTTAATATTACGCCATTGCCATGCAATCTTGCTATTCAATTTGTTATATATAAATTAGTGACCTTGTTGCATGTATTCCACACATTAGACTAATATATATTTATTAAGTACATTTTCCCATGTCATAATGTCGAATATCTAATTGCAGGGGCCTCTAAAGAGGCCAAGCCTCCCGGGCCCCCAAAACCCTAACTACGCCATTGAATGAGAGCTTAAAGGAAGGTCCTGGATTGCAGATGGAATACGCAACAAATGTAGAAAGAAGGGTGAAAATGCAACAGCACCTGGTGATTACAGATGCCAAACCTGTGACCGCAGCTGCACTCAGGTTTTAATTATTTTGTGAATATTTGGGGGAGGGAGTCTCTGTGAGTTAAATCTCCATCGGTATTCAAACTCAAGCCCTCTAGTTAGTTAACCAAGCTGTTTAGGCCACTCAGACACACACCTCACAAAACATTTGTAGAGTTTGTTGTCCCCAAACCCTAACTCTACAGTGAATAAGAGATGCGCAATGCTCAAGTCGGGTTACGCACGTCAGTGACGGACACGCAACGTCCATATCCTAGCTGCCCGATCTCTTCGGTCAGTCCGGAATTAGTCGTCTGCTATTATTACTGCTTCAAGTGGTCGCCCCTGCGTGTTTGTAAGTTCTTACTCACCCAAAAGTCGTCTCACAAAAAGCGAACGGGAAGCCATCTTTGACACAAAATATCTGGCGACCGTGACAGATTGGACTTCTTCAATCGCGCAAAAATGATTTATGTTCAACGAAAGCGGTTGGATAATCTCCTCTATTTCCATTATCCCACAGCACAACTCTGGTTTCGCTTTTCAACTTCGCCACTCAATTGTTGTCGTACTTTTTTTTTTTATTCTCCTCCTTCTTGATAGTTTGTTTTTCTTTTTCCCCGAGCACTCCTCCATATTGCACCAAGACCATAATGCAATACGCTCTGTCATCCCTACCCCCGAACTACTTCCGTTTCCGTGTAAACAAAAAAACATGGAGCGTGTTGGGTTAGAAGAGGGCTGCAATTACATTAATGGAATCGATGCGTCTAAGTGGTTCTCTCGTGAGCTTTCAACGGTAAACGATGCTTTAATGAAGATGGCCGGTGTGCTGAAACTGCCCCGAAAATCTATTGGGGCCTGGAGAATGGGCTGATCAAGAGAGAGAGAAAGTGCGTCTGAAAGAAAGCGGCAGAGAAAGAGGGTCAGAAAAATGTGACAAAAGAATACTAGAAAAATACCCCCTCCCCCATAAAAAATATAATATTTTGAGGTTGTGTTGATAAGGAGTTTGCTTTGGATTGTATCCTCATGCAGCAAGTCCAACTTACCACTGAAGAAGTATTACCTAACTTTAATACAAGCCTTGTACAGAGCTCGAAAACTCTTTCTAAAGATGAAACTCAACCTTTGTTACTAAATATATACAACTTTCAACATCAATATAAAATATAAGAAAAAATTGGTTACAAAAGACAGTTTGTGTGGAAACACAAACTCAAAATCGGCCCCCGAAGTGGCCCACCCAGGCAGGCTTCAATATTTTCAGAAAGAACATCCGAATGAAAGTATATCAAAGACAAATGAGAGATAAGAATGGAGAAAGAAGGTTAACAGATCTTGTGAAGTGCCCTAACGGTCCAGCAGATCAGGATAGGTGAAAGTGAATGTAAAGTTAGATGTGAACCTGGCCTAACTAGTTCCCCTTTCAGACCTTGTGGTTTATAGGGCAGATGATGTAAAGCTCATCGGTTTTTGTGGCTTACGGTTAAAGAGGGTGTCATGTAGCCAGCACAACGACCAACCGTCTTTACTTTACCCCATTGGAGCTGGGTGGACTCAGAGGCGCCTAAGGATTCCGAAGTTGAAAATCCCATTCTTCACCAGGATTCGAACCCGGGACCCCCGGTTCGGATGCCAAGCGCTTTACTGCTCAGCCACCGCACCTCCCCTGGCCTAACTGATGTCTTATAATTGATCTAATTGTTTTGAATTATGTTCAATCTCTTATTCGAATCCCAAAAATAAAAAAAAATAAAAAAAAAGAGTATCCAGATTTAAAAAAAAAAAGGTAATGAAAATGAAATTTACAGGATTGCTATTCGTTTTAAATTAGGTCTAACTTACAATGCATACTAATTAGCTTTTTCTCTTTAAAAAACTGCTTGCATAACTGATTTTAAAAATAAGATTTTTCGCTTTCAGAAAAAAAAGTAGCCGTTGCATCAGAACTTTGAATTATCTAAAATATTGTGATGTCGGTTTTTCAATATTTTTTCTAGTTTACGAGATCTAAACGGGACGGACGGACAGACGTACATATATTTCGCGCAAAACTAATAGCGTCTTTTACCCTTTCGGGGGCCGCTAAAAATTACAAGATGTCAAAATATTGAAAGGATTAAGAATATGATCTCTTAACGCATTACTGTTCTCGGCAGTGGTTCCGTTGGCGCCTTCTCTTTCCACTTCCGTACAAACTCTTTTGTATAGTCACATACACACAATCCTACTCAAAAGTTTCACCAGACACTAGACACACACATACACACATACACACAATCCTACTCAAAAGTTTCACCAGACACTAGACACACACATACACACAATCCTACTCAAAAGTTTCATCAGACACTAGACACACACATACACACATACACACAATCCTACTCAAACGTTTCATCAGACACTAGACACACACATACACACATACACACAATCCTACTCAAAAGTTTCATCAGACACTAGACACACACATACACACATACACACAATCCTACTCAAAAGTTTCATCAGACACTAGACACACACATACACACATACACACAATCCTACTCAAAAGTTTCATCAGACACTAGACACACACATACACACAATCCTACTCAAACGTTTCATCAGACACTAGACAGACACATACACACATACACACAATCCTA
Source organism: Biomphalaria sudanica (assembly GCA_036873155.1). NCBI lineage: Eukaryota > Metazoa > Mollusca > Gastropoda > Planorbidae > Biomphalaria > Biomphalaria sudanica. Next base: position 1,228,043 of record JAZGLO010005964.1, on the reverse strand, counting down.
CTCAAACGTTTCATCAGACACTAGACACACATACACACAATCCTACTCAAACGTTTCATCAGACACTAGACACACATACACACAATCCTACTCAAACGTTTCATCAGACACTAGACACACACATACACACATACACTCAATCCTACTCAAACTTTTCATCAGACACTAGACACTCACATACACACACACACACAATCCTACTCAAACGTTTCATCAGACACTAGACACACACATACACACACACACACAATCCTACTCAAAAGTTTCATCAGACACTAGACACATACACACATGCCAAGGTGGAATCGTATTTTCTGAAAGGTGTGGAGAAGAAACTAAAGATGTCCAGAAAGGTCACAAAAGCTAAAGACCGATGTCCAGTGGAATCATTCCCTCGAGAAAGACAAAATTTAAAGCTGAATCAAAGAAAGTTTACAATCAACTGTATTAGTGTGACAATCATAGAGTGTTGTGAGTTTAATACTTAGACATATTCCACCAGATCAAAGAAGAGTACAATATTTCACTTGGCTACGTAGATGCAGAAGTAACCTATATAATTTATCACACTTGACGCAGACAATGCTATTCTCTACTAGAGAGCTCTTAAAGTTCTATTTCACTTAAACCCACACAGTCCAATAATGCAATATACTCGGTATCCTTAGTGCTTCGTATTCTAGTTAATGGTCCTACTTGACGTACTAGAGGAGCTATTTACACCCTCTTCACCAAGTAGAGTACCAAAGGAAAAAAAAAAGACTAACACCAACCCGAGCACGACCTACTCTCCCCATAAACATGCCCCCACCCGGTTGCTCGTCGCTATGAAAGTTGGTGGAATTATCGCTGCCATCAATATGGTGAACAAAATTTTACGAACTCTGCCCCTCCACGCCTACAGCACAGCTCCTAAAGCAGGCATTAAAATCAACCTACCGCGAAATTGAGCGCTCCTCAAATTAGTTGCAGATGACCCTTGTTGTAAACCCGAAACTGATTAGAAGAGATCCCCCCCCCACCACACACACACCACATCTAAACTCCTAACTTAAATAAGTCTACGGATATGCCCCCTAATACAATGTTTCTATTCGAGCTATGTCCCCTAATACAATGTTTCTATCTGGGTTATGTCCCCTAATACAATGTTTCTATCTGGGTTATGTAAATTGCAATGACAGCTAATTATTATATACGTTTGCATTTGGATTTATCTGCATGCAACATAACGTAAAGCTTAAAATAGTTACGGGAAAATTTTCAATCATTTTTGAAGAAAGAGAAAATGAAAAATTACCAGAGAAGTTGGTCTATATCTCCAATAGCTTAGAGCCTTATTAAGTATAAATCTGGTCCTGGGTATTCATGCTATGCATTGCGTCAAATATTGAACTACAATGCACTATGGAACTAGGCCCTCTACATTTCTGAATTACTTGGTAATACATTTCCACCACAAATTGAGTTCTTTTGTCAACCTGTTGGAGACACCCATCTATGGCGAGGACTGTACCTAGTTATTTTGGTTTTTCTGGTGTAAAGTATATAAAGAGTGTTAATAAGCTAAGTATTTTAATAGATAATTTTGTGCACATTTTAGAATTGTAGAATAAAATGTTTCAGTTCTTTCGCTTAAAGTATAAAGAAATTGTCATTCTTTAGTTGGCTACAGTGATTTTTCAATATGGCATCCTTGACATTATTTAGTTTATTGACATCCTTAACATTAATTAGTTTATTGACATTCTTGACATTATTTAGTTTATTGACATCCTTGACATTATTTAGTTTATTGACATCCTTGACATTATTTAGTTTATTGACATCCTTGACATTATTTAGTTTATTGACATCCTTGACATTATTTAGTTTATTGACATCCTGACATTATTTAGTTTATTGACATCCTTGACATTATTTAGTTTATTGACATCCTTGACATTATTTAGTTTATTGACATCCTTGACATTATTTAGTTTATTGACATCCTTGACATTATTTAGTTTATTGACATCCTTGACATTATTTAGTTTATTGACATCCTTGACATTATTTAGTTTATTTATTTCAACATCTCTTACACTTTTTAAAAAAAATGCTCTTATTAGTTTCTCTAGGTAACATTATATTGCCTACACATTTGTCTGTATCGCTTTCTCCTCTTTTACTATGTTAAGTCATTGTAAGGCTTCAAATAATGTAAGTAGATCCTAGAAATAAAATTTTGATGTCCAGAAATTTATTACATTTTTGGTTGGTCTGTAAAAAAAAGTGTTTTGATTTAGCATCTTGTTATCCTTCCAATTCTCTATAACAGGTAATCGATTACTTAGGGGTTTTCCAGACATCTTGAATTAGATTGAGAATTGTCTGCTTGTGAATATAATGCTCTACTGACTACACTGTGAGAACCCCTGAACAACAGGAACGTGTTAACCCTCACAATAAATCAATTTAGTATTGTTGAAAATTATAGCCTTACTAGTTGGTATCGCTTCCGTCCGTTGTGTTTGTTTATGACTATTTCTTAACAAGTGTAGCGTTAAACACAATATCGCAATCACAGGACATTGCTTGCATGGGACGTATTCGATTATTTCGTGGCTTAATGGGCCTCCGTTGCTTCAATACACTCCAATTTAACCGCTTCAATGTAAGAATGGAGCAGACGGCAATCTTTGTTCTTTTGATTAGGAATGTTCTGAAACTGTCCTTCAATAAAGTAGTCAAGGACGCAGCCTCTTGCTCCTAAAAGTTTTGATCAGCATTGATGAAACCCCGGCTTAAACTATCAAGATCTTTGGAGCTTCTGTTAAGAATGGAACAACGTGAGTAGGGTCTGCCCCTCTGAAAAGAACAACCGTTTCATAACCCTCTAAAAGCAGTCATCCTGTCATTTAACGTTCGAGAGACTAATCAGACTATGTTTTCCCCTTGCAACTTTTCTAGTGACTAAAGAGGCCAATCCTTCATGTCATGATGCCATCCATTGGTTCAAGAGTGAAGACCTTCTGCTCTCCTGCCTTCTATTAGATCATCATACAATATATCCTGTGGAAGTAGGCCTTATGGTGAAGCCAGCCAAGGCGTCCACTGCTGATAGCAGTGCGAGTCTCTTGTGACCTTGCTCTTTGCACGACTTCCTTGTCATTGGTGGTTTCATACTTCCACCTTATTTTCAGAATGCGCCTAAAACATCGGATGTGGAAGGTGTTTCTTTTTCTGAGCATTCCAGCTTCAGCAGCCTCAACGTTTCGCCTCGGCGCAAACATCTAGTAGTAGAACTATATGGACCAATGACGGGTGGGCAACCAGGCTTCCACCTCGTTAACTTGGGGGAGCTCTTTTTTTTTTCTCAATCGGTGGTCAGGGTGGAAAAGACCTCCACGCCATTAACAAGGGACAACCCTCAGCCGTTTATAGCGAGCAGGATCCGTTAAGGAGCATATTGCCCCACCCAACCCACAGACATTGTTCCAATATTCAGAAAGTACTTAGTGCGAAGAACTCCTGATCCAAGCCTGTCCAAAGGATAAAATCCTTTTCAACGGTTATCGGGATAAAAGCGCCTGCGGCACCGATTCTCTACTGGACTTTTTACAATGTGTTTCTATTCCTGCCAAGAGACGGCAGACCACGTCTCACAGACGTATGCTATGACTCTAGTGTTCTCCAGGCTTGAAGTTACGGCTAGGCCGAGACCAGTCGTTCTAGTAGGCCTCAACACTGACCTGCAACGTCGCAACCTGTGGGCAGTGGAGACCAACAGCTCATTGCCACGTCCCACAGACCTGCTTTGTTTCGGTTAGGCCTCTTGAAGACGTTCAACTCAATTCCTTGCATATTCTTTATTCGCCTCTCTTAGTATTTGATATTTGACAGGATTTTACCATCAGGGTTTGTAATAATGATAGGATAGCGTCCTTACACAAAAGCTTGATATTTGTGACGAAGATGGAAGAATAAGTCCAAAACTTAAGCCATTTCCTGTCTACTAGATCTTGTTCCAGATTCTATTTTCAGCATCGCCTTCTCGTCCTGTTCTTTATTTATTTTTGTAATATAATTACTTCTCCCCTTCCCACTCCCCCCCCCCCCCACAATGACGCAAACCCCTCCCTCTCTCCAAAGTTGACAAAGTCTACGACGAAGGGATTTTTTGAATACCACTGGCTAGCATACGACAAGGTTAGATATCTTTTTTTTTTTTCCACGCAAAGGTGGGTGGTATCGCGTTTCAGATACTCTCAAACTATAATTTTATGACATACCATTAACACACACTTTAAATGCTATCTCGTTACCTCGTTAACAGTAGTAGTCAAACTTGCCAGGCCAGTCAATGGACAATCTCACACACACACTGAAAACTATTGTGTTGTAACGCCCGGGTCTAAAACATACGTTTAAAACACAGGAACACATGCGTAGCGCACATGCACGCACGATCATATAAAGTCATGATTAAGCGCACGAAATCAACGACCCACACGTAGACAGGGGCGTTGCGCAACATGGGAACACTATAAAAAGGGGAGTAGGCTAAAACATGGGCATTCCTCCCACTTCAAAGTATTTTGTAATGAAATTTTTTGACTTTTTTTTTGTGCTTTAAAAAATAAAAAAAAGTAGTTTTTAGGAGGGAGAAGGGGGGGGGGAGATTAATATAGTTTGAATCTATATGCAATGTAGTTTTAATCGATATGCAATGTAGTTTTAATCGATATGCAATGTAGTTTTAATCGATATGCAATGTAGTTTGAATCTATATGCAATGTAGTTTTAATCTATATGCAATGTAGTTTGAATCTATATGAAATGTAGTTTTAATCTATATGAAATGTAGTTTGAATCTATATGCAATGTAGTTTTAATCGATATGCAATGTAGTTTGAATCTATATGCAATGTAGTTTTAATCTATATGCAATGTAGTTTGAATCTATATGCAATGTAGTTTGAATCTATATGAAATGTAGTTTTAATCTATATGAAATGTAGTTTTAATCTATATGCAATGTAGTTTTAATCTATATGCAATGTAGTTTGAATCTATATGAAATGTAGTTTTAATCTATATGCAATGTAGTTTGAATCTATATGCAATGTAGTTTGAATCTATATGAAATGTAGTTTTAATCTATATGCAATGTAGTTTGAATCTATATGAAATGTAGTTTTAATCGATATGCAATGTAGTTTGAACCTATATGCAATGTAGTTTGAATCTATATGCAATGTAGTTTTAATCTATATGCAATGTAGTTTGAATCTATCTGCAATGTAGTTTTAATCTATATGCAATGTAGTTTGAATCTATATGCAATGTAGTTTTAATCTATATGCAATGTAGTTTGAACCTATATGCAATGTAGTTTGAATCTATATGCAATGTAGTTTGAATCTATATGCAATGTAGTTTGAACCTATATGCAATGTAGTTTGAATCTATATGCAATGTAGTTTGAATCTATATGCAATGTAGTTTTAATCGATATGCAATGTAGTTTGAATCTATATGCAATGTAGTTTGAACCTATATGCAATGTAGTTTGAACCTATATGCAATGTAGTTTGAATCTATATGCAATGTGAATTGAACCTATATGCAATGTAGTTTGAATCTATATGCAATATAGTTTTAATCTATATGCAATGTAGTTTGAATCTATATGCAATGTATTTTAATCTATATGCAATGTAGTTTGAACCTATATGCAATGTAGTTTGAATCTATATGCAATGTAGTTTGAATCTATATGCAATGTAGATTGAACCTATATGCAATGTAGTTTGAATCTATATGCAATGTAGTTTAAATCGATATGCAATGTAGTTTGAATCTATATGCAATGTAGTTTGAACCTATATGCAATGTAGTTTGAACCTATATGCAATGTAGTTTGAATCTATATGCAATGTAGTTTGAACCTATATGCAATGTAGTTTGAACGTATATGCAATGTAGTTTGAACCTATATGCAATGTAGTTTGAACCTATATGCAATGTAGATTGAATCTATATGCAATGTAGTTTGAATCTATATGCAATGTAGTTTGAATCTATATGCAATGTAGTTTGAATCTATATGCAATGTAGTTTGAATCTATATGCAATGTAGTTTGAATCTATATGCAATGTAGTTTGAATCTATATGCAATGTAGATTGAACCTATATGCAATGTAGTTTGAACCTATATGCAATGTAGTTTGAACCTATATGCAATGTAGTTTGAACCTATATGCAATGTAGTTTGAACCTATATGCAATGTAGTTTGAACCTAAATGCTATGTAGTTTTAACCTATATGCAATGTAGTTTGAATCTATATGCAATGTAGTTTGAATCTATATGCAATGTAGTTTAAACCTATATGCAATGTAATTTGAATCTATATGCAATGTAGTTTGAACCTATATGCAATGTAGTTTGAACCTATATGCAATGTAGTTTGAACCTATATGCAATGTAGTTTGAACCTATATGCAATGTAGTTTGAACCTATATGCAATGTAGTTTGAATCTATATGCTATGTAGTTTGAATCTATATGCAATGTAGTTTAAACCTATATGCAATGTAGTTTGAATCTATATGCAATGTAGTTTTAATCTATATGCATTGTAGTTTGAACCTATATGCAATGTAGTTTGAACCTATATGCAATGTAGTTTGAATCTATGTGCTATTTTGTTTGAATCTATATGCAATGTAGTTTAAACTTATATGCAATGTAGTTTGAATCTATATGCAATGTAGTTTTAATCTATATGCATTGTAGTTTGAACCTATATGCAATGTAGTTTTAATCTATATACAATGTAGTTTGAACCTATATGCAATGTAGTTTGAACCTATATGCAATGTAGATTGAACCAATATGCAATGTAGATTGAACCTATATGCAATGTAGTTTGAACCTTTATGCAATGTAGTTTGAACCTATATGCAATGTAGTTTGAACCTATATGCAATGTAGTTTGAACCTATATGCAATGTAGATTGAACCTATATGCAATGTAGTTTGAACCTATATGCAATGTAGTTTGAACCTATATGCAATGTAGGTTGAACCTATATGCAATGTAGTCTGAACCTATATGCAATGTAGTTTAAACCTTTATGCAATGTAGTCTGAACCTATATGCAATGTAGTTTAAACCTTTATGCAATGTAGATTTTAACCAATATGCAATGTAGTCTTAACCTATATGCAATGTAGTTTAAACCTTTATGCAATGTAGATTGAACCTATATGCAATGTAGATTGAACATATATGCAATGTAGATTGAACCTATATGCAATATAGATTGAACCTATATGCAATGTAGATTGAACCTATATGCAATATAGAATGAACCTATATGCAATGTTGATTGAACCAATATGCAATGTAGTTTGAACGTGTATGCAATGTAGTTTGAATCTATATGCAATGTAGATTGAATCTATATGCAATGTAGATTGAACCTATATGCAATGTAGTTTGAACCTATATGCAATATAGATTGAACCTATATGCAATGTAGATTGAACCTATATGCAATATAGATTGAACCTATATGCAATGTAGTTTGAACCTATATGCAATGTAGTTTGAACCTATATGCAATGTAGATTGAACCTATATGCAATGTAGATTGAACCTATATGCAATGTAGTTTGAACCTATATGCAATGTAGTTTGAACCTAAATGCAATGTAGTTTGATCCTACTTACAATTCCTTATAGTTCAAGCTAAATTGAACTTATGACCATTAGGTTTAAATAGGACTGCGCCATGTTGACCGAGTGCAGCCACCATTGTTACAGAACAAAACGTAAAATTGCTGTTATATCCCCCCCCCCCGAAAATGCGTGCTTGTTGTTTTGTGCTTTCATGTTCTGAAAAGAGTTGAACCTTAGATCTTTAAAAGCTAGGCCTGCAGTACTACCAAATAACAAGCAAAATAGGGAAGCAACTGAACATTTATAGCCATATCTATCAACACAAAAAGATTTATTTATCTTCATTTATGTCAAACTAAATTAATAAATTACAAATAATTAATTGACTAATTGGTTAATTTTTATAAATTAATTCAAGTTTTGGTGAGTACATTAAATGATTGTGTAAAGTTTCAACATATCCATGAATAGGTGTGGGAGAAATAACGTGTACAATTGTCTAAGGGGACAAAACCTCACATAATCTGTTAATAATGAATGATTAATTTCCCTTGTTAAACAAAATAATTAATTACTAGTAATTAATTGACTAATTTGTTAATTTTAAAAACTTTTATTCATGTTTTGTTAGGTACAATAAATGATTGTGTACTGTTTCAACATGATCCAAGAATACATGTGGGAGAAATAACGTGTTCCAAATATGGCACAGACAAACTGACAGACAAACAGAGTGAGTTGATATAAGCTTTGTAAAAACCAGATTTAGTAACAAAATAGTCTCAGTAAAAGCGTCTCTTATAGGCCTACTTCTCATCTCAACAGCTGCTACAAGCGACACTCTTGGTGACATCTAAGCGTTAAAGAATAATTTATAATACAATAATAGTCACAAAACCATGAAACTATAAAACGTTTGGTGAACTATAAAGGTGATATTGTGTTAAGCCTTCAAAAGGGATACCCCTCCAAGCCTCCTCTATGTCTCAGTAGTGCACTTCCTGGTATAGGGGTTGGATCGCTGGTAAGCCACTCCATTCGTTTGAGAAGGCCTCAACACTGACCAGCAATGTCACAACCTGTGGGCAGTTTATACCAACAGCTCGTCGCCACATCACAGGTCTGTAGCTCCATGCTCATTGCGCTCTGGTCTACTGACTCTAATCACTTGTGTGGACCAGTTGGGGGGGGGGGGAGGGGAGGGAAATTGTGGGAGAAGTTGTCCGTTCTGCCTTTCAAGGGCAATAAAAAAGTTTCTTGATCCGAATTCGATTCATAGGTCTCGAGCCTTCATGATGACGTGATAGCCACTAGCTATTCAAGTACCTGTACACTATAGTACTTGCTATTCAAGTACATGCACACTATTGTACTAGCTATTCAAGTAACTGTACACTTTTGTTAGTTGTACACAACGCTTATACTTTTCAATTTAAAACAAAATTAAATTAATTACGACTAATTGATTGGATAATAAATTTTTTAAAATTGATTAATGTGTTGTCATCGACAAAGAATAATTATGCAATGTTTCAATTTGATCAAAGAAGGGGAAGCGGCAGACATGATGTGTACAAGATTCCAGCCATACAGACAGACTGAGTTCATATAAGCTTTGTAAAAGAGCAGATAATGTTTCCCTTATTGTCTAATAGATTCAGAACAATCGACTTGTGCTAACTCAGCCCTATTACCTGCTCATACAATTTGTCGCTAATTATCCACCGTTGAGCAGTTGATTTCCTAAACCATCTATTATCATGCTTTAACAAGTGCCATGGGCACTTTGGCACCTTTTATTTGTCCAATGACGCTCCTGCGACTGCCCTACTTGCCAATGCTATGGGCCATCCCTCCACGTTTACATCAAGCCGTAGCTTACGCAATCCTTCTCTGTTCATGGCAAAGAAAAAATATATTCGAAAAAAGCCATTAAATCAAGCCATGCTTAGCATTATTAGAATTTGCCTCATAGATCAAAATTTAATTATGAACAAGAACGCAAGCTAAAAATAACAAAGTTGCCAACTCAAAATTCAAAGAAACATTCTTTTGTGCCTATCTTTTTAACGCGTTAACATTTTTTAAATACCAAAATATGGCGGCTCGTACATTCATTGTTTTACATCTGCTCAAGTTATCGCGAGATATCGCGGAGCTTAGAATACATCTATGCTTAGAAAGAACACGTGGCTGAAATGATTTGTTCGACAATCGAATCACCGTTTTTTTTTTCTCTCTCCTTCTCTTTCGCCATTGTTGTTTCCAATAACGTGCAAACCTCTTCGTGCCTGCTGCTAGAGACTCGTTCTGCTACGTGGCAAGATTAATGCGGAGATAATCCAAGCAGCGTTGTTTACTGCTGGTTTAAACAAGAGCTCCAACGGAAGCACGAGGTTCACACCTATACAATTAGAAGCTAGCGCCGACAAGAGCGCCCCCACTATCGCCTCTTTTCTGGAGAAGATCTACAAAACAAGATCGCAAACAGACCATCTGATCTTTACGATCTGATCTGATTTTTTTTTCAGCTCCGCGTAAGCTTGAGGCACGGACCACTTCATCCATTGTCTCTGTTGGGACCACTGTTAAAGATATCGGCTTCACACCTCCACTGTGTCTTTTGGCGTAGTCTGTATTACACGTACTTTTTTGTCGTTGTTTTAGGCCAGTGGGTCTCAAAATCTTTCGTACTGAAGGCCCCAAAAGTTTCCAACATTGATGTTGCGGGCGCCACCACCTCAAAAAATTGTTTTGAGTCCAATGGAGCCAAGCCTTAGAGGCTTCATCATTCATTCAGAACAGTGCCGGGCTTAGATAATTGAAGTGAATTTGGTGGTCCCAAATGGAATAGAAAAATAAAGAATAAACCACAGAAAAATAAAATAATGCACTTATTTAAAATCTAGTGTCATCCAACCCCAACAATAGGTACAAGTTTCGCTATTACTTCTAAAAAAAAGTTGTATTGAGTTTTGATCGATGCCCCCACCAATTGGAGGCCCCAGGCGGATGCCTACTTTGCCTAAGCCTATGGATGGCCCTGGTCAGAACATGGGTATGAACACTATAGAATACTGAATAGAACACTGAAATTAGAACACTTGATAGAAAAGTGAATTCAGAACAATAGATAAAACAGTGAAACCATAACACTGGATAGAACACTGGATAGAAAAGTGAAATCAGAACACTGGATAGAACAGTGAAATCAGAACACTGGATAGAACAGTGAAATCAGAACACTAGAAAGAACAGTGAAATCAGAACACTGGATAGAACAGTGAAATCAGAACACTGGATAGAACAGTGAAATCAGAACACTGGATAGAACAGTGAAATCAGAACACTGGATAGAACAGTGAAATCAGAACACTGGATAGAACAGTGAAATCAGAACACTGGATAGAACAGTGAAATCAGAACACTGGATAGAACAGTGAAATCAGAACACTGGATAGAACAGTGAAATCAGAACACTGGATAGAACAGTGAAATCAGAACACTGGATAGAACAACTTTTAAGAGAACAGATAAATCAGATCAAGGACAAAAGATTTAAATGTAATTCAAAATGTTTGTTTAAATCGCTATTTCAAAGTGTGTGACTATTGTGTTATGTGTAAATGCTGAAGTACATCTGATGGTTTGATCTTGAAACGTAGTGAATCTCTCTTGGACCTTTGTCTCCTTTCATTACAAACAAAATTGTGCGAGTCTGGCAACAAATTATAAAATAAAATTAACTGTGTAATATTAATATCAATTATAATAATAAATAATTTAATAATAATCTTTAGAATACATAAGGAAATTAGTCTTACAATTTGTGCATTAGACCAAACAAAACATGATAACTATAGAAAACATACATTCACTCCAGATTCACACAGAATTAGCATATGAGATGTTTATATTGCAGATATGAGCGTGATAAAACGTCTTTCTAAATAATCGTTCTCTTTGCTTCCGTTGTGTGTTGATATAATCAGAGTAGTTGCAGTGAGATATCTCGCTATACTGTATGAAGCTGAAGCTGGTCTTATCAGTTCTCATTCTTTTCATCTTTATATGGTTGCAAAGAGTCTTTACAATGAGCTTCGTAATATAGAATCTAAATCTAGTCTTTTAACAAGTGTATATTTCAAAACATTCTTAGGGCTGACTTGCTGTTCTTCGGCAATCGAATACATGTAGACACTAAACCAAACCTTCAAGTCTACAGAAGACAGTGCGCAATTAGCTCATGTACGTATCGAATGCAAAGATACTTTTATAATCGCACAGATTTATTGTTGTTGGTCTAGATCTATTACAAATTTAATTACATTTTTAGCGGCCCCCGAAAGGGGAAAAGACGCTATTTGTTTTGTGTGAAATGTCTGTCCGTCTGTCCGTTCGTCCCGTTTAGATCTCGTAAACTAGAAAAGATAGTGAAAATCCGACATCACAATATTTTAGACCATTCAAAGTTCTGATGCAACAGCTACTTTTTTTTTTCCTGAAAGCGAAAAATCTAATTTTTAAAATCAGTTATGCAAGCAGTTTTTTTTAAAGAGAAAAAGCCAATTAGTATGCATTATAAGTTAGACCTAATTTAAAACGAATAGTAATCTTATAAACTTCATTTTCTTCAACTTAGCGGAACGCTACACTACACACCAAAATCAGCTAGGCCAGGAGAGGTGCGCTAGCTCGAATCCTGGCGAAGACTGGGATTTTCAACTTTGGAATCCTTGGGCGCCTGAGTCTACCCAGCTCTACCTGACATTAGTTGGGTAAAAGTAAAGGCGGTTGGTCGTTGTGTTGGCTAAATGACACCCTCATTAACCGTAGGCCACAAAACCAGATGAACTTTACATCATCTGCCCTATAGACCACAAGGTCTGAAAGGGGAACTAGTTAGGCCAGGTTCACATCTAACTTTGCATTCACTTCTTATCTCTCATTTGTCTTTGATATAATTTCATTTGGATGTTCTTTCTGAAAATATTGAAGCCTGCCTGGGTGGACCACTTCGGGGGCCGATTTTGAGTTTGTGTTTCCACACAAACTGTCTTTGTAACCTTGTTTTACATAGCTTTATTCAATAATTTTATTCATCTGTATGACTTAGCTCTGAAATGTTGCTGTATTGTCAGATAACAAATTTATTATTATTTAAGTGGAAAAAAAGGATTTAATCAGTAATAAGTAATTTAATGGATAAACTATTTTGTTTATAGTGCGTGGTCATCCATATCTTCCTTCCACTTATTCAGTGTTTCTGCTTGGTCTTTTAAAATGCTCGTAATCTTGGTAGCATTCGTTTGCAAAACATTTGGCCTCAAATTATCTCTCGTAATATGTCATACTAGCCGACCCGCGGCGTAGCATACGCCGCTTTGTTATGGACATGATCCAAAGGACCGCTAAATAGCAGGGATATGGAAAGACGTTGACCCGGATTGTAAACCCGAGAAGTGTCATGTGGACGTTTCGGACGTGAATAGTGATAGTAAAGGGAAGTATTTGAGACATCGCCACAATTTCAGCCTCGCCACCTTAAACGCTGGAAGTATTCATGTAGGCAGCGTATTGTCGAGCAATGTGTATGACTGTGCTTCCGTGAGAAAGAACAACGGACGGGGCGTTGCCATAGTTATCCCAATGTACAGCCATCTTGCGAAGGTCGAGAGCAACAGTGTCGTCGATGCCGTTTTTCCAGAAATATGCGACTGATAGAAATAAACAGTTAACTGATGCAGGAATTTACACTACATTGAAAGAGCTGTTGACTCCACGAAATAAATGTGAAGCGGTGGCCATGGTTAGGAAACGAAGGGCAATACGAAGAGGCAAAATCAAAACAAAGCGACAGAAGAAATTCATGCAACTATTTTAATAACGTTTGTTACAAAATACACAAATACACATGAAATATAAGAATAGGCTATGTATAAAGTGCTATGTATAAAGTGCTATGTGTATACAGAGAAAGATCACTTGATTCCCCCCCCCCCCCTTTTTTTTTGTCTAAGCCGTGCTCTCTGTCGCCGCGAAAGCTACGTGGAGTAACTCTAGTCCGACTTGCAGAAATAAAAGAGTTATCTTTCCATGACTTTTTCGTGGTGTCCCGCATGGTAGGAATTATTATTTTGCCATATGTAACTCTGAACAACACATTTAAAAGCCAATACTTCAACACGGTATTTAAAAAAAAAAAAAGCCTGATCTGAATTCAAATCAAATTAAATCAGCAATTGAATCGCTGGATTTCCCACTTCCCAGATATAGCTGTATTCTTTTGTCAACAAATAAGTCATGGCCAAATATGTCCCTCGGGTCCTGGTGCATAGAACACAGTAGCCCAGTGGGATATTCCAAACGCGTAGCATGCCAGTCGACCTTGTTAATTGTCTGCTAAAGGGCCCTCTTGTACACCAGTATATTTATGACTTAGTGCAGGATAGGTGTCATGCGTCAGGCCCGGCGATGAAAAGCCACGATAAAGGTGAAACTCGATAAGATGCCGTGGATTGTTGGGAGGGGGGGGGGGCACTAAAAGCGACAATCGTTAAAGCATGGCTTTAGAAAAAAAAAATATATTATGAGCCCGGCTTTCCAAAGACCATTAAACTAACACCTGGCGAAGCTTTGAAAGAAACAAAATTTAAAAAAAATTATATTTCGGAGTATATGTGATGAAAGGTTTCAGTGTGTGTGTGTGTGTGTTTGTCTGTGTGGGATGAGAGAAGCTCGGCAGAGGCTAAGCGGGACCTTTATGTGTGGAAATGTAGAAGGTACCGTAAAGTTAATGGTTTAATAACACTCAATGGCTCGTTGATCGAGAAACCTCCACTAAATCGTTTGGGTTCCAAGCTAGTGGAGTAGATAGAATGCTTACGGTATATGCAACCAATTACACACTCATAAATATTTGGACGCAACTAAGCGTTAAATTTAAAAGAAAAAAAACGAGCGGGGGTAGAGAGAAAAAAACAACAACATATGCCAACTAAATATTAAATGCTTCTATTCACCTCTGACCCCTAAGTCACGTGCGTGAATCCTTAACCCTTATAAGACTAACGCCGTTTTATGAGTTTTAAAGAGCCAGGCTTCAAACGTGAAAAAAAAAAGGTCACAAAGTTGTCAATGAAGAGTTTATGGACATTTGAGTTTATGGACATTTGAGTTTATGGACATTTGTTGTGTGTAACACTTGACACTTGGGAGGCACGTTAAATCTCTTCAATTTGTTACTTTACTTGGAGTGAAACTTTTGGAAAAATCTGACTCCTTCAAACTGTTTCCTAAGTCATATTAAAGTTGAAACAGTTTCTTACACTACTTAGTTTACAAGTGTTTAGCTGAGACGTCTGGGATGGAGAAATGTTTATCACGTGATGTATCGGTTAAAGTCGGGGAAGCATTCATTTTGAAATATGATATGACTGAGATTTTAGGTGAGTTTAAACGCTCGCATAGCTCTGAAACTTTCACATGACTTTGAAATGTTGACTCATGACATATGACTTTTGTATATGACTTTCAAACTTTCACCCCATGACTTTTAAACTTTTACATGTGGCTTTGAGCCTTTCACGTATCTTTGAAATGTTGACATATGACATTGAAATAATGACACATGACTTTTAAAACTTTCACCCATGACTTTTAATTAAAACTTTTACTTATGACTTTGAAAGTTTCACTTTGCACGACAAAGAGCATGATTACGAGATTTTAATATTATTTTGAGTTCATACTAGAGAATCGTTTACACTTGACACTTTGGGGGACATTGTTTCCTTGTTAGTTCTGTTCTGTAGTTTCTCCACGTCAGTGGGTCACACGACATACATTTTAATGTACACTGAAATCGCGTGATATTTGTACTATTGCATGTAGTCACGAGATAGGGTATTTTTAGTTTGACTTTATTCTGGAGAAACATTGGACAAGTTGTGACTCTAAAAGAAGAGAGTTATTGGACAAGTTGTGACTCTAAAAGAAGAGAGTTATTGGACAAGTTGTGACTCTAAAAGAAGAGAGTTATTGGACAAGTTGTGACTCTAAAAGAAGAGAGTTGTTGTTGTTGTCTTCTTCTTTCTACTAGGACTGTTTGAGTTCTGAACTCACACCATACAACAACGATAGCATTTGCGAGTAGAATCGCTGGCACTAAACAGTATTTCCATTTACAATTAGGTAATATTAGGTTATGGCGGTGATATTGGAATTGGGGGAAGTGAGGAATGGACTAATGACTTCGATAAGAGTCCATTTAAAAGTTTGTTAACTTTATATTAAGAAAGGTAAAGTACCCCTTTCAGACTTTGAGACCTATTTGAGCCGCTAATGTTAAATTTTTTGTTTGCTATGGCCAACGGTTAACGAGGGTGTAATGTAGCCAGCACAACGACCAACCGCGTTTACTTTCCCCCAACAAATATCATGTACTCATTAGAGTTGGGTGGTCTCGGGGGGCAGTGGCGTATCAAGGTATCCGTGGGCCCGGGTTCAAGAACACTTTGGTGGTCCCCCCTCCAGCCAATAAGACAAATTTAGTGTGACAAAAAATGAGTAATCTAAATGTTAAGACATTCCATTGTAAAGATCGTAGTTTTTTTTTCTAAAATAAGTAATTATGTTATAACGTTTGATTCAGTTGGGACTGCATTTAAGTAATAGTGTCTTAAAAGTCAATGTTTGTACAACTTCCTAACAGAGTTAAACTGCTTAAAAGTGTTTCAAATGAACAAACAAATGTTCTTCCTAAGTTCTAATGTGGGCCCCAACTGGCCTTGAGACATGGGCCCAAGCGTAATGAGCTCCTTCGCAACATGGTTGCTACGTCACAGCTGTGGGCCCCTATTAGTCGTGAGCCCGGGTTCATTGAACCCCTTCGCGCCATGGATGCTACGCCACTGACTAGTAGGCTACTGCGCAGACTGTGACGTTGGGCTCCAGGATCCGTGAAGGAGAGAGACAGAGACAGACATCGTAGCCAGGTATTAATGTCGCAAGAATTACTATATTCTAGTACTGGAAGCACATAGGTTAAAGAGAACACTTTATAATAATATTTTTTGTTACATCTTATAGTCCCTACTGTCGTTGTAAATCACTATATCGATTTCAAATACAAATTTGAGTCCGTAGTCGGAGAGAAATTGATATAATTCTTGACGTGATCGTCCTCTCTGGTATGACCTTTATACATTCTATTAGTCGAAGTAGTGAGAAGCACTCAGCTACCAAGAAATGGTATCAAGTTCATGACAGAAAACACAAACTCTCTTTTGTAATCATGTAGGTTAGACATTCAAACCGATAACAACAACAACAACAACAACAAACTTCGAAAGAATGTTTTTGAGGTCCTACGATGTGAATGAGTGGGCATTGCATCGTATTGGTTTCAAAATCAACCACCGCTAGACAAAGAAAAAAAACAAAACACTTTCAATGGATAGTTTTGAGGTCATACGATGTGAATCCACCTCTGACTAAACAAGATCCACCTCTGACTAGACAAGATCCACCTCTGACTAGACAAGATCCACATTTGACTAGACAAGATCCACCTCTGACTAGACAAGATCCACATTTGACTAGACAAGATACACCTCTGACTAGACAAGATCCATCTTTGACTAGACAACATCCACCTCTGACTAGACAAGTTCCACTTCTGACTAGACAAGAACAAAAGTCTCTGTGCAAGACGTAATGTAAGACCATCGTTGAAAACTCTTAAGGTGAAATGAACTCATGAAGATTACCATTAGAATTAACCCTGATACCGGTACTTTGAGGTAAAGTACTTAGGCCTAAGTACACAAGCCAAATGCCATGGGACAAGGAAATCTAAATTAAATTTATAGAGTTCCTGAATTTGAAAGTGACTTAGTCGAATGTGTTTACAAAATTCTTCACTGTCTCCGACCGCAAGGAATTCGCGGCGTTCGCTCGAAAAAATTTCATTTTTATAAAAGCCGCTTTCAATTTTCATTAGCTTGATCTCCCTTGAGTAATTACATCTGTAGTTGTCTTCCTTGAGTGAATCGAGAAACCGGATACAGCCTTGTTAGCCCCGGGGTCCCAAACGAGTGACAAAATCAACATATACCCAGCCGTTTGGTACTCCTTGACCAATCGCTCACCGCTGACCATTAATTCGCGGAAATTGGCGCCAAATTAGCCACCTTCATTCTCGTCTATGCTACCCTCACACACACTCACAGAGATCTGATCAGACTAAAAGAAGGGACGGAAATAAAATAGTAAAAATAGTGTGGGGGGGGGTAAAAACGCGAGGGGCACTGCGAGTATGCACCGCGTGATGGCGCTGGACACTCGGGATGCACTGGGCGCCAAAACAATTTTATCCCCTCTTTTGTTGACGCATGCGCGCACGACGTACGTCCGGCCAGCAGGCATGTCAGCCCGGAAATAATCGAGTTATCTCCCCCCTCGCCAAAGCGAGTACCTCCCGATGCCGGAGTCTGGAATCTGCCATAGTTTTTTGGGTGGGGAGGGAGGACTATACTTGCTTGTACTCACTTGCAGAAATCTTGCCAAACTAATCTTGTGTCCCTATCTACTACAAACTGATAGGCTTTTAAAATTCCACGTATTCAAATAAGTCCAGCTCAATCCGCTCGCCCTCTCCTGTAGTGAAGATGTTAAACTAGGCCCCCGAGGCTTCATAGACTGCCGCCCGTTTTTTTTCTCCCTCCTTGACATGCCCCACGCAGCTAATGTCTGTTGTTGCGTGAGTTTAAGTCGAAAGCATGTACGCTCCAGTACTGCCTCGTCACGTGACAGAATGTAGGTCAAGTTACTAGAACATATCACGTGATTTAGGTAATCCCACAAGAACAAAACAATCACGATTCCAATAGAATAAAATACTATGTGTACGCTATAGGTATGTCAAATCTGTGACAGTAAGGAATAGCAACGGAAGTCTGCGGCCAGTGATTTGCTTGCCACACGATAGTCTAGTGAATGGTATGGTACCGACAAAGAAGAGTTTTACATCACCTGCCCCATAAACATGTCTACTATTAAAATGTGCAGTGATCATAATAAATAGACTGATATGTAGATCGTCATGTTTACATTCTGAACGTTTTTAAAAAGCTGTCTGGTACACTTTTTGTAAACGTTATTTCTCCCACTCCCCATTCTCTGATCGAATTATTTCTCCCACTCCCCATTCTCTGATCGAGTTATTTCTCCCACTTCCCATTCTCTGATCGAGTTATGTTTCCCACTTCCCATTCTCTGATTGAGTTATTTCTCCCACTCCCCATTCTCTGATTGAGTTATTTCTCCCACTTCCCATTCTCTGATCGAGTTATTTCTCCCACTCCCCATTCTCTGATTGAGTTATTTCTCCCACTTCCCATTCTCTGATCGAGTTATTTCTCCCACTTCCCATTCTCTGATCGAGTTATGTCTCCCACTTCCCATTCTCTGATCGAGTTATTTCTCCCACTCCCCATTCTCTGATTGAGTTATTTCTCCCACTTCCCATTCTCTGATCGAGTTATGTCTCCCACTCCCCATTCTCTGATCGAGTTATTTCTCCCACTCCCCATTCTCTGATTGAGTTATTTCTCCCACTCCCCATTCTCTGATTGAGTTATTTCTCCCACTCCCCATTCTCTGATCGAGTTATTTCTCCCACTCCCCATTCTCTGATTGAGTTATTTCTCCCACTCCCCATTCTCTGATCGAGTTATTTCTCCCACTCCCCATTCTCTGATTGAGTTATTTCTCCCACTTCCCATTCTCTGATCGAGTTATTTCTCCCACTCCCCATTCTCTGATTGAGTTATTTCTCCCACTCCCCATTCTCTGATCGAGTTATTTCTCCCACTCCCCATTCTCTGATTGAGTTATTTCTCCCACTTCCCATTCTCTGATCGAGTTATTTCTCCCACTCCCCATTCTCTGATTGAGTTATTTCTCCCACTCCCTATTCTCTGATCGAGTTATTTCTCCCACTTCCCATTCTCCGATCGAGTTATGCCAAATATAAACCATTTATATATATATAAATATAAATATTTATATATTTAACAGGACATCTACTTTGCATGTATTCAGTGTTCCTAGAAAAATATGAATCAATAAAAAAAACAATGGATTAATTAATTAGGTTGCAATTAATTTATCTAGTTTGATATTGATTATTGATGGCTATAAATACACAGTTCTTCCCCTTAGATAAGCTTTGTTTTCTTTTTTTTTAATTATTTTTTTATTGTGCTTGTCCATCGTACAAAACGTAGTGGGATGGGGTGGGTACAAGCACACTTCTTTGTTAAGGTCTCGCTGTGTCTGAGTGCAGGCTGCTGTGATGCATCAGTTTCCTTAGAGCCCCCCCCCAACTCGTTTCCCCCCTAATCACAATGCTCAAGTAAGACCTGAGATGGTAGGGAACCCAAACACCTTTATGAGAATCCATTATCACTTAATGAGACGATGACCCGTGACCACACCACCCACACTGTGAGGACCACACGGCCACACGACTGGGGGACCACTTGGCGATCACATCCCACCTCCCTCCTTTCCTTATCTCGATGTCTTCCTCTCAGTGGATCTCTTCCTGATCCATGGATCTCTGTTTGACCTATGACTTCTACTTCGAGTGCTGGTCTTTAATACTTGGATTAAACTGCCTTTGTTATTTCAAAGGCGTAGTCCAGAGTGGGCAGCAAATGCCAAACATAAATTTAACAAGACATCATTATTTTTTAAAGTTACATTCATTGAGTTCAAAAATCAAGGAAAAGTGCAATATGTTGCCATTCGCGGATCCAGAATTATGCAGTGGGGGGGGGGGGGCGATTTTTTTTACAAACCCTAACCCTAACGCCCAGTAAACTCTAACCCTAAGCATCAACGCGCGTACAGCATACAGCGATCGCCCCTACACCCCCCCCCCCCTGGATCCGCCAGTGTATGTCACTTAGCAACACAGACCAGTTGTGACCTTTTTAATTTGTCGCAGACGACTCAGACAAATGGTTGACATTCACAGACAACTGGTTGAACAACTATTTGTTCAGAAGAATAATGGCTTCACACTAAAAAGGAATATTCACAGAAATGGTTCACTGACACTTGGTTGACTTGAAAAAAAAATTGTTTCCACGACAACTAGATCATTAACCAATGGTTCACAAGCATTTAGTTCACGAAAATTAGTTTGCTTTTCAATGGAATAATTGAACTGATATTTAGAGAGCTCTTATTCATGTCAATAGCTAAAAAAATAGCTTTTTTTTTTTAAATTGTAATTTTTCAACTCAGCGTTCTAAATGTATTCAGATGATGTACCATGCAAGCTTAATATCCATTGGCTGTCTCATTTTTATGCAAAATCACGCAACCATAGGCAACTATGAGGCTTGGGATCCTTCGTCTGAATGGGGTCCCTCTTGAAAGTTAAAGAGTACCAGGTACAAAGTCCTTGGTACCAGTTGAATCTGTTCGAGCTACAATAATATTTCTCTAGACTTATACATTTTATTGTATTCACATTGGCATTTGGAATATGTTATCATATCTTATAGAATACAGTCAGGTCACAAAATAAATAAATAAATAAAAGAACCTGATTACGTCCTACGCGTGTCCCTAGGTCAAACTAGTCATGCATATGAATCCATGACTTAAATTCTGCCAAGTCATTGGTTTTCTTGTCTGACTCAGTCAACCCATTCCATGCTCTAATACCTTTAGGAAAGAAGTAGCATTTGTACAAATTTGTCTTAGCATATGGAACGAGGAATGTGCCATTGTCTTTCTAAGTATTTTATTAGGTTTTTGTTTTTGTATTTGAAGATTATGGTTCAGTGTTTTATGTATAATTGCTACTTTACTTTTAAGTCTTCTGTCCTGAAGGCTTTCTAAACAATTTTAACTAAAGGTGTTACTCTAGTCAAATGTGAATATTCGTTTGTTATGAATCTCATTGCTCTATTTTGTGTCTGTTCCAGTTTCTTAATATTTTCTTGACTATAGGGGTCCCAAACAGAGGATGGCATATTCTAATATCTGGTGTGTTATGTACAAATAGGCCCTACATATAAATAAATATTTTTAAAAAGTTCTATTTATTTCATGAAACTAAAGTATACATTGTGGCTTTTACTAAAGCATTTTTTTCTTTCGTTAAATAGTAACAATTCTTTAAAAAAAAATATGTTACTTTTGGAAGAAATGTGTTACATCTTGTTAAAAAAAATATGCTGGCACAATGACATTTGCAATCCCCAAGCGGAACTAATCATGACAACGCTTCCAACATGGTAACATTGCATTATTAGTTTCCTTGACTATGCTAACCTAAAGAGAGATAGCCCTTCAGATCAAAATTCTTGATGTAAAAGTATTTAAAGTTTGTGTTCCTTTATTTCTGGGGAAAATGATTACACTTACATTAGAGATTTGAACTGGGTCTAATACAAAGATAAAAACGTCACTACTTTCTCGAGACGCAGCTTCCGAGTCGAAGTAATCTGGAGATATCATAATGATAAATGTCGATTTTATTTTTTTTCTAAATAAATATTTTCTATAGAGTCAAAACTGTTTTGAGGGATAAAAAAAAAAGAATTAACTCTCCAAAAATGTTATCATTATTTCTGCGGTCACATGTCAAGTGCGCATGCGCCTCCTGTTTCACGTCACTGGCCAAGTTCGACAACTCTCCCATATCGCTGGCAGATAATTACTCCCCCTGCTTTCTTAGAGCGTCATTCAATAAATTAATACGTATAATATACACTCCCCCCCTCCCCTCCCGCACATCTTCAGCCACCACATCGCCTCCCACACCGCCTTCCCACACCGCCTTCCCACCCAACTTCTTTCGGCCTCCCAACTCTTAATCCTGAGATTTACGGGCGCCTCACTCTCGCCTTGGCACTGCATGTGGCACTGATGACCTTTCGGGTGCAGGCTCCATGTAACGATTAGGACACTTCGCTCATGTGAGGGACTAGCAGCCGCGCAGACACTTCACAAACACTTCACATCGTCCTGACACACAAACATTGGACACACTAGCTTCTACGTTTGGCTTCATTTGTTTATTACCAGTCACCGTCACTCTATCTATTTGGTGGCCCATCTTCTTGGCCCAACTACTTCGCCAGACTGCTTGGCCTACCAACATGGCCCATCTTCATGGCCCAACTACTTCGCCAGACTGCTTGGCCCACCTTCATGGCCCATCTTCTTGACCCAACTACTTCGCCAGACTGCTTGGCCCACCTTCGTGGCCCTTCTTTTTTTAGCCTAATTACTTTACCAGACTCCTTGGTCCATCTTAATGGCCAATGTCATTGGCCCTACCCTTGGCCTAACTACTTTGTCAGACTCCTTGGCCCACCTTTATAGCCCATGGATGGCGTTTTAAAAAGCAACATTTTAAAGAACTTGTTGACATCCCCCAAACAAAGAGTAGCTTATACCTTTGAGCCTCAGGGCCTTACCATTATCGAGGACATAGTCATTATTACTACTCATTTCTTTTTATTTTGTGTTTTTTTAAAATATAATTTTTTATTGTTGAACATCCTTTATGGCAACAGAAATATGATGTAGTTTAAAGAATATAGAAATAGTGTAACTCTCTGTACATCTGATCAAGATTGTTGTTCAAAACAGAATCATATTGCTTTAGGTAAAAAAATATTTAAAAAACAACAAAATAACAACTCATACCACATATAATGAATTTTAAAAAAAATCACTATATAACTTTTGACCTTTCTTCATGACACAAACGTCATTCACTTCCCTGGGACACATTTCTTTGCTACTAGTGGAGACTTACAAGAGTGGGAGAAGCTTTACCAGAAGAGTTGTTCTGAATACATCGCGGTCGAGAGTTCAAACAATTTTAGCGATTAATTAGGATAAAACTTTTTGTTTTTTTAAACAAAAAAATAAAATATACTTGTGATACATGTCAAAGCTTTTGCATAAGGCTGGAGTACTCAATGTTTGATTAAAAGAAAACAACTAGAAGTATTAGAAAATAGAATACTTTAAAAAAAAAAACAAAAAAAAACAAAGCTCATCTAAGGGAAAGAACTGCTTATTACTGCCAATTATGTGAAAATTACAGGGTTTAGCTCCGTTTCTACCATATAAAACTAAATTAATTAATTGGTACTAAATTATTAACTAATTGGTATACTTTTTGAATTGATACCTGCATTGTTATCGTTTATGAATGATTATGTAAAACTTCAACTTCATTCGAGAATGGAAGTGGGAGAAGAAAGGTGTCAAAACGTAATATGGGGACTAAATCCATATATATATATATATATCTTATTCCCCATATTTCGAAATCAAACAAAGTAATTTATTAATGAATGAGCTATTTTTTGTTCATTGATTCATGTCTTGTCAGGTTCAATGAATAATTGTGCAAAGTTTTAACTTGATCCGAGAATGGGAAATTGGAGAAAAATATGTAGAAGCTTTTTACCATACAGACAGACAGACAGATAGACAGACAGAGTGAGTTGATATAAGCTTTGTAAAAACACATTCTTCCTATTCAATCTTTAAAACAATACTGGTTTGCTTTAAGAAAACCAAAAGAAGTTGTTGTTCCTTTGACTTTTGACTTTTTGAGATCTATACGTTTTAGACAGACAAACAGCACAAAACCAATATTTTTTTTTTCTCCAAAAGGGGGGAGAGGCGCATAAATATGCGTCAAGGTTCTAAAAACCACAGGGAAAAAAAGCAAATCTACGAAATAAACAATTCGTTGCATTCTTGTGAGTTCAGGGGGGAAACCTCCGCGAGATTCCGGTTTTGATGAGTGATGGTTGTTTGGTGGTCCCGTGAAGTGGGTGTTATCAGGGCCCACACGGCCTTCCCCACCCTTGCCTTGATTGCGGCGTTCCCCTCTGGCTCTGTTACATTCTCCGCCTAGCGACCAAGAGAGATAGGACTCCAGCTACATGCTGACTAATGATTCTGTAAATGACTTCATTAGGACTATTTTTGAAAGTCGTGGGCGTGTAGTGGGGGGGGGGGTTCAAAGGGAAATAACCCTTCCCATTTTTTTGTTTTGTTACAGGTGTAAAAGGAAAAAGAGCAGGAGAATATCTGTGTGTTAAATATGTCAGTTCAAAGAACGGTCTGAATCTTCAAATGAACATCAACTAACAAGTAAACAATGGAACTACTTGATGTCAGCGTAGAACAATAGTCTGGACAACGACGTCATGGTTGCCGTTTTCAAAAGTATGGAGGGGGGGGGGGGTCGATGCTTTATTTTTCCTTGTATTTATTCCTAAAGCATCTTTATGTTTCAATGTCCAACCATTCCTCTGGATTTCAGCCTTACTTTTATGAATCTTTTTTTTTTTAAATACATAAAAGAACTATCATAACATGACATTCTGTCATAGTTCCATATATCATATTTATATGTTCTCTGTGTGGATGAATTGAAGTCCATTACTGCTGAACTACACAGTAAGTAAAAATAAAAGTAAAATTGCCCTTTCAGACCTTGTGATCTATAAAGCATATGAATGTAAAGGTCATCTGTTTCTGTGACCCACGGTTAACGAGGGTGTCATGTGGCCAGCACAACTACTAACCTCCTTTACTTTTCCTTAACTAATGTCTGCTACCAATCAGAGCTGGGTGGAGGCGCCCTAAAGATGCCGAAATTAAAAATCTCAGTCTTCACCAGGATTCGAACACGGAACTCCCGGTTCAAAAGCCAAGCGCTTTACCACTCAACCACCGCGCCCCGAACTTCACAGATTGCATTGTTTCAAAATGTGGGATAATGCTATCAAATTTAAAACGCCCTATATCAAGTTCATGATACAAATTTAAATAATCGATTAGAAATAACTATTTGTTTAATAACATGTTTAATTGAGTTCATTATAGCGTGGGAGTTTCCTCATCTACAGCATGTTGTTGTTTGTTTTAACCCCGAGTTGTCTCCACGTGTGTCAGTCTACGGCAAGCTTTGAAAGTATATGGCGGATTGTTGCTAAAGATTTAAAAAAAAAAGGTTTTTTGGTCTAAGAATTCGCGCTCTTGGTTTCACAGTTCACCTTATCAACTCTTACCAATACCTCTTAGAAGCTTGCAAACTTTGGATGGGTTCAGGACACTGGATGGACACCTGGACACGGATTTCGAAAAAGGATCTAACGATTTATTTCCCAGTTTATGTATACCTTTGGGGAAAAACAATTACGAGCTAATTGACTCCACAATAAAACGTCTTGATGATCGTCATAATGTTTCAATAGTTCCGTTCAATTTGGTCTATTTTGAACCCGTTTCAGTGGGAATTGGACGCACTCGACCAAAATGTGTCATTGTATTTTGAACCCGTTTCAGTGGGAATTGGACGCACTCGACCAAAATGTGTCATTGTATTTTGAACCCGTTTCAGTGGGAATTGGACGCACTCGACCAAAATGTGTCATTGTATTTTGAACCCGTTTCAGTGGGAATTGGACGCACTCGACCAAAATGTGTCATTGTATTTTGAACCCGTTTCAGTGGGAATTGGACGCACTCGACCAAAATGTGTCATTGTATTTTGAACCCGTTTCAGTGGGAATTGGACGCACTCGACCAAAATGTGTCATTGTATTTTGAACCCGTTTCAGTGGGAATTGGACGCACTCGACCAAAATGTGTCATTGTATTTTGAACCCGTTTCAGTGGGAATTGGACGCACTCGACCAAAATGTGTCATTGTATTTTGAACCCGTTTCAGTGGGAATTGACGCACTCAACCAAAATGTGTCATTGTATTTTGAACACGCATCAGCGAGAATTGACGCATCGACCAAAATGTGTCATTGTATTTTGTACACACTTCACCGGGAATTGCCGCACTCGACGAAAATGTGTCATTGTATTTTGAACCCGTTTCAGTGGGAATTGGACGCACTCGACCAAAATGTGTCATTGTATTTTGAACACGCATCAGCGAGAATTGACGCATCGACCAAAATGTGTCATTGTAATTTGAACACACTTCACCGGGAATTGCCGCACTCGACGAAAATGTGTCATTGTATTTTGAACACACTTCAGTGGGAATTTCCGCACTTGACTCAAATGTTTCTTTGTTTAGTTTCCCTTTATTACATGTAACATGTTATTAATTTTTGAATGTATGGACAAGGTTAATAATTATTATTTTAAAAAATATAAGTGTACTCTAAATGAATATATGGAGATGCTGTGGCTGAGTGGTAAAGCACTTGGAACCAGAAGTCCCGTGTTCGAATCCTGGTGAAGACTCTAGGGGGGCCGATTTGAGTTTATGTTTCCACACAAACTGTCTTTGTAACCTTATTTTTATTTAATTTTGTAATTTTTACCAAAAAATCCTGTTTTGCAATAAGCTGCTTAAATTTTGCCTTCCAAATGAACCAGAAATAATCCTTATACATTAAGTTTTCATTAAGTAATTCGGTTAAGATTTTTTTTTCCTTAATTGTTTGTCATTTCCTCTGGTTTGTACCCCAGTTCTCTCCCCTCCTTTCCATTTATGACTGTGAGGGAGAGTTAGTTTGGTGGCATTGTATTTCCTTAATTAAAACATTAAATGGCGGGTAGCTTGTTGGGCGCAAGGCTGACGGGAATGTGGTTGTCATTGAAGACTGGACGAGAGCTGTCAATATTTTGACACTAATTACTGACGTTTGACTGTCAATGTGGCGGCAGTGGGTTGTGTCCCTTGACAACAATTTTGTTTTTTGTGCTGGAGCATTCTTTGTTAAAGTATTTGTTGAAATATGGATACTGGATAGTGAAGGAAAGAGGGAAGAGATTAGAGAGAGAGAGAGAAAATCTTATCTTATGATTACGTCCTACGCGTCATGCAATGACTTAAATTCTGCCAAGTCCCTGGTTTTCCTGGCTAGCTCAGGCAACCCATTCCATGCTCTAATAGCACTAGGGAAGAAGGAGTATTTGTACAAATTTGTCCTAGCATATGGGATGAGGAATGTGCCTTTATTTTTGTGTCTTTCAGAGTATCTTATTAAATTTTGTTTTTGTATTTGAAGATTATGGTTCAGTGTTTTATGTATAATTGCTACTTTACTTTTGAGTCTTCTGTCCTGAAGGCTTTCTAAAGTTAGTGATTTTACTAATGGTGTTACTCTAGTCAAATGTGAATATTCGTTTGTTATGAATCTCACTGCTCTATTTTGTGTTTGTTCCAGTTTCTTAATGTTTTCTTGAGTTGAGGGGTCCAAGACGGAGGATGCATATTCTATTATTGGCCTAACCAAGGTTAAATAACATTTTAGTTTTATGTTCTTATTTGATTTATAGAAATTTCTTTTAATAAACCCTAATGCTTTGTTGGATTTTTTTTTATAGTTTCATCAATATGTGGATTACATGACAGTTTTTCATTTATTATAACACCTAGATATTTTGCGTTTTTAGTCTGTGTTACTGGTTTGCCATGAATAAGATAAGTGGAATTAATTTGTTTTAGTTTTTTTGTTACTCTTAACAACTGACATTTTTCTGGGTGGAAAGACATGCTCCAATTTGATTCCCATTTCTGTAATTCATCTAATTCTCTTTGTAAAATATCTGTGTCTTGTATTGTTTTTATTTTTCTATATATTATGCAATCGTCTGCAAATAATCTGACTTTTGTTCCTGAACTAATGCAATTTGGTAAATCATTTATGTAAATTAAAAATAGTAGTGGACCCAAGACTGTTCCTTGAGGTACACCTGAGTTTACTGTTATTGGAGTTGATTTAGAGCCATTTATTATTACAGTTTGTTCTCTCCCTATCAGAAAATCTTTAATCCACTGATGCAGTGGACCATTAATGCCGAAATATTTTAATTGTTTTAGCAAACTATGGTGGTGAACTTTGTCAAAAGCCTTGGAAAAATCTAGTAAGATAGCATCTATTTGTTCACTATTATCTAAACCTTTTGAAAAATCATCAATTAGTCCTTTTAGTTGTGTTTCACATGATCTATATTTCCTAAAGCCATGTTGGTAAAGGGTGAGGACATTTTGTTTGTCTAAGTGGTTTATGATGTTGCTACATATTATGCGTTCTAGGATTTTACATGTGATGCTGGTAAGTGATACTGGTCTGTAGTTTCCTGGGTCAGATTTTTCTCCTTTTTTAAATAGGTGGGTGACATTAGCTTCTTTCCAGTCCTTTGGTACTCTGCCCTGGTTAAGCGATGCCTGAAAGAGTATTTTGAACACTGGGGCTAGCTCATTGCTTAGTTCTTTGAGTAATCTAGCTGGAATACCATCAGGTCCAGACGCTTTCTTTGGTTTGGTGTTGGCTAATAGTTTTTGAATTCCATTTTCTTGTACTACTAAATCTTCTATGTTGTCTACTTGGTTCAAATTAAGAAATATGTCTTTGTCTCCTGGGACTGAGAATACTGATGCAAAGTATTTGTTTAGGATGTTTGCTTTAGTTTCATTATCATTATGTATTATGTTATGTTCATCTTTTAATGGCGCTATGCCTGTTGTTTCCATTTTCTTAGACTTAATGTATGACCATAGGTTTTTGTTGTTATCTTTAGATATTACATTGTTTATGTATTCACTTTACAGAGAAAGAGAAAGAGAGAGAAAAGAGAGAGAGAAGAGAGAAAAGGAGAAGAGAGAGAAGAGAGAAGAGAGAGAGAGAGAGAGAGAGGGAGAGAGAAAGGGAAAGAGAGGGAAAGAGAGAAGAGAGAGAGAGAAGTGTTAGAGAGGAAAGAAAAAGAGAGGTAATGGTAACCTTAGAGTAGTTCTAGTTATGCTCTAGGTGTGTAAGGAAACTTTTGTGTTCCTCCTCGCCAGTCCTCGGTCGCCTGGACTCACTCAAGAACATTTTCTATTTCTGACTGCTTAGAACCAAAGACTCAAGAAACTAATGCACTTTGACAATCATGTAGCCGTTGTGGACACAAAAATTACCTGCTCGTTTTGACCCTTGGCTCAAGTTTATTGAACTCTCTCACTCACCGCCTCTATACATTTATAAAAACAAACTTTTTCTATTTCAACAATGAGCTCTGACTTCAAGATTCAAGAAACAGATATAAGAACATAACCCCTCAATGTTTATGACACGGCTGGCTGCAAACTTCAGATAATTCTCCTTACATAATGACTAGTGTCACTAGACTCAAGTAAACAAAGTTACTTTATGAAAACCATGCAGATGTGCGGAGCATATCAGCGGTTATATAACTCTTTTAATAACTCCCTTCAGCTGTGTTTATTTTATAGCAACTCGCTATGTCTGATACAACTAGTGTACACGCTATGTCTGTCAGGCTGATACAACTAGTGTACACGCTATGTCTGTCAGGCTGATACAACTAGTGTGCACGCTATGTCTGTCAGGCTGATACAACTAGTGTGCACGCTATGTCTGTCAGGCTGATACAACTAGTGTGCACGCTATGTCTGTCAGGCTGATACAACTAGTGTGCACGCTATGTCTGTCAGGCTGATACAACTAGTGTGCACGCTTTGTCTGTCAGGCTGATACAACTAGTGTACACGCTATGTCTGTCAGGCTGATACAACTAGTGTGCACGCTATGTCTGTCAGGCTGATACAACTAGTGTGCACGCTATGTCTGTCAGGCTGATACAACTAGTGTGCACGCTATGTCTGTCAGGCTGATACAACTAGTGTGCACGCTATGTCTGTCAGGCTGATACAACTAGTGTACACGCTATGTCTGTCAGGCTGATACAACTAGTGTGCACGCTATGTCTGTCAGGCTGATACAACTAGTGTGCACGCTATGTCTGTCAGGCTGATACAACTAGTGTACACGCTATGTCTGTCAGGCTGATACAACTAGTGTACACGCTATGTCTGTCAGGCTGATACAACTAGTGTACACGCTATGTCTGTCAGGCTGATACAACTAGTGTACACGCTATGTCTGTCAGGCTGATACAACTAGTGTACACGCTATGTCTGTCAGGCTGATACAACTAGTGTGCACGCTATGTCTGTCAGGCTGATACAACTAGTGTGCACGCTATGTCTGTCAGGCTGATACAACTAGTGTGCACGCTATGTCTGTCAGGCTGAAACAACTAATGTGCACGCTATGTCTGTCAGGCTGATACAACTAGTGTACACGCTATGTCTGTCAGGCTGATACAACTAGTGTACACGCTATGTCTGTCAGGCTGATACAACTAGTGTGCACGCTATGTCTGTCAGGCTGATACAACTAGTGTGCACGCTATGTCTGTCAGGCTGATACAACTAGTGTGCACGCTATGTCTGTCAGGCTGATACAACTAGTGTACACGCTATGTCTGTCAGGCTGATACAACTAGTGTACACGCTATGTCTGTCAGGCTGATACAACTAGTGTACACGCTATGTCTGTCAGGCTGATACAACTAGTGTGCACGCTATGTCTGTCAGGCTGATACAACTAGTGTGCACGCTATGTCTGTCAGGCTGATACAACTAGTGTGCACGCTATGTCTGTCAGGCTGATACAACTAGTGTACACGCTATGTCTGTCAGGCTGATACAACTAGTGTGCACGCTATGTCTGTCAGGCTGATACAACTAGTGTGCACGCTATGTCTGTCAGGCTGATACAACTAGTGTACACGCTATGTCTGTCAGGCTGATACAACTAGTGTACACGCTATGTCTGTCAGGCTGATACAACTAGTGTACACGCTATGTCTGTCAGGCTGATACAACTAGTGTGCACGCTATGTCTGTCAGGCTGATACAACTAGTGTGCACGCTATGTCTGTCAGGCTGATACAACTAGTGTGCACGCTATGTCTGTCAGGCTGATACAACTAGTGTGCACGCTATGTCTGTCAGGCTGATACAACTAGTGTGCACGCTATGTCTGTCAGGCTAAAACAACTAGTGTGCACGCTATGTCTGTCAGGCTGATACAACTAGTGTACACGCTATGTCTGTCAGGCTGATACAACTAGTGTGCACGCTATGTCTGTCAGGCTGATACAACTAGTGTGCACGCTATGTCTGTCAGGCTGATACAACTAGTGTGCACGCTATGTCTGTCAGGCTGATACAACTAGTGTGCACGCTATGTCTGTCAGGCTGATACAACTAGTGTGCACGCTATGTCTGTCAGGCTGATACAACTAGTGTGCACGCTATGTCTGTCAGGCTGATACAACTAGTGTGCACGCTATGTCTGTCAGGCTGATACAACTAGTGTGCACGCTATGTCTGTCAGGCTGATACAACTAGTGTGCACGCTATGTCTGTCAGGCTGATACAACTAGTGTACACGCTATGTCTGTCAGGCTGATACAACTAGTGTGCACGCTATGTCTGTCAGGCTGATACAACTAGTGTGCACGCTATGTCTGTCAGGCTGATACAACTAGTGTACACGCTATGTCTGTCAGGCTGATACAACTAGTGTACACGCTATGTCTGTCAGGCTGATACAACTAGTGTACACGCTATGTCTGTCAGGCTGATACAACTAGTGTGCACGCTATGTCTGTCAGGCTGATACAACTAGTGTACACGCTATGTCTGTCAGGCTGATACAACTAGTGTGCACGCTATGTCTGTCAGGCTGATACAACTAGTGTGCACGCTATGTCTGTCAAGCTGATACAACTAGTGTACACGCTATGTCTGTCAGGCTGATACAACTAGTGTGCACGCTATGTCTGTCAGGCTGATACAACTAGTGTACACGCTATGTCTGTCAGGCTGATACAACTAGTGTACACGCTATGTCTGTCAGGCTGATACAACTAGTGTACACGCTATGTCTGTCAGGCTGATACAACTAGTGTGCACGCTATGTCTGTCAGGCTGATACAACTAGTGTGCACGCTATGTCTGTCAGGCTGATACAACTAGTGTGCACGCTATGTCTGTCAGGCTGATACAACTAGTGTGCACGCTATGTCTGTCAGGCTGATACAACTAGTGTGCACGCTATGTCTGTCAGGCTAAAACAACTAGTGTGCACGCTATGTCTGTCAGGCTGATACAACTAGTGTACACGCTATGTCTGTCAGGCTGATACAACTAGTGTGCACGCTATGTCTGTCAGGCTGATACAACTAGTGTGCACGCTATGTCTGTCAGGCTGATACAACTAGTGTGCACGCTATGTCTGTCAGGCTGATACAACTAGTGTGCACGCTATGTCTGTCAGGCTGATACAACTAGTGTGCACGCTATGTCTGTCAGGCTGATACAACTAGTGTGCACGCTATGTCTGTCAGGCTGATACAACTAGTGTGCACGCTATGTCTGTCAGGCTGATACAACTAGTGTGCACGCTATGTCTGTCAGGCTGATACAACTAGTGTGCACGCTATGTCTGTCAGGCTGATACAACTAGTGTACACGCTATGTCTGTCAGGCTGATACAACTAGTGTACACGCTATGTCTGTCAGGCTGATACAACTAGTGTACACGCTATGTCTGTCAGGCTGATACAACTAGTGTACACGCTATGTCTGTCAGGCTGATACAACTAGTGTACACGCTATGTCTGTCAGGCTGATACAACTAGTGTACACGCTATGTCTGTCAGGCTGATACAACTAGTGTACACGCTATGTCTGTCAGGCTGATACAACTAGTGTACACGCTATGTCTGTCAGGCTGATACAACTAGTGTGCACGCTATGTCTGTCAGGCTGATACAACTAGTGTGCACGCTATGTCTGTCAGGCTGATACAACTAGTGTGCACGCTATGTCTGTCAGGCTGATACAACTAGTGTACACGCTATGTCTGTCAGGCTGATACAACTAGTGTGCACGCTATGTCTGTCAGGCTGATACAACTAGTGTGCACGCTATGTCTGTCAAGCTGATACAACTAGTGTACACGCTATGTCTGTCAGGCTGATACAACTAGTGTGCACGCTATGTCTGTCAGGCTGATACAACTAGTGTACACGCTATGTCTGTCAGGCTGATACAACTAGTGTACACGCTATGTCTGTCAGGCTGATACAACTAGTGTACACGCTATGTCTGTCAGGCTGATACAACTAGTGTGCACGCTATGTCTGTCAGGCTGATACAACTAGTGTGCACGCTATGTCTGTCAGGCTGATACAACTAGTGTGCACGCTATGTCTGTCAGGCTGATACAACTAGTGTGCACGCTATGTCTGTCAGGCTGATACAACTAGTGTGCACGCTATGTCTGTCAGGCTAAAACAACTAGTGTGCACGCTATGTCTGTCAGGCTGATACAACTAGTGTACACGCTATGTCTGTCAGGCTGATACAACTAGTGTGCACGCTATGTCTGTCAGGCTGATACAACTAGTGTGCACGCTATGTCTGTCAGGCTGATACAACTAGTGTGCACGCTATGTCTGTCAGGCTGATACAACTAGTGTGCACGCTATGTCTGTCAGGCTGATACAACTAGTGTGCACGCTATGTCTGTCAGGCTGATACAACTAGTGTGCACGCTATGTCTGTCAGGCTGATACAACTAGTGTGCACGCTATGTCTGTCAGGCTGATACAACTAGTGTGCACGCTATGTCTGTCAGGCTGATACAACTAGTGTACACGCTATGTCTGTCAGGCTGATACAACTAGTGTACACGCTATGTCTGTCAGGCTGATACAACTAGTGTGCACGCTATGTCTGTCAGGCTGATACAACTAGTGTGCACGCTATGTCTGTCAGGCTGATACAACTAGTGTGCACGCTATGTCTGTCAGGCTGATACAACTAGTGTACACGCTATGTCTGTCAGGCTGATACAACTAGTGTACACGCTATGTCTGTCAGGCTGATACAACTAGTGTACACGCTATGTCTGTCAGGCTGATACAACTAGTGTACACGCTATGTCTGTCAGGCTGATACAACTAGTGTGCACGCTATGTCTGTCAGGCTGATACAACTAGTGTACACGCTATGTCTGTCAGGCTGATACAACTAGTGTACACGCTATGTCTCCAGAGTGAAGGGGAAGAACTAACGGTGGCTAAAAGATGTTTCAAATATTTAAGCGACAACTACAAATACAACCCTAGTAACAATTAAAGGGGATTTTTTCAAAAAGAACATAAATGCGACATTTATTGATCAAAAAAACTTCAAGTTGCAAAAAGAAAGCAAAAGATTTAAAGAGACTTATAACAACAACTAACGACCATAAGAAATATATATTTAAAAAATCAACATATCAATCAAGCCACTAGTGGGACCCAGAGCTTGCAAATAAAGTGAAGGGGGGGGGGCGATTTTTGTTTCAAACCCTAACCCTATGCATAAACGTGCGTACAGCATATATATATAATTCATAAGTTGGGTTTGGGGCTTAGCCCCGACGCCAAAAGCGTTTTTTCTTGCATTCTTCACTGCAGAAACGCATTCTCCTAACATCTACAGTTCATTATTCATCCTTTTAAAAAATGACCTTTTCAATAATGTTTTACTTTAAAAATAAGGCATGTTTGTAACTTCGTTTTGTTACAGAACTAGAATTCAAAGCTCTAACAAAAAGACCAATTAGATTCTACTCTAAATTTGTTTGCAATTTTATGATTCAAGCATAAATTGTGAGCTATAGTCCCAAATTTATTTAACTAGAAAAAAGCAGATAGAGTAAAGGTTGGAAAAAGGCGACTAGGAAAAGAATATTTGGGTTCAGAACTCATCTCAATCGTTACAATTATACTGAAACATTTCGTATGAATTCTAAATTTTCCAAAGCAAAGTCTTTCTTTAAAAAATTATAATAAATTTATGTGAAATTACATAAATTCTGTCGCCATATTCGACAATTCTGTTTTAAAACATCATGTTTTCGTCTGGAAAGGGGAGGGGCGGTAGAGTGAAAACAATTAATCCTCGCTCCTTTTTATAATTTCTGCTAATGATTTCATTTGACATTAAAAAATAAGGGATGGGGCGACTCGATATAAGAATTTAATTTATAGCATATATAAATTATATTTGTAACAGATTTTTTTCATTTTGTAATTTCTTAACTATAATACAAAAAGAAAAAGTATTGCTTTGTCCGATGGGGGAAAGGGCATGCATCGCCCCTCCCATCTGGTACAACTCTTTTTCATTTTATATTTACTAATCATAAAATTTGAGATTAGAGTGTTGTGCGACATAATATATAAATGGGTTCACATATCAACACGTAGTTTATATTATATAGATTATATATTCAACTAATTTTGTTCACAAACTATGATTCCTCCATAAAAATAGGACCACCCCCCACTCAGATGGGCTAGAGCGGGGAGGGCAGTACATGCAATCGCCCCCCCCCCCTTTACCCCACCGAATCGGCCAAGATACCAGAAGGGAGCGACGTAATATAAAATTTATATATTAATTCAACTAAATTCGTTCACAAACTATGATTTCTTCATAAAAGTAGGACCGCCCCTCCCCCACTCGCAGGGATTAGGTGGGAAGGGCAGTAGAGGTATTCGCCCCCCCCCCCAATCGGCCAACAGGGGAACGACATAATATAAAGATCGGTTAAAATATCATTAACAAGTTTTAATCATATAGATATTTAATTGATTCTGTTAGCAAGCTGTGATTTCTACAAATAATTTGGACTGCCCTCCCTCGAAAGTTTATGGTGGGGGGGGGTTCGAATTGATGCAATCGCCCCCTCCCGACCCCACCAAATCGGCCAACATACTAGAGGGGGGGCGAAATAATCTAAAAATAGTTTGAAATATAAATAATTAGTATATATTATTAACAAAAGTAATAAATACGTATACAAATTGTGTGAATTCTAAACTAAAATTCGTCCGCCCCCCCTCCCCTGGATCCGCCAGTGATATCAATAATGCAGATTTTCATGAATATATCTTTCATTTAAATATGAAACAGACTGTTTACTACTGAAGAAGGTAAAACATCATTGTAATGAAGATGTGAACATATTAAATGCGTATATCATTACAAATCACTGAAACTATTTGATTGATGCGCAAGGTTGGACGTTCCAACCGCAATTTATCAGCCAACCTCCCCCACCACCTTTTTTTTTTCAATCGCAGTCTTAAGTGGTCAGTGTTTAGACTGTGCGGACAAGGAGCCCCCTTTCAGAGCCACTGTTAACAAGTGCTGATTAGTTTGAAGGGTGGCCCGGACACAGGCCAGGAGGAGAACACAAAGAGGTGTCGTTTTTCTAAAAACAGAGGAAGTGACTTATCTCAAGGAGAGATTACCCAATAGTTTACTAGATCTAAAGGGAAACATATTCTGTGGAAATCAACAAAGAGGTTTGGATCTTGTTGTAGGCTGGTGGAGAGGTTGTCGGTAGGTGGAGAGGTTGTCCGGCTGGCAGGGTACTAACAAAGTTGTTTCTGATGTGTTGAAGCCATTCATAAACAGCTATTTGATCTCTTAACAGTTTACGCAAGATTGTCGGACAGCGACCTACCTATGCCATCGTCAGACCCATTCTGGTGGGTCATCGGACTCGGAGGTACTGCACAATGTACAAGGCTATGACCATCAGAGACAACCAGATACCACAAGTGACATCTAATTAAAAAAAACAACATTATTTGCTTATTTCAGCCCAGATACTACATTTGAAAATGTTTATAAAACGATTTTTTTTTCTGTTTAAAACTCTCATAAATGTAATGGATGCCTTAAAACCATAGAATTTAAGTCACGTGAGGTAGCCAATAAAAATCTCATCCGTTTAGTTAAATCAACATTTTTTTCCCCTCAAAAGCCTTTTCACCAAACCAAATAAACCAAATAAATTCTGCGACCCGACCACTAAGTCAAATGAACATTTACATATCAGCGGTGTCACTGTGATACATGTTTACATCCCAAATGCCTCCTTTTATTTAGCATTGAATGAACGACATTCATCTTGATCAATATTCCAACATTATTTGTTGACTATCAAAGCGAAAAGTTCGGTGTCATAATCAATGAGTGTCTACAAGATGAAATTATTTTCAATTTCTTTTCATGTCTGTCAGTTAAGCTTTGATTCAAGCGAATTTCAGGGTATTAGCTAGAAAATTGTTTCCTAAAATGTCACCCTGTTGTTGTCTGGCCACGTGACTGAAGCTTGTGTTCAAATCTTCCAAGCAGAGGTGCCTTGAGGCATAAATACAAGCCTTAAGCAAACCAATAAGTTAAGTATATATATATATCATTCATTATTTTTGTAGTTACATCAATATCTTATACACAACGTAAAGGACACCAAAACAAAGTGTCCATAATCTTCACGTCAAAGAGGGACATAATTAATAACGTGACAATGAAAGATTTCA
The DNA here is from genome assembly GCA_036873155.1 of Biomphalaria sudanica. Taxonomy (NCBI): domain Eukaryota; kingdom Metazoa; phylum Mollusca; class Gastropoda; family Planorbidae; genus Biomphalaria; species Biomphalaria sudanica. Next base: position 1,190,034 of record JAZGLO010005964.1, on the reverse strand, counting down.
CAATCTGTGCTACACCAGAACCAATACATTTTGCTTTCTATTACGATATATGGATAACGTGAAGTCCACCTGCCACTTTATCCACGACTAATTGGTGGACATTATCATTGTTATACTCTTACTTCACACTGATGTTACTTTGTCTTTTTTTACTTTTAATTTTCAGTAGAAGATTTACATTGCCAAATACACATAAGAGAAAACCGTAAGTTCCATGTTGTCACAGCAATGAAGGTTAATATTGTTCACAAATTGTTCAAACTTAACGATCATCAGGTTATCTATTGTTCTCTGTTGTAGATACATGTACGTGGTACACTAGTGTTATACATGCCAGACATATCTGTTAGGCTTTGAAATTGAGGAATCCACCTGCCATTTATCTAAGAAAAATTGGTTACATTATCATTGTTATACTTTTACCTAACACTGATGTTTGTTTGTTTGCAGTCGTCATAATTAAATGTTCTATTTAACTGTTTCTACTAGTACATTTATTTGTGTGTAAGGCTTTTTAAAGACTTTTTTAACTAGAAGATTACATTACCAAAAAGTCATAAGACAAAACACATTTACACATGTTTTATACATGCTATCCTTGAACTTTGGATTCTTTCGAAAAGAACTGTCTTTAAAGTTTCTATAGAAGCCCCAAAAAGCGCTTTTGGAATATATTAAAAAGAAATTGTCGCTACAACTCAGTCACGATTAAGGTGATATCACATTCCAGTACTGTTGTGTTCTCTTTGAAATCTAAGAAGTTAATTATACAAATTACGTTTTTAAAAACCTCAATTAGATCAAGAGGCTTTGAATAAATTATGTTAAATTCATTAATTAATTAATTTTCAATGACTCAAAATAGAAACAAAATACCTGCATTCATGGAACACCAAATAGATGTTTGTGTTTGAGAAATAGGACGTGGTTGTTTGTTGGTGGGCGCTTTGGGGAAAGGGCATATTTCAATCGCTGCTCTAAGTAACGAAAAGCTTATCTCCCGTTAAATTAGTACATTTTTTATAAAAAACCAAATCGATTAACTACGACTAACTGATTAACTAATTGGTTAATGTTTTCAATGATTCGTGTGTTGTCATCGACAATGAGTAATTGTGCGAAGTTTCAACTTGATCCGAGAATGGGAAGTGGGTGAAACAAGTATAAGATTTTGATCAACTAGTCAATTGAGTTGATAGAAGTAAAGCCTTCCAGTACAACTTATAGACATAGACTAGCCCTTCGCCCTATTTCCTTTGTAAAATAATAGCAATAAGTCCTTTGTGAGGCCCCCACCAATTGGAGGTTCTAGTTGGCCTATGTTTAAGACCGGCCCTGCCCATACCATTTTCTAACACGACTATAGGTCAACCATTACAATAAGAAAAAGTAACTAAAATAAACAAAACAAAATAAGTTTTATGACCTATAACTATAACTAGGATCAATGCTTTAACTATAGACGTAGCTGTGACTATGACTTTAACTAAGACTTTTGGCTATAACTATAAACAAAGGCCCATAACTCTGGCTTCTTTTAAATACATAAGATATTATTTAAGGTTAATGTTACAATTGAATATATTTTTCTGGTGACCAGTCTTCACCAGGATTCGAACCCGGGACCCCTCATCCACCGCGCCTCGTGAAGGAATGTAATAGAAAGCAAACACACACGCACACACACACACGCCTTTTCAAATTTAGAAAAACTATTTTCATAACTACATTCGCCTTCACCGCTAATACTCCGCAATACTGTACAAGTGTCACTAACAGAATTGGATCGACCTTATAGCAAAAAATCCAGACGTGACTTCAAAAAGAAGATGATTACGTCTTTCGTGAGCTATAAAGGAACGGGTAGCCTCCTAGTCCAGACAAGACCTGGGTGGAGCTCACAGGACAGAAATATAAACAGCCTGATACGTGTCACTTTAATCCTTCGCCTCTTCCTTGATTGTCAGTGACTTAATTGAAACCTCTGTCTGACCTAATTAAGTTCAACTGACCACTTGAGACCACCAACACTTGACCCCCTTTTATCCCTTAACGTACAGCCCCAAATGCAGCACATCCGGTGCACTTGTCACGTGACCCACGGTCGGACAAAGTCGGGTGTTCACTGACCATCGGGGATTTCCGGAAGGCACCGCTTCTTTTGTCTTAACACGCTGTGCGCTTTGTTTAATTATTCCGGCATGTGACATGCGCACAGCACTACATTATTAGTTTTCGACTTTGTTCAAAAAAAAAATTTAACAGAAAATACTAGCAGCAGTAAACAGAGACAAACAAGCAAAATATAAAATAAAAAAGGCTTATGTAAAGGAAAGAACTACACACTTGCAACTATATATTTCTATAATGTACACATTATTTCCGTTTTTCGATATCAAACAAAAAAAATAATTAATTAAGTAATTATTTGGCTAATTGGCTTTTTTCTTTATTGATTAACCTATTGTCAATGAATATTTGTGTAAAGTTTCAGCTTCATCCGAGAATAGGCATGTTCAAACTTTTGATCAAACAGACAGACAAAGTGAGTTGATGTAAGCTTTGTAGAACAATGGATGAATGTTCATAACAAATCATTGACAATACATTGACAACCAGTGCTTTTTTTTTTGTTTAAATTATATTTGCTCGGTACTCAGTGATGGATTGTTTCACGTTTAACTTCTAATAAATTAATAATAAACGAGAAAATACAAGAAAAGTCAATACATTTCACCTACATTGAAAAAGTTGCTGGTACGCCGTACCGCTGCGTATCGTCACAAAAAAAAGCCCTGCTTACAAAACTCTATTTGTTACGCTAGAATTAGATGGCGGCACGACTTGGTGTCTTGCTGAAGTTCAGTCTGACGACTCAATGTATGCCAGGGATGTTTGTTTTGTGGAGAATAAAATAACCGAATATCTATGTCTACGAAAATAATGTAATCCTTCAAGTGAAGAATCATGACAACAAAAGTAAGCACACACTATATATCAAGCAATAATACACTTTATAATTCTTGTTCAATAATACATTCACAGAAGTAGACTTAACGTAGTCTAAACATTTAGATTGTTGGACCCTGCAATAAAATCGTCTTCCCTAGGCCTCCAGGTTTTCAACCCGAAAGATAAAAAATGTATTCCTAACGGAAACGAATAATCTCCCTTTCATCAATTTACAGTTCCGTGTAAAAACTCGAAGTTACATAGATCATATTAATATAATTAACAAAAGTTGAATTTTTCCCCAAAATGCAGTAATTTGCACTCGTAAAAAAATACTGAAAATAACACTGTCATGTGGTTTACGCGTCACGAGAAGTCTAAACAGGAAGTTTATTTACACATTGGTTTCTCAAGGCTTCGTAAATTTAGAGCGACAGTATACACAAGGGTAGACAAGAATGTTCGGGAGTACATCTGTACACTGACTTTCAATTTAAAAATTATCACGGTGGCTTTAATCATTCAATTAATTCATAGCGCATCATTATAGTGGAAGAAATAGTGGTGGCTATTTATTCTACACATCAAGTTCACTTACAAGATCTTGAATCTAAATATATAGAATAAAATTCGCTTGACTTTACACGTTTAATCTTAAAATTTCTAAACCTATAGTAAAGCCAATATTATGACCAGGATAAGATCTTATCTTATCTTATATAATACAGACGTTACTTCAAAAAAGAAGATGATTACATCCTACGCGTCATGCATTTAGTCATGCATATTAACCAATAACTTAAATTCTGCCAAGTCAATGGTTTTCCTGTCTAGCTCAGTCAACCCATTCCATGCTCTAATAGCACTAGGGAAGAAGGAGTATTTGTACACATTTGTCCTAGCATATGGGACGAGAAATATGTGCCTTTATCTTTGTGTCTTTCAGAGTATTTTATTAAATTTTGTTTTTGTATTTGAAGATTATGGTTCAGTATTTTATGTATAAATGCTACTTTACTTTTGAGTCTTCTGTCCTGAAGGCTTTCTAAATTTAGTGATTTTACTATAGGTGTTACTCTAGTCAAATGTGAATATTCATTTGTTATGAATCTCACTGCTATATTTTGTGTCTGTTCCAGTTTCTTAATGTTTTCTTGAGTTGAGGGGTCCCAAACGGAGGATGCATATTCTATTATTGGCCTAATTTTATGTTCTTATTAGATTTATAGAAATTTACTTAAATAAATCCTAATGCTTTGTTTGATTTTTTTTATTAGTTTCATCAATATGTGGATTCCATGACAGTTTTTCATTTATTATAACACCTAGGTATTTTGCGTTTTTAGTCTGTGTTACTGGTTTGCCATGAATAAGATAAGTGGAATTTATTTGTTTTATTTATTTTGTTACTCTTAACAACTGACATTTTTCTAGGTGGACATGCTCCAATTTGATTCCCATTTCTGTAATTCCTCTAATTCTCTTTGTAAAATATCTGTGTCTTGTGTTGTTTTTATTGTTCTATATATTATGCAATCGTCTGCAAATAATCTGACTTTTGGTAAATCATGTATGTAAATTAAAAATAGTAGTGGACCCAAGACTGTTCCTTGAGGTACACCTGAGTTTACTGTTATCGGTGTTGATTTAGAGCCATTTATTATTACAGTTTGTTCTCTCCCTATCAGAAAATCTTTAATCCACTGATGCAGTGGACCATTAATGCCAAAATATTTTAATTTTTTAAGCAAACTATGGTGGTGAACTTTGTCAAAAGCCTTAGAAAAATCTAGTAAGATAGCATCTATTGTTCACTATTATCTAAATCTTTAGAAAAATCAATTAGTCCTATTAGTTGTGTTTCACATGATCTATATTTCCTAAAGCCATGTTGGTATGGTGTGAGGACATTTTGTTTGTCTAAGTGGTTTATGATGTTGCTACACATTGTGTGTTCTAAGATTTTACATGTGATGCTGGTAAGTGATACTGGTCTGTGGTTTTCTGGGTCAGATTTTTCTCCTTTTTTAAATAGGGGGGTGACATTAGCTTCTTTCCAGTCCTTTGGTACTCTGCCCTGGTTAAGTGAAGCCTGAAAGAGTATTTTGAACACTAGGGCTAGCTCATTGCTTAGTTCTTTGAGTAATCTAGCTGGAATACCAGACGCTTTATTTGGTTTGGTGTTTGCTAATAGTTTTTGAATTCCATTTTCTTGTACTACTATATCTTCTATGTTGTCTACTTGGTTCAAATTCAGTAATATGTCTTTGTGTCCTAGATCTAGTAGGCCTACTACTGAATAATAATGCACTTCTTAATGTGATACTGTTTACATAATAAATAAATCTGCACCCCTAAACTGTAAGAAGATAAAACTATTTCCATTATAATTTATAGATCTAAATTTTGTTCAAATTGTTAAATACGTTTAAATCTAAATCTACATCTACATCTGGCCTCTATTGAGCCTCATTTAGATTGTTTTCAAGTGTATCATGAAGACATGTCAGAACTACGCGCTGTAAAAGTAGTTAGTTTTTTTAAACCTTTCAACTAAAACGAAGTTCGTGTTAAAATTATTTTTAAAAAAATCAACATTTGAATCAGTATTCTATTCCATGAGTAAGGTTAGGAAAATATATTCTACAATTATCCATTGATACTTTTCGCATTCTGACCTTAGAGGCAAATTTTTTGTACCAATACGTGAATCTATGAATAAAGCTTGATTTATTAATGAATAAGTCTGTGACCTTTTTAAAAAACTTACCTCCCCTGAAGTTTTTCAATGAAAAGTGGTGTAATTTTTTTATAACTCTGCTTGCATGAATAATTTTAAAAAATTAGATGGTTCACTTTCGGAAAAGAAAAAAGTAGCCGTTGCATCAGAACTTGAATAATCTAAATAATCAAATGTCCGATTTTCATTTCCTCTTCTTGTTTCTGAGACCTAAACGGGACGGACGAACAGACGGACTGACAGACAGGTCACACAAAATTAATAACGTCTTTTCCCCTTTCGGGGCCGCTAAAAATGTGTGAACAATCAGGAATTCGTGGGGGAAAAAAATACAAGTCTTTATTAACACCCTGAGTTATTTTTAGCTTTCTTACCATCTAGAATGACGTCATACCAGACGCTTGACAGATTGATTTGTTAAAAGGATAATGTTACTCAGGAACTTCGTTGTTATTAGCGACAAGCGACGCGTTTTTTGTGACAATCAAAACAAAACACTGTGTATGGGTTGTAACCTTTAATTTTAATAAGACCACATACCTATGTCTTTTTTTTTTATACTTTTACACTAAAATTTATCTTTTTAAAGCTTTTGGAACACAAAATTAGGCAAATGTCCGAAAATAAACCTCTAATATTTTGATTTGATTCCGAGATCTTTGGTACTTAAAACTTATCTTCAACTATGTCAGCAAATCGATTTCAATCTTCAGAACATTTTTACTTCTGTTATATTTCTGCGTAATTCATATAACGTGACGTTTCTGGAGCCTCTCCTCAGTCCATGTTCCAATGACACACCAAGGAACGATTTCCCAAAGTCCCGCTGGAGAACTTGGCCACTCCTCTAATTTGTGAAGTGCTCCAGCTCTGGGCGTGCAGATCTCCGGCCAACGGTCTAACAAGGTTAGAGGCTAGCCACAAATCGGCCGTCAAATATCAGTGAGTACCACACTCAAATTATTCACTCATCTCTTCGCTAGCCTTTGCACTCACGGCGCGTCAGCGTTGCTTGTTGATAACGATACGTCAAAAGGTATCGATGCGTGATGGAGGTACATTACCCACTATGATATCGTCCTATGATTTTGTTCATCTATTATTTGATCTGTATTCTATTTCAAAGAGATCGTAGTTTCGTCATACCAAACTGCGACTGTTCAATGATACATATCTGAAGATCACCACAAGATAATGTCTATAGAACAAGTACTTTGTTTAGCACGATACTAAAATCCCAGGAGCGTTTATATTAGTTCAAGGACCCAAACCCCCCTCAGTACAATAGAATAGCAAGAACAAGTATTAATTTTATTTTTTAAATACTTGGGACTAGAAGTAGTCTCTGTAGCATGTCTGTAGCAGGGCTGAAGGCGTTACCGCTTCGCTCTCACCAGACCAGCTTTTTGGTCCAGGCATTGTGTCGAGTGAGACCCCAGTTAGAGAGTAACTATAAGGTCTAAAGAGTTTAGAGAGCGCTGAGAGCGTCACCTGCTTAGTCTAGAGCATGGGTGGGCAAATTACGGACCGCGGGCCACATGCGGCCCAGCGAAGAGTTTTATGCGGCCCGCGGACACCTAAAGAAATCAGGTGTGCCCACAAATTATACAAAAATATATTAAAAAAATTTTTAAAAATAATATCTATATTAATTTTCAAACTTCTGATTCGTATCTCTAATGATTAAGAAACATTCACTAACTCAGACTAGTATTTATTTAATGCAAAGAAGAACTGCGTTGAAAGTGTTGTGTTGGCTTGAAACAAGATGGCAAGTGTAACAACTGATGGAGCCCATGCTTTGGCTACGATAAAGAGGTTTTTAATAAATTAAAGAAACATATCCCAACCATAAACTATAAATGGGAAAGTTTGTTCAAAGCTGCATGGAATATCAGACATATTATTGACTTGGTTATCACAGTGATCAAATTTATTAGAGCTAGGAGTCTAAGCGCAGGTAGTTCCGTGAAGTACTTGGAAGATTTGGAAGAATAGAATTTCTGTTAGGTACCACAGTTGAATCCGCCGACTTAGCATGGGCAAGGTATTGAGAAGAATATGGAATCTCAAGTAAAAATTTTGTGTTTTGACTTTGTTACTAATATTTGTAATTAACATTTTTTTTATCGAAAGCATTGCAATGGGCTGTTTGCAAAAGAAATGTATGTATGTGCATGCCAGACACCAAGAACTTGGAACCAGTTTTCAAAACCCTCAGCTCACCATTTAGTGCAGAAGCTGATTCAGCTCCAGAGGACATACATCCAAGCAAACTATGAACTGAAAGAGGAGTCCAGTCAGTTTTTCTGCGGGAGTTTTACGGGTGCCAGAAGCTGCTAAACCTTGCTGCAAAGCTTTCATAATTATTTTATATATTTATATGTATGCGGCCCTCCATTCCCAAAATTTTGTTAATGCGGCCCTCGATGGAAAAAGGTTGCCCACCCTTGGTCTAGAGAACCCAGAAAGCGATTCCCTACATTATGAGCTGCAGATTGTTTAATTTTTGTGTGCAAAGAACAGTGCTTATTAAATTTGTACGTAAAATCTCCAAGCACTCTTGAGGCTCTGTAAAGTAAAAAGCAAAGCACCCTTTTCAGATTTTGTGATATATTGGGCAGAATGTGTAAAGCCTCTGTAAAGGTCATCTGTTCACGTGGCCTATGGTTAACGAGAGTGTCATAAGGTCGGCCTTTACTTTTCCCCAACCAATGCTAGGTGTATTTAGAGACGCCATAAAAATCCAGAACTTAAGAATCCTAGTCTTCATGTGGATTCCTACCCGGGACACCTCGGTTCGGATGCCAAGAGCTTGGCCACTCAGCCACAAAGTCTTTTGTGGTCCTGTGCACAACCTTTATTCTAGATTTGCTGCGACAAACACACACAAATAGACCTTTTGTTATACATCCTTATTTTCCTGCACTTAGTCTCGGTTCAGAATAGCACTTGGAGTTCAATATAAGATAATTTCGACCCACCGCTAATGAGTTTGAAAAGGACTACTGTGCCAACATTTTGTTTATGCTTAAGTTTTCTGAGTTTGAAAAAAGAGTGTCGAATGCATAAATAAATTAGAGTAAGGTGCATTTAAAAAAAAAAGTCATTATTCTCCTTTTGAATTTTCATTTTGCTGTAAGACGCCGCCTTTAGTGGATCCACCCTGGCGACGCCTTTCCATGCTGCACTTGTAAGCACGCGCGACCAAGTTAACATCTTTGGCTAATCCCTCAAATCTCTCCGTCATCTGTGGACATCAAAAAGTGAAACGCCAAGGAGTGCCTCCAACCAAGCAGAAACAAGCCACGCTCACAAAATAACAACCACCGCAGTATCGATGGTGCGAATCTATGGAATCGTCCGTGTGGAAGCAGCAAACAATGCCAGCGCCTGTCTCTAATCGCTAACGGAAAGCCAAATCAGATTAGATAAATTAGGAATATTGTAGTGTGGAACCTCACTGAGCAAAAGTTGGGGGAGGGGGGGGGCGGTGGAGATTGGGGTGTGCGCTGAAGGATTGTGGGGGCGGGGGAGTGCAGTGTCCAGCAGTGGACAAAAGTGTGATGGGGGGTCCGGAGAGAGGTAGGGAGGAAATGGAGATATGAGTTTTTTAAATATTTACACTTTGTTCACAAATTTCCCGTGAGGGCTGTCTGGCTTTACAGGCCAGTTGACGGCCATTCATGGGCGGTTAACTCGTGGATAACTGAGTGCGCGACCACGGACACAGGACAGCTAACTGGGATAATCAAATTATCGCCCCTTTCTGAAATCGTTACTCATTTTTGTAGGCGTGTGTTTGTTTGGTTCACATTATTTTTTTTATCTCATAGCACATTCTCTGTGTGTGTATGTGTGTGCGTGCTTGTTGTCCCTATTAAACGTGAATGTACATTTAAGGAAAAAAAACTTATAAAGGAAATTTTGTTAGAAATATATTGGCTAAACGGGATTTTAAGCCTTATTTTGGATCTTAAACCTGTTACATTATATTGGCTCCAGACGAGTTCATAATTGTGTCTTGGCTCTAGTAGACTTGATAATTGCGTCTTGGCTCTAGTAGACTTGATAACTGTCTCTTGGCTCCAGTATAATGCTACGTCGACATTTTGTTTCTCCTTTTTTAAAAAAAAAGTACATCTTGTTTTGTTTATTGTTGTTGTTTTGAACTCGCTAAAACTATTCGATGTTCTGGTTTGATCGTTGATTGCAAGACATTAAAAACTAGCAAGTGCTTAGCCAGATGGTGAGAGCACCTAGAACGACCTCCTCACTTGCAGTAAGAAACCAGACGTCGTCCAGTTAGTGGCACCATTTTCTGACTCCCTAGCAGGTGGCACGACTTCGATTTTATCATAAAAACGCCATTTCGTGGACTGGGTGCTCCATTGTCTGTGGTTTCTCTGATCGCGGTGGGGAAAAAAACAACTGCCGGGTTCATTTCTGCGGAGCTGATCACTTTAAGGAGTTCCGGGGAGAGAAAAAAGATCTTGACTGCTGAGGTCATGGTTATGACCTTTGAGGTCAAACTCAAATCTCGGAGGTAAAATGTTGTGATTGGCTTAAAAACTGTGTCTGTCGTGAAGAATGAGCACGGATGTCAGTCAGTTTTGAAATTGAAGAGAGAATCTGTTCAGGCGTGAAAGTGATTATCTCCTTTGTATGTAATGCGCAAAGCTAGGCACCCCACACCAGCGCGCACACACACAGAAACACAAATACAAGCAACAATTTCATTGTAATAATCATTCTTTCACTCTAGTTAGTTTTTTTAAAATCCTTTTATTTATTTATTTAATTGTTTAGTCAAAACTTCATAGAATCTGGATCCAGGAACCTGGACAGCTGATCTCAAAAACGGCTCTGACGATTTTACTCTTAATTTATAGTTGATGTATATCGCTAAGAAGAGAATTACTTGATCGTTGGCTACATAGTTGGACCGTTATAATTTTTAAAAGTAAAAAAAAAAATGTAAATTTGGCTATAGATTAGATCTAGGTCTAGATCCAAACTTGATCTTGAAAGGACTATTGCGTTCGGGAATTTCCGAATGTTATGCATTATTGGTTCAACAGTAATAACAAATTAATATGTACAGGAAACTTGTGCGCCCTTAAAGACCCTAAATTCAAAATCCCAGTCTTCACCAAGATTCGAACCAAGGACCCAGGTTCGGAACGTGAAAAGTTAGGCACACACCAGAGCGCACACACATAGAAACACAAAAAAAAAGCAACAACAATTTCATTTTCTCAGTCTAGTTAGTTTTCTTAAAATCATTTTATTTATCTATTTATTTGTTTAGTACAATACCTCTTTTCAAGTCAGAACTTCATAGAACCTGGATCCAGGAACCCGGACAGCTGATCTCAAAAACGGCTCTAACGATTTTCCTATGGATTTTAACAGTTGATGTATATTGCTGAGAAAAGAATCACTAGTTCGTTGGCCACATGGGGAAAACTCCTAGTTATATCCTAGAATATTTTTTTTTATTAATTTGCAAAAGAAATGATTTGCGTTGTACATATGTTTCAATAATAGCGGTTTTGTCTTTAAAAAAATATTTTTTGTTTTGTTTTTGCTTTTCATTTGATGACTACAATATTAGTACGTTACTAATATTGCAACCTGGTTCTGCTATCTTGCTTGTTGATAAGTCAACAAAACAAAACAAAAAAAAAGACAATTGCTCGAGCCTCCATGTTACTCACTAGAGTAGGGTGGATTCAGATTCAAAATGTTAGTCTTCACCGAGATTCGAACCTAGGACCCCAGATTCATTTTATAAAACAATTAAATACAGACTTTCATATCACCAAGACAACAAGTCACTTTTAATGAAGTATTGTCATGCACAGAGAATGAGATATTGATGAGACCCATGTTCAGATGCTAGAACAGAACTGCAGCTTGAAATCATTTACAGGACATAAAGAGAACATTTCTTTGGGCAATCTACTTCATAAGCAATGGTGTCCATAGTTTTTGAAATAGTGGAAGTGAACATTATTGAAGAGGGCGCTTCACGACCTGTGACGTTTCTTTTGAACAAGGGAAGTAGACTTTCATTGAATTTGAGTAAGTTATAGGCATTCTTCTATGTCTCGCATGGGCGTACCAGGATTTTTTTTCGGGGGGGGGGGGGGGGGGGGGGTTTGAGGGGGGATTTTTTTCTCCCCCCCCCCGCGACAAAAATAATTATTTATGTGTGTGTGTGTACAACATCTTTATTACATTCTGACCATTTTTTCGGAAGACGTTCATTGTGCCCTAGAATAGGTTCTTCCTGGAGTTAGAGGAAAAATTGTAGATTCCCTGCCATTGCCAGCAAGGGGGTCTGGGGGAGCGCTAGGAGCTCCCCCATCGCGGGGCGCAGCCCCGCCGCCAAACACTATTTCTGGTATTGAAAGCCAACAAAATGCATATTCTGAGGTATCTATAATGCATTTTCCTGCTTTTAAAAAAGTTTTCTTTCAAAAACCTAATGTGCTATTGTTACATTCGCCGTCAAGCAGTTTCCATAAAAATCCGTCACTGATAATGTCTGAAGCCTCTTCCCACCTGCTCTGAAGACCTCCATGAATGTGTGGCGCCAAGTTGTACTAGGATGTCATCTTATGCGTAATTCATTTTGTCGGAGAGCATGCCCCGCAAACCTCATGCGACGCTCAATCACAGTTTTACTAAGGGATCGACTCCCACTTCGGCATTGGATTTCCTTGATTTACACTCGATCTCTATAACTGACTCCTAAAATATAACTTAGCCATCTTTGTTGAGCCAATTTAAGTGTTTTTCAATTTCGGCAGATGACTATTCATTGCACTTTATTAATGGAGCCCCGCCACTGGTAGAAATGTGTAACCTATCTTGAATACGCTCTTGGAATTAAGTGACTGTAGTTTGCTTTAGATTTTATATCGAAAAGGGAAGTTTTATCGTCAAAATCATATGTTGAGGGTTTTAAACTAAAAAATCTCTGGAGTTTTTTGTTTTTTTTAAATTCAAAACCCCACTAGCTACGGTAATAGAATTAAGTAACTGTAGTTTGCATTAGAATATATTGAAGATAGACGTTTTCCACCTCAAAACCATCTGAAGGGGTTTTTAACTTTAAAAAAAAGCCATCTGTAGGAAAGGGGTTTAAACATAAAAACCCCAATAGGATTGGCTACGCTCAAATAATTTTAGTTTGTAATTTGCTTTTTTATATTGAAGAGGTATTTTTTAGCATCGAACCCCTCTGAAGGGGGGTTTAAACTCAAAACCCCTATTGGCAACGCTCATAGCTTTTTGAGTGCGTAATTTGCTTTTTTTTCTTACACTGAAGATGTGTTTTTTAGCTTCAAACCCCGCTGGCGGGGGGTTTAAACTCAAACTCCCTTTGGCTACGCTCATAGAATTTTGAGTGTGTAATTTGCTTTTTTATATTGAAGAGGGGGTGTTTAAAATCAAAATCTTCCTTAACTGTTCTCTTGTCGTTTGCATTTTTTAAAATTTGTTTTATAGAAGCGGGGGATTTAGCTGCAAAAAACCCTGGTAGGGGGTTTTAAACTCAACCCCCCCTGGTAGGGGGTTTTAAACTCGACCCACCCACGGTAGGGGGTTTTAAACTCGAGTCCCCCTGGTAGGGGTTTTAAACTCGATCCCCCCTGGTAGGGGGTTTAAAACTTGACCACCCCTGATAGGGGGTTTTAAACTCAAAACTTCCCGGGTAGGGGATTTTAAACTCAAAACCCCCTTGTTTGTGCTGGGGCAAGTGATGATTTAGTATTAAAACATCACCTAAAATAACAAAATTAAAGCAAAACATCAGTCACTAAATTCCGATCATTTCGGTGTGGGGGGGGGTTGAACCCCAAGACCCCCCCCCACCTCTGGCTACGCTAGGCTACGCCCATGATGTCTCGTGGTATAAGAAATATGATATCCTTGCTTAATAGTGTAGTTTTAATATATACTTACTAGCTATAACTTTGTTTATGTGTGTGTGTGTGTGTATGTATTTATGTGTGTCCTCCTCCTTTCTAAGACATCGTCCTTCTTCATGTCTTCCTTTGGGCGTGCAGGCATCTGGTGGGGCCCTACATGCGATATCATTTTGAGATTCCTTACACTATCACACAAACACGCTCGCACATAAACACACAGACACACGAAGACTTGTATAATCATTATAATTCTGAACTATTTATTAGGTAGAATAGGGTTAGGGTTAGGGGAGGAATAAGTTCCTTTGTAATTCGCATAACGTAGGCCAGATTTTTTAAAACAATGCAGCCCATTTCATCAAATTTGCTGACAAGTATAATTACATTTGAGTCCAACAGACCAATGCGTTGTGTTTCATCTTTGGGCATGCTTTTATCTCTTATCTGCCGATTGGGTGATCAAATGTTAAACAGAGCACTGTGACCGTCTATTTTTTTCTTCTTGTGGTTGTCATTTTATTTGTCACAGTGGTTTAAAAAAAAAAAAAAAAAAGGAAAAGTGGACTGCAAGGGATCGCAGAAATAAATTGCTGGCACGGTCTCCGCTGATGCTGAAGTGCCCAAAGTTGTGATGAATTCTGAAGGCGCTTCTGGGAAATGGGCGGAACAAAAGAATACAAAAACGATTAGCCATATGGTAGAAGTGATCTGATCGTCGTATGGGTCGTCTCCCTTGACAACAGTCAATGCGTTAACTGGATTATTTCCCTTTACTCTATAATTATTTCAGTTTTGTCTCCCCCTAACAACTTTTTTTTTTACACTATTTTGTTTCTTCCTTTATTCGTTCGTATTTTTGTTTTTGTTTTGTTCTGTTTTTGTGGCCGTCTGGGGGTTATCAAGGGAGATAAGCCACCACATCGTCTTCGGTACTTTAGTTGATCACGGCCAAAACTATTTGGAAGATTAAGCCCCCTCCTCTACTCCCCAGCACCTAATTTCTTATTTTCTTTCATACACCCCTCCCCCCACCCTCCAACGAAAAAAAAACCGCGGTCAATATCCCAGACATGGTTTCGCATTGCCCAAAAGTTTCTGCGGCAGACATTCAATAAATGACTCAAGTGAAAACAGGCTTTTGTTTGTCACTAGTTTTGTGTGTGTTGCGTTAAATTTCGCTAACTCGTTTAGTCCATTAATTTAATTGGACGGAGAAGAAACTCTTCAGATCTGCTTCACTGAAAACTGAAGAGATTATTTGGATAGGGCCTCAACGAAACGTCGTTTAGAAAGAAATGTAAAGACATTTAAGCAAATGGACATTGAAGTAGACGAACGTAGAAAAAGATAGATGGACATTGGATATATGGACATTGAAGTAGGTGGGCATTGATGGTGATAGACATTGGACGGACGGACATTGAAGTAGGTGGGCATTGATGCTGATGGACATTGGACAGACGGACATTGAAGTAGGTGGGCAATTATAGGGTGGGTTGAAAAAGAGAAAATATTGGAATATCATTACGGAACTCCGTATTTATTTGACAAATGACCTCTGAAATAATGAACAAAATTTTAAATTGTTTTTGTATTACAGGAAGTGCCCCATTTTTAAATTTGAAAATTGCGTTAACCAGCATTTTCAGCTTGATGCATTCTATTATTACTTGCTTAATTTTAAGATTTAGTAACTATATTATGCTTTTAATTTGTATGCCTGTTGTTTATTTCTATTGCAGGTTATTTATTTAGAACAATAAATTGAATGTTTTGTAACTTAATGGCTACAAGAAGCGTAACACGGCACTCAGTATTTGGCGATGCCGGTGAACTTCCTCACAATGTACTGCCAACAAATCGTCAAGTTTTGCAGCATTTCTTGCATATGAAAAAAGGAAGAATGATTCCAACAAAGACAAATACAGAGCTGTATCAGATGCTGTTATCAGTCTGTGGAACAAAGCTTCCATTCCAACGATGCACTACCGATCTGTAATCAAACGTGTGGAAACAATGATTTCAACAGGTTCAGAACTGTCTCGTTCTAAATCAAGTTCAGCACGTCAGTCTACCTTTCTGGCCACTTTGGACTCATTGTTTGATATAGCTGCATGTAAGTGCAGTATGTCTTATGACAATTCTACAAAACAAGTAAGCATATCTTGTAACTGTCCTAGAAATTTGAAACTTCCACCAGATGAACTGTTGTTTTTATATGATCAAAGAAACTCTCGCAAAATGTTTATGGCAAATATAGACTTCCAAGCAACAACCAGATTGCAGAAGCGTTTACAACGAAAAATTGAAGAAGAAACAAGATGTAAAATGCCAAGAAAATTTTCAAGTGCTGAGAGTAACTTAAATCTTAGTGAAGAAGAATCTAGTAACAGTTGTGCAAGTGACCAAAGTGTTGCAGAGGACAGCGATGACAAGGTACTTCATGATAGTGATGATAAATCCAGTAGTATTGATGATGTAGCTAGTGATGATATATCCAGTCGTAGTGATGATGATGTAGCTGAAGGTCAGATGCGAATACCCCTTCCAAATTTAGCAAAAGAAGCAGACAGATATGGCATATCAGACAGAGCTGCAGCATCCCTAGCAACAGCAGTGCTTATCGATGTTGGCTTCATAACCAAACAGAATCAAAGCTTTGTGATAGACAAGAATAAAGTACATCGTGAGAGGCTGAATTTAAGAAAGGGTTTGCAACGTGATATGCGACAGTCACCAAAAGGTATCACAAGTATTTACTTTGATGGTAGACGAGACACCACTTTGGTCAAAGTAAACAGAAGTGGCAAGTGGTATGGTGACACTACTGTTGAAAATCATTATGTTCTAGTTGAAGAACCAGGTAGTAGCTATCTGACACATGTGACGCCTTCATCAGGCAGAAGTACTGATATTGCTAACAGTATTGTAACTGTAATTAGATAGCAAGATGCAAGTGATAGTATCTTAGCAATAGGCTGTGACAGTACAAATGCAAATGTCGGCAGTAAAGGTGGAGTAATCCGTCATCTAGAGGTGGCTATAGGACGTCCTCTGAATTGGTTTATATGCTTGCTACACACAAATGAACTACCACTGCGCCATCTGTTTACAACACTGGATGGGCCAACATCTGGAGCAACGAGTTTCAGTGGTCCCATTGGTCGTGAACTTCATCATTGCGAACTGAAACATATTGCTAATTTTAAAAAGATCACAAGTCAACACAGTATGCCTGTGTTAGATGAGGATGTGGTAGCTGATCTCTCATGTGACCAGAAATATTTATATGATATTGTAACAGCCATTAGAACTAGCGTTGTTTCTGAAAATTTATCAGCTAGAAAGCCTGGTCCCCTAAATCACTCACGATGGCTTACTTTTGCCAACAGGGTTTGCCGCCTGTATGTTGCTACAGACAATCCTTCTGCTAACCTTTGCATCATCACATACTTCATTGTAACTAACTATGCTGCAAACTGGTTCAACATAAAGCACAATCCCTCGTGCACATATGGCGCAAGACATGTCTATCATGCAACTCAACTTCTCAAAGAACTTTCCAGTGAAACTGCTGCTATTGTCAAGCCCTACATTAGTCGCAGTGCATATTTTGCTCACTCCGAAAATATTCTTATTGCTATGCTGGCTGATTCAGACAAAAGTATTCGCTCAAGAGCAGTTGATATTATACTCCAGCAAAGACTCCAGGCATCTACAGCTGCAATACGTCTGTTTAAAGTTCCGCCGATTAACTATGATGCAACAAACTACGTTGATCTGATTAACTGGGAAGATATCCAGGAGCCACCACTCACGATGAAGCTGACAGATGATGATATTGCTAAATTCAGCAATGAGCCACTCACTTTGAATTACAAGAACCACACTCAAGGAGTGGAACGTTGCATAAAACTGGTTACAGATGCCTCAAAAGCTGTTTATGGTTTTGAGGCCAGAGATGGTTTTATTCGTGCACGAGTAAATTCCCGCAATTTAATGCCTCGTTTTGATTCAAAACAAGATTATTGTGATAACTTTTTGCAGTAACGATTTGTTAGAAAAGGACATACCTATATTCTGTGAGTAATTACCATTGCTTGACTGTTTATATTTGCATACAATATTGATTTACGTTAGGTGTGTCTCATTATTTGATAAGTCTGCTGTGGTTGTCAATACTATTAAAGCGAGTATTTTCTAAATTAAAAATGGGGCACTTACAAGTGTCCAGAACTAATTTCTTTGTGATTTTCTTTGGTTTCACATGCAAACGCAAAGTTTTCCTGAGTTCCGTGCCACATTTTTATTTTCAACCCACCCTAGACTGGGCATTGATGCTGATGGACATTAGACAGACGGACATTGAAGTAGGTGGGCATTGATGCTGATGGACATTGGACAGACGGACATTGAAGTAGATAGACATTGAAGAAGTTGGACATTGAAGTTGATGGACAATGGACATATAAACATTGAAATAGGTGGACATTATGGACATTGAAGTAGATGGACATTGAAGTAGATGGACATTGAAGTAGATGGACATTGTAGGTGGACATTGATGCTGATGGACATTGGACAGACGGACATTGAAGTAGGTGGGCATTGATGCTGATGGACATTGGACAGACGGACATTGAAGTAGATGGGCATTGATGCTGATGGACATTAGACAGACGGACATTGAAGTAGGTGGGCATTGATGCTGATGGACATTAGACAGACGGACATTGAAGTAGGTGGGCATTGATGCTGATGGACATTGGACAGACGGACATTGAAGTAGATGGACATTATGGACATTGAAGTAGATGGACATTGTAGGTGGACATTGATGCTGATGGACATTGGACAGACGGACATTGAAGTAGGTGGGCATTGATGCTGATGGACATTGGACAGACGGACATTGAAGTAGGTGGGCATTGATGCTGATGGACATTGGACAGACGGACATTGAAGTAGGTGGGCATTGATGCTGATGGACATTAGACAGACGGACATTGAAGTAGGTGGGCATTGATGCTGATGGACATTAGACAGACGGACATTGAAGTAGGTGGGCATTGATGCTGATGGACATTGGACAGACGGACATTGAAATAGGTGGACATTATGGACATTGAAGTAGATGGACATTGGAGTAGATGGACATTATAGGTGGACATTGAAGTAGATGGACAGTTACTTTGTAGGTAGGCATTGAAGTAAACGACAAAAGACTAGAATAGTTACTAGATGAACACTGAAGGAGGTTAACATTGAAGTAAACGGAAATTAAAATATATGGACACTGAAGTAGATAGACATTGAAGTAGGTGGACATGTAGATGGACATTGGATAGATAGACATTGAAATAGCTGGACATTATGGACAATGAAGTAGATGAACATTGAACAGATGGACATCGAAGTATGTGGACATTGAAGTAGGTAGACAATGGACAGATAGACATTTAAATACGTGGATATTGTGGACATTGTTATAGATGAACATTGGACATTGAAGTAAACGACAATAGACTAAATAGTTACTACATGAACACTGAAGTAGATTGACATTGAAATACACGGAAATTAGAATAGCTAGACATTGAAGCAGATGGACTTTGCAGTAGATGGACTTAGAAATAACACCCCAACGAGACAAATCCCATTAGCCTTCAAACACAATTGGCTCCAATAATTGTGCATATATTTTAAAGTTGAGTCATTTCAAGAGTGGTAATAAGATCTTTAGAGCCTCTTTTCCTGGTTGACAATGGTGTTATTTGACCAGCACAATGACCATACGACTTTACTTTCCCAAATGTGGCTATGTGCCTATTTAGGGCGTAGCTAACTCTGGTAAAAATCTTCTAAAGTCAAAAGGAATATTAATGTTTGAGTAACACAATCATCTCTATCAGGATTCAAACCCTTGACTTACGGATAGTCATTCCGAGCACTGAACTGGTCAACTGCTTCGTGCTTTTATTGTTATACTATTGACATACTTCAAACAATCTCTGGTGCTCTTCATTCTTTCCAATCTTGTCACGTCTGCTGTCATGTTCACACTCACACTTCTTGCAGATAATTTCTTTTTTTATTTTTTTTCGTCAGAAGGCAATTTCTCTTTCTCTCTTCCCTCTATCTCTCTCTTTCTCTCTTCCCTCTATCTCTCTCTTTCTCTCTTCCCTCTCTCTCTCTTTCTCTCTTCCCTCTCTCTCTCTTTCTCTCTTCCCTCTCTCTCTCTCTCTCTCTCTTCCCTCTATCTCTCGCTTTCTCTCTTCCCTCTATCTCTCTTTCTCTCTTCCCTCTATCTCTCGCTTTCTCTCTTCCCTCTCTCTCTCTTTCTCTCTTCCCTTTATCTGTCTCTTTCTCTCTTTCCTCTATCTCTCTCGTTCTCTTTTCCCTTTAGCTCTCTCTTTCTCTCTTCCCTCTATCTCTCGCTTTCTCTCTTCCCTCTCTCTCTCTTTCTCTCTTCCCTCTATCTCTCTCTTTCTCTCTTCCCTTTCTCTCTCTCTTTCTCTCTTCCCTCTATCTCTCTCGTTCTCTTTTCCCTTTAGCTCTCTCTTTCTCTCTTCCCTCTATCTCTCGCTTTCTCTCTTCCCTCTATCTCTCTTTCTCTCTTCCCTCTCTCTCTCTTTCTCTCTTCCCTTTATCTGTCTCTTTCTCTCTTTCCTCTATCTCTCTCGTTCTCTTTTCCCTTTATCTCTCTCTTTCTCTCTTCCCTCTATCTCTCGCTTTCTCTCTTCCCTCTCTCTCTCTTTCTCTCTTCCCTCTATCTCTCTCTTTCTCTCTTCCCTTTATCTCTCTCTTTCTCTCTTCCCTCTTTCTCTCTTCCCTCTATCTCTCTCTTTCTCTCTTCCCCCTCTCTCTCTCTTTCTCTCTTCCCTCTCTCTCTCTCTCTCTCTTCCCTCTATCTCTCGCTTTCTCTCGTCCCCCTCTCTCTCTCTTTCTCTCTTCCCTCTATCTCTCTCTCTTCCCTCTATCTCTCTCTTTCTCTCTTTCCTCTATCTCTCTCTTTCTCTCTCCCCTCTATCTCTCTTTTTCTCTCTTCCCTCTATCTCTCTCTTTCTCTCTTCCCTCTATCTCTCTCTTTCTCTCTTCCCTTTCTCTCTCTCTTTCTCTCTTCCCTCTTTCTCTCTTCCCTCTATCTCTCTCTTTCTCTCTTCCCCCTCTCTCTCTCTTTCTCTCTTCCCTCTCTCTCTCTCTCTCTCTCTTCCCTCTATCTCTCGCTTTCTCTCGTCCCCCTCTCTCTCTCTTTCTCTCTTCCCTCTATCTCTCTCTCTTCCCTCTATCTCTCTCTTTCTCTCTCCCCTCTATCTCTCTTTTTCTTCTTATTTCCTTTTATCTCTTCACCTTTCTCTCTTTCTCTGTAACTCTCTTTCTCTCTCTTTCTCTCTCTACCTTCGTCGCCGTCTCTCCTTTCAATCTCGCGCGCATGCACGTTCACTATAACACGCTACTCACTCAATTGAAACACTTATGACAGAAGATAACAAGCGGAGGGGTGAAGAGGGAGGTAAATAAATTACTTATGTCTTTCTACCACGTGACCCTTGACTCGGGCTGCGGAAAGCTTCGAGACGTTCGCGAGTGCTAAACGGTGTCGCGCTAAGTGGGGCGAGGGGGGTTGCTGGGCCCCCAGCAGGGCCCAACAACACAGTGGAGGGAGGATTGATGGTGTCGCACCTGATGCGTGCCTCTCTACGACTGACGCCCCTGGAGACACCGCTGATCTTACAGGGTTAGCTACGTAATTCAATTTTCGTTTCGGTAACACTGGACTCTGTTAATAAATAGATGTCCATTACTTTAAAACTAAAAAAATAAAAACTTCAGATTCTTCAGCTTATACAAAGAATGTCTTTATGCTTTTAAGAAACAATGTATGCGTTAAATAACTATGTAGGTTTCATAATGTCACTGATACAACCCACTCAATGCATTTTCACCTCCATTCTAGTATAATGGTAACTCCTCTATGTAAACCAAAAAAAAACAAAAAAAAACTAAAAGTTCATGTACACTAAAAAAGAAAAAAAAAACAGTTGCAGAAATGTGAAAAAATGTCATAGATGACGGCGTGGGATTTAAGGTATGCAAGATTGGAACCCTGGAACGTGGTGAAGATAATCTGAAGCTAATTCCACCCGTCCAGCCGTCAATCCTTACAATGTTTCTTTCTTCACTGTTTTTGTGGTACTTTTCAAAATCTTTCAGATCTTAACGCGAACTTTTACATTTTGACGTCATCACATTTGGCTTACATTATTGTTTGCGTCTTGACATCACATCCGTTCATTTCAGTGCGCCATGACACGTTTTCATTTCAGTGCAGCCAATGTGAGACTTGGGAAAATCAACAACAACACTGTTATCAACTCTAATTGCACAGACATTAACAAAGTTCTTGTAAAGCAAAAGTTCTCATCCAATTGAAACCAGGTGTGTCTTTGTTCCTAGGAGACAGTTTCTTAAACAAATGAGTTTTAAATCAATGGAAATGTCTATGCACCTAATCAACAAGGTCTAACCCCTAGCCCTGTAAACAAACATAGAAATATATTGTTATATGTCCAGATAGGAAGAAAATATTCTCCCTTTTTTTTTTGAGTTTTTTTCCCCCCAGTGAATTCTTCCAGTAACTCACTCGTCTTTCCCCACTTGAATTGAAAAGCCATGATAGGTACATAGTTGAATACAGTTTCTCCCTCAGCAGTCTTGCTGAACATGTAGAGGCTGGGGATGTGTTAGGAAGACTGGAAATTGATGCGTTTTACCAGCTGTAAGAGGACGCAATCTGCTAGAGACGAAATCAAATTATTGCCTAGTTTTTTTTAAATTTTGTATTTCGATTTTTTTTTTTAAACTGACACGATGAAGTGGATCCGGCATATGCGCACAACGTCCTCACATTAGAAGGCGTTGTATTCAACGTCACTTCCGCTGTCAATTCATTAAAAAAAATTTGCATCAGAACACAATCTGATCCATATGTTTAGGGATATTGCATGACTTGGCTAACTTAGACATCAAAAAATCAGGTACGACTGATAGCAGATTTCAGATCTTTGCAGAAAAGCAAACAAGGCAAATGGTTGTTGCCCCAAGACTTTTGTATGTAATTAAGATCCCAAGTTGCACTCCTACGGAGCAAACGTCTCCAGTGAATCTGCAAGTCTAATGTGCGAGTCTTTTATTTATTGTCTTTGTTCCTCTTTTTCCAACGCCCAATTTATGATTGTCTTGAGAATCTCCCAAAACTCAAGGGGCCGCCTCCATTGGCCTACACTTCAGACTGAGCTGGATAAAAGCAGCTGGAATTTTGTCATACATGATTTGTTTTTAACCGTGACTCTAATCCTCTGGTGCTTGGGGCGAGACCAATACCCCACATAGACAATCTAATTTTTGTTCTTACCACCATTTCCTGAAACTTATTTTTTGTGGGAATTGTGTTAACGGGTCGGGGCATAATGATGAGGTTTTCTTTCATCCCTGCCAAATGCAATGATCTCGATTCCATAAGGTTTCTTTTTTTTCCTCTCTATTCCTAACCGTTTCTTCTTCTTGAATCCGGTTGCGAGATCGAGGCTGGAAAACGCCTGAAGAAATCCCAGGCAAGTGCAATGAACTCGGCTCCATAAGGCTTCTTTCAAACCTCTATGCTTTATGAATTCTTCAATAGGGATTTTGAATTTGGACGCAACGTTAAGTTGGAAAACATTTCGACACCTGGAGGTTCTAATAATAGAAAAAGACGCAAGTAGTTTTACTCCAACATTGTAGGCTGAATCATAAACATGAAACTCATGCAATAGAAACATTAGCCTATGCACTTAGTCTTACTATTAGCAATGTCCTATTCAAATCAGAGGTTTTACTTTTGTGGGAACTCTTTTTCAAACTACGGAAAGACACAACGAGTTAGAGAGTTTTTAAACTATTTGTTTCCCCCCTTTACGCCTTGAAGAGTCACAGTATCACGTCATTTTCACAAGGACATAACTCCAGGCGAAGTACTTCAAGAGTTCGAGCTCCTTCAGACGTTTGAGTTATAAATCATTTTATTGGTAGATTTTAACCACAGAGGTTCTCACAATGTGTACGAAATCCTTTTAGTCTCTTATTTTACCCTTTGTCCTATAGGCCTTACAGTGGCCCTACAGTGGCCCTGCAGTGGTCCTACAGTGGCCCTACACTGTTACAACTTTAATAGTTGAATGAATTTCAATTTAGCTTCGTTATTTTATGAGTTTAAAATTTAAATAATAATGTGAGTGTCAAACAAACACAGAAACCTTTGAAGAGACGGCAGGACAATGAGAATGTTATTAAAGACATGCTACAAGTAGTTTGAGTGAAGTAATACGCTCATTCCTCGGAATCAAACACAATACCTTACTAGTAGAACACGCTTTACTCTTATCATCTATAACTTTTCATTTTCTATACTCTTATCATCTATAACGTTTCATTTTCTATACTCTTATCATCTATAACGTTTCATTTTCTATACTCTTATCATCTATAACGTTTCATTTTCTATACTCTTATCATCTATAACTTTTCATTTTTTATACTCTTATCATCTATAACGTTTCATTTTCTATACTCTTATCATCTATAACGTTTCATTTTCTATACTCTTATCATCTATAACTTTTCATTTTCTATACTCTTATCATCTATAACGTTTCATTTTCTATACTCTTATCATCTATAACGTTTCATTTTCTATACTCTTATCATCTATAACTTTTCATTTTTTATACTCTTATCATCTATAACGTTTCATTTTCTATACTCTTATCATCTATAACTTTTCATTTTTTATACTCTTATCATCTATAACGTTTCATTTTTTATACTCTTATCATCTATAACGTTTCATTTTCTATACTCTTATCATCTATAACGTTTCATTTTCTATACTCTTATCATCTATAACGTTTCATTTTCTATACTCTTATCATCTATAACATTTCATTTTCTTACACCTTTTTAATATATTCTCGTAAAATACTCTTATAAATAAAACACTTGCTACCTTAGGTAGAATTCGTATTTGAATTTAAAAACAATAAAACAAACATTACAAAATACTTTCAATGATAACCATACCTCTTGTATACAACTTATGAAGCAATTATTTTAATGAATGTTAGATTTTTTTTTTAAAAGCAACATTTTTTTTAACCCACCTCATTACCCCCACCCCGCGAAGAAAAAAATCCTTGTTAAAGCGAATGTATCAATCTACTACACTTTATAATATTCTAATTATAGGCCTTAGGATCTAGACCAAGAAGAAAATGCGAAAAAATGTTCCTGAAAATGTATTCAACACTTGAATAATATAATGCCTGATAAATATTTTTTAGCTGTCTAGCCAAATTTGAATTTATTTCCTTTTATATATCGACAAATTATAACGGTTAACTAGAGTTATCCCAGTGTGACCAACGATCTAGTCATTCTTTTTCCAACCATATGCATCAACTTTCACATTTCTAGGAAAATCGTTTGAGATCAGCCGTCCAGGTTCCTCCATGAAGTCGTGACTTCAACAGAGATATTCTAAAAATGTGTAGCTCTAGCTGTAACTTTGTAAAATCAGGTGACTTGTATTGAAAAAAAAAAAATCAAACGTAGTTTTTATGAAAATGTAAACAAGATAAAAAAAAAAGAATATAATAATATACACTTTTTGAAATATTGAATTGCATATTTTAAAAGTGAAAACGTTTCTACAAATCTGCTCGGACTCAGATTTGATTGATTCAGATTTATCTTTTATCAAGTGTTCGTTTATGTCAGTGATAGTAATATGTTATAAATTATTCATAGATGTATATGTGTGTGTGTGTGTGTGTGAGAGAGACAAGAGTGGGGGAGGGGTTAGTACAACAAATCTGATCACGTGATGCTTGCACAGAACTTATAATGTTCAGACTTCACTAAGGAAAAACAAAATAAACCTTAGAAGTTATTTCTGGACTGCGACCCTCCCCCCCCCCCCCGCTACTTTTTCAGCACTAAATTATGTGTAGTATTTAAGCAATACAAGCAAAAGATACAGAGAGAAAGATATATGTAGAGAGAGAGAGAGAGAGAGAGGCACAAAGAAAGAGAGAGGAGCAGAGAAAGAGAGAATGACAGAGAAAGAGAGAGAGAGAGGGGCAGTGAAAGAGAGAGAGAGAGGGACAGAGAAAGAGAGAGAGGCACAGAGAAAGAGAGAGAGTGGGGCAGAGAAAGAGAGAGAGGGGGAGAGAGAGGAAGAGGGAAAAATAGAGATAGAGAGAGGTACAGAGAGAGATAGAGCGATAAAGAGAGAGTGGGTCGGAGAGAGAGATGGAGAGAAAGATAGACCGAAGGAAAGAGAGGGAAAGAGATAGAGAGGGGAGCAGGTAGAAAGGGAGAAAGACAGATCGAGAGAGAACAGAGGCTTGGAGAGCAAGTGTGAGGACCCCTGACGTCATGCATGTAAGTATGATTTGGTTTAAACTGAGAACATCCGCCGCATGTGTGTAACCCATTACAACCTGATTGCTTTGATCGAGTCAACTTTTGAGTCTGTCATACTTTACGATCTGACAACTTGTTCTAGGGCACGATGAGAACAGGGGAATTGTGGGGGAGGGAGGGGGAGAAACGTTTTGAGGAGCTACTTCACACTCACAGGAAACACTATCAGCGCCATTTTTCTTGCAGGTACAGTTTTTTTCCTCCTCTTCCAATGATTTTGTCAGATTAAGTCTGGACGCCATTTTGTTTTCGGTTAAACTGTAAACAGATGTAGTTTGAATGATGGGAAGACTGTGAGGGGAAACTGTGTAAGTGTCCGTCTATGTGTGTATGTGTGTAGCGGTCAGGTAGAGTGAGTATTATCAATTCTTTTTATTTCACTTCCGTGTGTCTTTACCAGAGAACTATATTCTGGGATGGGAACCACTGAAACAAACTTCCGTGTTGTAAACAATGAAAACAGTCAAACTGGAACTGCTGCCAACTATTGTGTCGTTGAAATATAACAGAAAAACAACTAGTCCCAGGGTGAAAAGGAAGACCTGCTATAGCTCGATAGTGCAGAATATTCGGAAGAACTTGCTGAAAAAAAAAGGTCGAAACTTGCTGAAGAGATTGGTTGGAATGAAAAGATTGGAGGGAAACTTGCGGAAGAGATTGGTTGGAATGAAGAGATTGGGGGAAATTTGGTGAAGAGATTGGAAGGAAAGGTGAAGAGATTTGTTTATGACTTGCTGAAAAGTTTGGT
This sequence comes from Biomphalaria sudanica, assembly GCA_036873155.1. Classification (NCBI taxonomy): domain Eukaryota; kingdom Metazoa; phylum Mollusca; class Gastropoda; family Planorbidae; genus Biomphalaria; species Biomphalaria sudanica. The sequence goes on along the minus strand of JAZGLO010005964.1, from coordinate 1,163,132 downwards.
TAGAACTTGCTGAAAATGAGAGAAAAGGAAAGATTACGAGGAGGAAGAGAGAAATAAAGATAGAGAAACATCGAAAGATAAAGAGAAAGAGAGAGAGAGAGAGCGAAAAGTATAAGAAGAGAGAATAGGAAGACGGGGGAGGGGGGGAGTGAGAGATGTCGAAAATGTAAGAAAGATATTTGGTTTCGTTTGTTTATTATACATCCTGCCCCCCCCCCCCCCCCCCCATTAAACTGTTGAGTGTAGAAGCAGACGATCAGATTTCAGTGGAGACCCTCACGATGATGTAACGCATCCATCTCACTTTGTCTCCAGCCAGTTCTTCTTCACGATTTGGAAAGCAATTAAAACTCTCCCACTTCCAACAGCAGACGACTTGTGGGCAAATCAAGGGCAAGGTAAAAAGAAAGAAAAAAAGGCGGTTAGGACGGATATGTAGCAGATGGGCGAATCTGTGGTGATTAAAGTCAACTTTAATGACCAGATCACCACCTACTACAGGAGCTCTTGTTTATTTAAAGTTCCAACGGAAATTCACGTAAAAGTTCATCGCTAAGCCTAAAGCTTCTGACGTCTGCTCCGATAGTCCTGAACTCTGAGTATGAACCAAAGCTTGAACTAGTAGCTTACTACTGAACTTCTTTAAACTTCATTTAAGAAAACAAAAACAATGATAATATACTTACTACAATGTATTTGTTGTACACTTCAAAGCTGGATGACACATTAGGAGATGTCGTAAATCTTAAAGGCAACGACCAATCATCTCGTAGTTAATAGGCAGGACGCTTTGTATCCACACCATTCGTTCGAGAAGGCCTCAACACTGACCTCGTTTGGTCACAACCTGTGGGCAGTGGAGACCTAGAGCTCGTTGCCACGTCGTACAGACCTGTGACATGGCAACGAGCTGTTGGTCTCTACTACCCACACATTACGACGTTGCAGTTCAGTGTTCAGACCTTCGGTTGTATGCTCTCGTCGTCACGATGTTCCCGGGTTCGGAACCTGCCTGTTGCCATCCTCCGTCGGATAGTTTACAATAAGGAATTTGGCACTTAAAAGTTAAGATTTATTTTGTTTTGTGTATTTCAGGTTTTACGTTTAATATAGCGACAAGAACGTCCTAATAAAAACAAAGACCAAAGCTAGAAATGAAACACAATCAGTTGAAATGTTAGCGTCTTTCTGGACAGTGGGTCATCGAGACGTATTGGACTTAGTGCCGGACTCAATGTTTGAAGCATCAACACTTTTGATTGTCTCCTTTCATTGTTGGTAGTTCGCCTGGATTCAGTTGGTTAGCTGTAATTAGTTACCACCGCCTGAACAGAGTCAACTCAAGACACAGCAAAGATGTTACCAACAGATGTAACTATCTTCAAATCTGAAACATCCGAAACATATATTATGTCAATGTCTTCGATGGATGAGTGCAGTGTTTCACAGGACTACGCAGACCCAGTTGCGACCTGGATATTTTCCCGGAAACCCGTGCAGACAGAGCTGTTGTCCACCGGCGTTCTATATAATTTTTCGAATTGTTTCGAATAGAACTACTTCTTCTAACATTAAAAAAAGTGTTTACCTTTTCCTTGTAACTGACAATTAATCTGATGTAGGTGGAATGTAAACTACACAGATGAAATATAATGTTTGGATCCACAGATCTTTCTCTACCATTGCGTAGTCAAGATAATTCTATTGGTCCAAAAAAATGGAAATTCAGTTTGATAACAATTGTCCAATACTTTTCCCAAGAAGCAATACTTTTATTTCAGCCAGCGGTGAAACGAAATGTTTCCACTTGATAACTAACAAACTTTTCAATGCAGAAGAAGCTCTGCATAATCACTGTCTACCTCATTTAGAAATTCTTTCAATTGGCGAAGGCAAAGAGCTTAAGATACACGAGTGTTGATCATCTTAATCACCAATGCCATTACTTTGTAAAGTTCTTCATGAAATGTCTCCACGAGAAGTGCTTCCTGATGAACATTACATTGGTGGCCAGTAGTGTTGCGATTATCTGTTTTTTCTTCTTTCCAACTAGCGACATTATCTGTTTGGTCATTGGTTCTGTTGAATTCGGGCAATATGTTGGAATAGAATTTGAGTTTTTGTTCTTTTCTGCCGTCAGGTCGCCCAATGTTCAAACTGTCAATTATAAATATAAATGTGTGCCCATGGGTTAAATGTGTACCCATGGGTTAAATGTGTACCCATTGGTCTACGCTGCTGTGTTTGTCAAATTGATTGAAAAGTATTTAGGCGCGCAGCAATGCAACGGAATAATGATGCACATGGTGAACGACCATCCGTGCTTTTGTGCTTTCTAAAACTGTACTTATCTTCTCTTGTCTGTGGGTTTGTATTTCAAACAAGTGGACTCGTCTCTAACAAAACAATATAATATTCCGAGCCTACACTAAATTCTTTTTATGGAAGAGCCACAGTCAAGGAATCAAAGATTTCGAGAGTCGCAGTTTATGACCACTTATATACTACATAATGTAAGGAAGTATACGTCAATAGACATTTCATCAAAGTTTTGATTTAAAGGCCTGGATTGAGAAATTGGCCCTTTAGAAAACCATCAATTAGATAATCATTCAATAACATCAGTTAGGCCAGGTTCACATTGAATGATAGCCGAAAACATTACATTTCATTAAATACATTACAATATTAACAATGTCATAATAATAATAATAATAAACTAACAAATCTCCGTATCCTGTGGTATCATGTCAGCCTAAAAAAAGGCTAGTATCGGCAACACTTTCCATACGCTCAAGTCTTTTTTGTATTGGCTGAGATACGATTGTTGTATGCCAGTGATGCCCAAACTACGGCCCAGATCCGGCCCGCGATGTGGCTTTATCCGGCCCGCCTAAACATGTTTACAAGCACTTCATTGAGTAGACAAACGTTTCACTAATAAAACAAATGAAACCGATTTTACATAATAGCCATACGTGTGTACGTAGGCCAAATAGTGCTACGGGTTTCTAATGAAACTATTTAAAATGGTTTATTCTCTATTTCTTTTTTTTTAATCTTTTCGATGATGTGACCCGCGACACGAGAGTCGGAAAATAAACTGGCCACCGGCCGAAAATGGTTGGGCATCACTGTTGTATGCAGTTCATAGTTTCTGATATTCCCTCTGGGAACATTGTAACCTGCCTTTTTTACCTGCCAGATTTTCATATTCTAAAAATGGAATGCAAATGACTCATCAAACTGTACATTCAGACAATCAAAAGGAAATGCTTCTTTCTTGAGAACTTGAATGAGAGATTGGCCCTTAAAAAAACATCTAGAATTGTAAATGAAGATTTAGTTCTAGATCCAGATTATTCTAGATCTGTTAAAAGTTTTTAGATCTACAGTTTTAGTCTTAGTTCTGAGTTGTGTATGGAGAACTAGAATAGAACTAGTTTAAGGTCTAAATCTCGAGATTCAATCATTTCCTGACTATTTGGTCGCGATATTTTTTTTATCACTCGAAAAATGACCATTAATTACCTTTTAACATTTACCTATCCCTTAGTCTGTTGGACCGTTGGGGCACAAAGCAAGACTCATCTACCGTCTTTCTCCATTCCTCCCTGTCTTTTGCCTTGTTAAGAACCTCTTTTCTTTTATGTTGTCCTCCCATCGCTTTCTCTGTCTGCTTTCTTCTTTTCCTGGTATTGTTCCCTGAAGGAAGATCTTGTAATATGACCATAGATTTTAAGCTTGCCTTTTTTTTACTATAGTTAGCAGGTCATTATAGGGTCCGATCGCTGTGTCAAGAGTGGGGGTGTGTAAGATGTGAGATTGTGTGTGTGTTTTGTTTATTTTGTTGGTTGGTGTGAATTGTTTTTATCACGGGATTTTCAAGGGGGGGGGGGACAATTAGGTTTCTAGCGGTCAGTCTAGCAGTTGGAGAGCTGACCTGGTCTGAGTAGGGTGCTTGTGTTTTGTTTACCAGTTTTATGCCTAGCGTAAGGAGATGTTATAACTTTTATTTCTATTCATTGTTATGTATAAGAACTGACTATTTGTGGGTAATTGTCACGTACACAGTTTCTATATTTAGCTCGTCAGCACCCTCGGGTAATTTCTCACGTGGAGATATGTTAATTAGTGTAACTTGGGCTGCATTTATTGGTTGCAATGAGCTACGTGGGACACGTGACAGTGCTGGACCCGGGAAAAAGTTCTGTTTTTTTTAGTCAGTCATTGTATGGAACTTGGAAGTGAAACATCTACTAAAGCTTTGTATTAGAACTCAATTATATTATTGTGTAGATCTATCATTTTATTCAAGTACGTTTAACCATTGTAATTATTTGTGAATAGCTTTTTCAAGTTCTGAATTAAAGTAATTGTTTTAGACGAAGAGAAGTTTCTTCATTGAATATAGTAACATACTTAGATCGACTTAGCGAATGACAACTTCTAGATGATCAACTGGCAACATTTTGAATGATCGTATTATCAACTAGATCTAGCTACTTCTATACGATCATCTTATTAAAGGAAGATTTCAAGATCCTCGGCAATCACGATCATCGTTAGTGTGATATAGGTCAAGATAATCTTCAACGTGACATCTATCATTGCATCTTCATAGATCTTGACATCTGACATTCACATCAATTGATGGTTGCGATATCTGGCACCTCCGACCTTCGATAAAGATCATCAAAAGATCATCAAAAAGATCATCAAAAAAAAATAATTCAAGATCTAAGGAAAAATTTTCAAAACTTCGTCAATTAAAAAACTTCGATTTTCTTCAACTTGAGAATAGTTCTACTGTGTTCAAAGGTCAGTTTGGTTATCGATATCTTATCTTATCATAGATATAGATCTACGGTTGAGTTTTTTACTATAACTCTCGAGATCTAATATTATTATTTTGTATTGGCATTGGCAATAAGACCAATATCATTTGACTGGCACGATACATAAGCCCAGTAATATTTAGCTGGTATAACATAAGCCCAGTATTATTTAACTGACACAGTAGATAAGCCCAGTATCATTTAACTGGCATTAGTATTATAGATAAGCCCAGTAGCAATTACCTGGCACTATAATCTATCAAGTAGACATTTCTACTATTTGATATCAAGTCAATCGTACACAACGACGACTTTAATACGACAAGTTCTACTAGATCTACAATCTCAAGAGAGAGAAAGTTCATAGCCTTGCACGGCTCAGCAATATTTCATTAACCTGATACGGTTGAATAAATCTACACTTCCTACAACGACTCCAGTAGTAGACATAATCCTACTGTTTAAGATTATTAGCCAGTGACGGCATAACTAACATTGTTACATTCAAAAAGTACTATATTAATATTCAAGTTCATATATTATAAAACACAAGAACTATACAATGGATTCAAAGCCTAGAGATAGAACACAAAGATTGTTGGAATTGCTTGACACAGCGGGGTCATTGGCATTACCGCCACATGAAATACTGCCCTGGGTAGATCGTCAAATACATCAAGAAGAAGAAAAACAAAGACAAGAAGAAGAAAAACGTGAAGAAAAACAAAGACAAGAAGAAGAAAAACAAAGACAAGAAGCAGAAAAACGAAGACAATATGAAAGAGCCAAACTCGAATTTGAAAAACAAAAACTACACAAGTTGGAAGAAGAATTGAAAGGTTATCAATCTCAAATAGACGCAATTCATCGCAACATAGCAGATCATGACGAAAGAATGAGACTATGGAATATTATGGAATATTTTCACCAAGCAAGAGTAATGAGAATTGAATCAGAAGAAGATTTAGATGATGTTTCAAATGATACAGAAGAAGTAGAAAAGAAAAATGAAGACACAAAGTCACAAGTTATGAAAGATACATGTTACATGAAACAAGAAGAAATAAAAGAAGATATAGATCTAACTATTGTACAAGAAGATACAAATGAACATAGAACAGATTTACAATACATTGAACTTGACAGAAAACGGCAAGACGAACTAAAACGAGAATTATTAGAATTGGAAAATACCGAATTCAAAGTTGAACAAAAGAATGATGCAACATTAACAAGAATATACCTGGAAGCTCCATTAGGATACCTTGAGGCATATTTTGAAGATGGATTTCTCAAGAAGACCTCTTTCCACAAGTGTAATGTAATTAAACAAATATATGTACCAGAGAAGTACAGAAAACAAATAATTGAAGCAAAGCATGAGTTTCATTACACCAAACATACGAGTGTAACAAGTACTAAGAAGAGAATTGTCAAAGAATATTATTGGCCTAGCATGACCAAAGATGTCAAGAATTATGTTAACAATTGTCCAGATTGTAAAAGAGACAATCTTAAAAAGAAGCAAAGTCAAAAGCAATCTAAATCAATCAAAACAAAGAATGAACCAGACTTCAAAGTCAGAACCGACAGCAATGAATATATACATCATGACTCAAGTAAATATACAGGGACATTACTGCCCACTACATGTCCATCCCTACCTGTTACTACATGTCCATCCCTACCTGATACTACATGTCCACCCATACCAAGTACTTTCCCATCCTTAACCATTTATGATAACTTTATACATCAAGACTTGAACAAGACTGCATCTGCATCATTATCTACCAATACTATGGTATGCATTGAAAATTCTTGCTACAATCAAGACAAATCTCATGAACCAGAAGCAGATACTAAAGAGATTTTTCTTCAATCAATTTTAAATATACCAGACAAAAGAAAAACTATGCAACTTGACTCTACCACTCATACAAGTATTCCTCATTTGAAAGAATGTGAGTCAACTGAGGAAGCCATTACAACCATGAACATTGAAAGTCAAAGAATAGTACATGAACACAAATCAAGACAGTTTGCTCAAGGAGATAAAGTCAATTTACTGTTACCAGATTTGAGTAACAAGATGTTCTACAAATGGCAAGGTCCTTTTCCCATCACCAGAAAGATTTCCAACCTGCTTTATGAAATCAATGTCAACAAGTTTACCAAAGTACTTCATGTTCATATGTTTGAACATTACCATGAAACAGATAATGAAGACATCAAGGCAGAAGCTGAACATTTTACACGTTTAGCAACTATTCCTGAAGAAGAAGAAGAAACGTCATCAACACCCATTCCTGAGATAGATGTTTCATTACCAGCATCAAATCTAATTGACACTCCCAAGGTCATCACTCTGGATGACATAGCACTACAGAAAGTGAAGAACATTAAATTGTTTACAGACCATGATGAATTCTTTACTAGTGTTTCTGAAACATTTCCAGTACTGCAATTTGAAAGAAACTCAGACAGCAACAACATTGACAACACCAAGTTTCATCCTCCATCCACTCAAAGAGCAACTTTTCTTCAGAAAGGAACAAATGAACTTCTTCAACATAGCTTTATGGATCGATTGAACTCAGACCTGTTCAGTCATTGCTCTATCGAACATTCTAACGCAAAGCACTCTGCTACCATTGTTCTACAGCGTCAACGTTCATCAACCAGAAAATTGAGTTTTGGTTTCGGACAGTTCTTATTTTCACCAAACTCAAACGCGGTTCAATCAGACATTATCTGTGTGATCAATATGACATGGAGACAACAGCTTCATAAACTGAAAGATCTTTTCTTCAAGTTTAGAAAACGAACATGCACAACCATGACAGCAACTCAGAAGGGTTCCGAACTTCACACTTACATTCTACATGTGTACTGTAGCATATTTAGTGTCACTTGATCCATTATCATTCATACTCGTCAAGGAAGAACGATATTCAGGTGTACTTAATCAATTAAGTTATCTACTCATTTTTTCCACAGGTGTTCTATATCAGATTATGTTACATTTGTTTCAGCACCAAGCAACCCATTGAGCAAGGTCACTCATCCAAGATATATTTAATCAATTACTTTGTTTATTATGTTTCAGCACCTTTGCATATGACATGCATTAATCATCTTAATTTTTATATCATGTGTATTTTATTTCAGGTATAATATTATTGCATATATCCTATAATAATAGTACAGATACATGACAAATAATTGAAAATTTTCATTGCTTCACACATATAGAGATTTGTATTACATTTAGTGTTATTATTCAGTAGATTGTCATGTACTATCAATCATTTTTCTGTCAATTTTTCATATGTAATATATTTTTTCATACATTTTTTCATGTACACAATTTCACATGAGTATTATTACCCAAATGAGCTACACATATACAGTTAACATTGTCTTGTATTATTTTATATGCATTTCTATTATCATACAAATGCTTAAGAACGCGGGGGGTAATATGTCACGTACACAGTATCTATATTTAGCTCGTCAGCACCCTCGGGTAATTTCTCACGTGGAGATATGTTAATTAGTGTAACTTGGGCTGCATTTATTGGTTGCAATGAGCTACGTGGGACACGTGACAGTGCTGGACCAGGGAAAAAGTTCTGTTTTTTTTAGTTAGTCATTGTATGGAACTTGGAAGTGAAACATCTACTAAAGCTTTGTATTAGAACTCAATTATATTATTGTGTAGATCTATCATTTTATTCAAGTACGTTTAACCATTGTAATTATTTGTGAATAGCTTTTTCAAGTTCTGAATTAAAGTAATTGTTTTAGACGAAGAGAAGTTTCTTCATTGAATATAATAACATACTTAGATCGACTTAGCGAATGACAACTTCTAGATGATCAACTGGCAACATTTTGAATGATCGTATTATCAACTAGATCTAGCTACTTCTATACGATCATCTTATTAAAAGAAGATTTCAAGATCCTCGGCAATCACGATCATCGTTAGTGTGATATAGGTCAAGATAATCTCTAACGTGACATCTATCATTGCATCTTCATAGATCTTGACATCTGACATTCACATCAATTGATGGTTGTGATAGTAATATTATGTATGGCATTGATAGCCTTTTGTTCAATGAATCTAGTCTAAGCGCCCTGTACTATGTCAGTTGGCCACATTTTAGTATTTCAGTATTGATGATTTACGCATTCAATATTATATGTGTACTTTCTGTTGGCTGTAAATAAATACTAATTTTATACTCCTTCCTTGAGTGATACTTTGTAATATTTACACATGTTAAGGTCTGCATGTGAGAATCATACCCTAGATTATCGACCCATATGTATGTAGTAAAGGACTCAACCCCAGAGTTCCCCTTACACGCTGCAGTAACCCTGTCTCTAATCTCTTGGTTTGTGATTTGGTCTTTGAACGTGATACCTAGGATCCTTCTGTAGCATCTCAATTCCTCTAGCTCTGCAGTCAGCGTCCATTTTCGTGTTGATATCCTGGTCATTGAAGTCCAAGATATTGAGGGCTATAAAGCGTTCTCCTACTTGTGCTTCGAATATGGCAGCTACTTGGGGGTCTTTCCTTGTCCAGGTCAAATGTTATCCTGGTAGCTCCTTGTTGTGTTACCTTTTTTTAGGTGTAATTTGAAGGTCATGGTCGCTTCCAATGTCAGCTCAAGGAAAACTTCTTGTTTTTTTATGGATGGTTGCCTTAAAACGCTGTTGGACCATGATATTGTCGATCTGGTTGTGGTGTTCTCCGTTAGGACTGTGCCATGTGGTTATACGCGATTGTGGCATCCTAGTGTGTTAGCCAGTAAGAGATTGTTGTATTTGGCAAATTCTAATAGTCGTTGACCTCGTTCATTAGTTGAGAGGTTACTGTATCTTCCACATGTGCCTTTCCAAGTTTGGTACGAGTCACTTCCTACTTTGGCATTACAGTCTCCTTCTTGTACAACAAGGATGAACTTTTTCGGGACCTTTTTGACCACTTCCTGTAATTGCTCATAAAACTCTTCTACTGCCTCGTCGTCATATGTTGATGTAGGAGCGTATGCTTGAATGATGGTGATATTGAAGGTTGATGCCTTTAAACATATGAAGATAAGTCGACTGGATATTAGATAACAGTTCACAACGCAGTTGTTGTAGTTCCTGTGTACAAGAAACCCCACTCCTTGTTCGTGGACATCTTGTCCACTGTAGTACATTTTATGGCCCTCTTCTCTTGTTGTTTCCCCTCTGTTTTTCCAGCGCATTTCAGAGAGTCCTATGATGTTGAAACGGATTCGGTTAAGTTCATGTGTGAGCTCTTCAACTTTTCCTTCGTCTCTTAATGATCTCACATTCCATGTTCCTAGGGTGATTTCTTTTCTGGCTTTTATTTTATTTTTGCATGGACCAGTAATATACTTCTCACCTCGGCCCTGGCCTGTGACGATAGACGCATATGGGGTACTGGAAAGAGGTAGTGCCTTTGATGGTCCGGCATGCTGCACCTTTAGGTGGACGGCCTCACTAGTCCCCTTCCAACACCTAAATCTCTCACATGTGGCTGCAAGCGCCATGCCCTGGAAAACCACTTCCGCTGGCGGACTAAACCATGTGAGGGGGTGGTGATAACATGGCACCACTGGGCGAAAACCTTCGAGGCTACGGTCATAAGCCAGGGCGGAAGAGTCCCAGGATAAACTACAACGGCCACATGTTCAGGACCAAGGCGAACCACCTCATTGGAGGTACTCGGCTGAAGTCAAGCAATATAAGTTTCTAGCCCTCGTTACACCAAATGAGATCATGACCGTAAATAAATCCATACCGGCTCGGCCGTCGCCAGGGTTACCATAACCTTTTTAAAGGCTTTCTCTGAAAATAAAAGTCTTGTTCCTAAGTGAAGAAAATGTGTGACATTAAGACCATGTCCAGTATCTCTCTATGTAAATCTATAGTGGGGACTGTTATAGACGTATGCTTAACACGTAGAAACTGCAATACTACAACTAGGTTTGACCGTCGTTTGACGTCATGATTACAACAGCAACTCGTGTTGTCTCCAATTAATTTTTGGAGCTGAATTTCTCGATTTAGCTTCGTCCAGTCTGGAAACAAATTATTATACCTGAATAAGAATTAAAGTTTAGATCATGTTAATTAATGAATTAAGTATTTATCTATATTTTTTGTCTTCTTTTCTGTCCATCTTTGCCGAGAGACAGAGAAAGAGACAAAGAGAGAGAAAGAGAGAGCGTAAGAGAGGGAGATAACTACATCTGTCCTCTGAAAACTGTGTAACTATTCACCAGAGCTAATCAGCCAAATATTATTTATGTCTTAGAGCATTTGTTTTTTTCCTTGACGAAATCATTTTCTGCAAACGTTTTTTTTTTGTTTCTTATTCTGTATTGACAGTTTCTTTATACACGTCCTACACAGCGCCCCGTGGCGCCCCCATGCACCCTTTGTTTCTCCCTTCATACATTACTTGGTTATCTGTTGAATACATCTCCTGCCAACACTGCTGCGCCCAGAAAGATCTCTACGCCATTGGCACGCCATTAGGGCCTGGTTTATGAGCCGTCCTGACTTTTGGATGAAATGAGCTCGAGCAAACGTCCCCCCTCGAGGGCCATGTATTTATAAAGGAAGCAATGGGGTAGGGCTGGAGGGAAAAGTCCGGGATGGAACTGTGGGGGGGGGGGGGCGTTTTCACGCTTCTGGGAGACTTTTGATAAAGCGGACTGATACGCAAAATGAAACGTGTGTGTTTGTGCCTGAATGTAAGCACGTGTGGGTATGTTATGTGTGTGTGTGTGTATATTATGTGTGTGGGTTATGTGTGTGTCTTGTTTATAGACGTGTGTCTCTAGGAGTGTGTGTCTCTTGCCGGTATGCCTGTGTGATAATGGGAATCTGAGTCTGTTGTTACGTCTTTGAATGGTCCCTTTACAAAAGATGATAAACATCAATAAGCAATGAGCTCAGTGTGAACAAAAAAAAAGGATCAAACTAAACAGAGCTCCTGAAGTGTGGTGCAGATCCATCGTCAATTGGAACCAAAATTAAAGATTATTTACTTAATCTCTTGTTTTTTTGTTTGTTTGTTTGTTTGTTTTTTGTGATTTTGTTTTTTTGTTCTACTGTCTCACAAATGTAATTTTTTAATATGATTCCTATAATGTTAATGTTTTCGATTTCGAAGATTATGGTACTAAAAAATTACATAAAAATCATTATATTTATTTTGTCTAAATGTAGTATTGATGATGACTTCCTTTCTCCGATCACCGGATACACACACACACACAAAGTCAAATCCTACATGCAAAATAGCAGACACGCAATAGTCGCAAGACCAAGAGAGTAACTTATGCCAATGTGTCTGTTTACAGTTAGCAGTATATCAATTTCAACAAGTTCCATCCAATATAAATGTCAACCAAAATTACCAATAATATAACAAAATACATACACTGACTTGATAAAGTCTAATAGTGCTTTTGGATCGCACTCATAAAGGTAAAGTCCTCTTATAGGCCTATACCAAACGGGTTATCCTTCTTGGATAGCAAAACTATATGGTATTGTATATAATATTCAGTGGCGTAGCTAAGGTGGGGAGAGGAGGGGGGAGAATTCGAAAATCCCCCCGGGCCTTCACTTAAGAGGGGGCCTCCAAATGAGTGTTTTTACGTTAAATATTGAATGTTACCCAAAATACAGGGGCTCCCAAAAAGGTCAAGCCCCCCCCCCTCCCGGGCCACCAAATGATGGAAAATTCCTAGCAACGCCCTGGTTAAATTTTGAATCATTAAAAATTAATCACATGGTTGATTCAAAATAATTGATGCAATAAAAGCAAGATTTTTAAACAAGTATTTTTTATATTTCACTTGCTTATAAATGTAGACGCTAAATGTCATTGTGTCGTGCTTGTGAGGTGGGAACGTAGCTAGGAGAAAAAGCAAAGCTCGAAATGGAGGTTATGTAGAGACAGACACATACTCTCTCTATATCTCTATCTATATTAGAGGTCATCTGTCGTGCTATGTATTACAAGGAAATGTTCCAGTTTGACTTGTCCATCTCCGCAGTCCGAAATTGCTGCTGATGTGAAAGTATCTTGCACTGGACTGTGACTGGACACGTCAGTCGGTATCACTTTGTTTCGATCTTCCAGTGAACGTAACTCCCGTCCATCAAATTGCTTTCGTTTGACAGACGGCGATATTTTCTCATGGAGCTTTACATTTCAAAGCCAATAAATTTTCAATAGATGCCGCTGAAACAATACGCGCTCGCACTTTGGGCACCGGCCAAGCTCCCAGACAAGTCGCTATTTGGTTCAGCTTTGCTACACGCGAGTCACATTTCTCATGAAAGAATGTATCGGGATTCTGACTATTATTTCTTGTCTCGCTAGGGCGACAAAACAAAAGAAAACTAAAGCATAAAAGAAGAACAAAGTATTTTGTTTTGTTTAGATATTCACAATTATTGAATGGCACAAACTATATGATGATGACTACTTTTGTCATCCATGGGGCTGAGAGCTTTGCACTGGGGTTTTGTGCCTCCTCATGTGGCTGGTGAGACCTATGTGAGCCCGGAATGTTCAGCTGCACATTGGGCAGGTTACTCCAGCTGGTGCTAGTGGCCTTGCTTTTCTTCTGCCAGCGCTGTTTTCTTGTCCTCATCAATTTGTGCGCCAGTTTTCATTGCGCGACGCCATGATGTTTAATCATGTGCTTCTGCTTCCCAGGTGTCAGGGTCAATGCTGAAGGCTTTCAGAGAAGCTTTTAGGGTGTCCCTGAAGCGCTTTCTTTGTACACCTTCTAAGCAGTTTCCTTTCTGGGTCGTCCATTCTGCAGATGTGGCCTGCTCATCGCAGCTGAGACTACATCAATATTGTGTGGATGCTTTGCAGGCCCGCGCTTCTAAGGACTTCAGTATCTGGCATTTTTCTTGCCATTTAACATTCAGTATTTTTCTGAGACAGATCTTGTGGAAGAGGTTCCATTTTTTGTGTGCATGTTTTCTATATACTGTCCACGTTTCTGAGGCATAGAGCAATGTAGGGATGCAGCTCGATAGAACCCTAGCTTTGTGGTGATACCTCGTCTATTCCAATCTTTCTTTTAACAGTGTGACATGGCGATACTCAGGTCGATTTCATTATCGATCTTATCGATACAAGAACATCAATAAAATTTTGTAGAAAAACAAACAACCATACAATTACATTTATTAATTGGTTTTTGATATGTTATGTATATCTTCGTGAAAAAAACTAGATAATTGTACACACAGGGAAATCTTTGACCATTATAATTTTTCAAAATAAATCATATTGATCTATATCTTGAACACACGGCATTGGGAATTCCAACAGAGTAATTCAGAAAAGAGTTTAAAAATTAAATAGATAGCAGCCTTTTGCTCACCTTCATATAAAGAAATCATTAGGTGGACTGCTATAATTAATTTGTTACAATATCAAATTCTATGAAATAGTTCAGAGTTGTTTTCGAGATCCGTCTCCACCCACTCATTGTTCATCGCCCACGCACATTTTGCAACCTAATAAAAGGAATTGTTATAAAAAAAATTAGTTCCTTAAAAAACTCAGTGGCTATTTGATCTACGCTTCTTAAAAATAAGACTTTATCACAGCCTAAGTCCAATTAAGGTTCCTAATTAATCACCCCCTCCCTCCTTTCCTAACCGTCAGAACATTGGCTCGTTGCAGTAGCATTGCTTCTACGGAGACTAGTGTTAAATGGCAAAGTTCCACTTGGAATACCGCAGCCATTCCTATTGCTTGGCGGGCGATGTTCTGTCCCATCGGCACCAGGCTAAACGTCCACAGTCAAGTGTTATCAGTCTGCCCCAATCTATGGCACCGTCCACCGAGTGACCGTCACTTGCCCACATGGCAAATTAAATTTCCCGGGAAAGTTTCCCCCTCCACACCCTCTCCTCTCTTTTTTCCCGGTCCCCATTGCACCGAACGATTGGTGGAGTAGCAGACGATGCCAGGCCATAAATAAATGGGAATTACTTGCTTAATTCAAAGTTCTGAAAACAAGATAAACAGACATGTCATAAACAACAAGTAACACTAGTGACAGTTTGTTTATGAAATTAAATGGAGTATGATCGTTGTCGAACTTGTTGATAGCTTGATGAAAAGAATTAAGTCTAGAGTGGTAGGTCCCTTTAACTAAAACATACATTTCAATAAAATTAAGAAAGAGATGTAGCATGTATTTAATTGGGTAGAACATCTTGGGTGGAAGATAGAAATTGTTGTTTTGCTTTCTTTACTGTAACAAATCGCGTGTCACAACGACCACACAACTTTCTATTCGTCAGGCCCAAACGATCGCAGGCAGCAAGTCTACCAGACTTGTCCAGATAGGTCCTAGAAGAGACTGCCCAATCTGAAGGTAATTTGAACCAAGACTTGAGCCCTGAACTTTCCACTTGTTTTCAAAACGCAATTATATTAAGTCACTAGAGACAAACTTCTGAATATTCTTTATAGTACTGGAGTTATGTCAAAACTTGTATCCGCCCATGTCTTCAAATCTTGTTTATCATTACGCATAGTAAATATTTAAAAAGAATGTAAATCAGACATTACGTACAAGAATATTCTCTGTTATGTGTCATTATCATTCACATGAATAAGGATGCCATTTCATGAGAGCACACACAAACTAGTGCCCTGAGCCTCCACTTACTTCGGACCTTTAGTCTCTATTTAAAAACAAAAGTATTGAAGCCTAACCGTTGGTCAGTTACTTAATGGTGACCATGGATCAACCCAAGACTTTGGTTAGCAGATTAGATCTGTGTGACATGTCTGCGCTAATAAATTGTTATCGGCCTTCTCATGGTTATCTTCATGGTGTAATTATAACTTGATCTGACTCTCTGACACCATCCCCTCTCTCCGTTGACCTTTGTCCATGACAAGTTCCTCCTCTTCTCCCCCTCTCAGCAACACCATAACCACACACACACACATGCGTCTTCCATGAACGGATGCGCCTGAAAGTGATGGGGAGGTCATCTTATGGAAAAGTTGACCATAAGGGCTTTCGTAATGCCCATAGCTTGATGCAACTCTTCAGTACGTAAGTCTTAATGGTATGGGAGTGGGCATTCTCAAAGTTCAAAATGTTTTTTAAAAAAGCTTCAATGGCTCCATAAATTGCTGACCACGTCTGTGAGTCCGGCATCACAGTATCAAAAGGTATGGTCGATGATCTCTATAAACCTCTCACGTGACACAAAACTTGAGACTTCGTAGAAGTAGGGGAACTCCCAGAGTTTATTTCTCTTTTAAGTCATTCAAGTCTCTTATAAGTTATCTTATTCGACTACCTTCTAATGAAGAAGTACAAGATTCAGACCTGTTATGAGTTTGTAGACAATTCACATGCTGTAAAGATACAGTTCACATGGTGTAAACATGCAGTTCACATGGTGTAAAGATACAGTTCACATGGTGTAAAGATAGGCCTACAGATTGCATTGTGTAAAGCTAAAGATCACATTGTTTAAAGTTACAGTTCCTATTATTCAAACAAACATTTTACATTGTCAATACTAAAAGTAAACATTGATTGATCAGATGTATGTTTAAAAGCTTGGTCAATAAATAAATACAAAAATGTTGAAGGTTATCACCTATTACACTTAAAGTAGACGAATAATGTAAACATCTTTACAAGTTTTGATTTTGATTGTCTACAAATTATACTAAAAACTATAACATAGAACTGTACCGTAAGTTGTGCACCAATAACATCTCCAAGCTGGCTGCATATAAAGATTCGTGCAATGTGACCACACCAAGAGCACCACCAATCTATTGGCTAGGACAACACACGTGACCATTGGCTATTCGTCTTTGCCAACTTCACAGCATGAGAAACATATTGAGTCGTATGAAAACGAGGAACTGACTTTGAGGTAATACAAAGCTGATGAAGGCAATAAAGCGGGTGGGGTCTGCAGTGAATCCCCATGCGTTGTAGACTTTGTTTTTACTTCTGAGGTAATGAGGCATTTATTAATGTTGTGGTTTTGTGTTGTTGTTTTTTCAATGAACGAATTACACGTCAAACATCAATAAGATCACAAGACGTGTCGCTTATCACCTGTTCCCATGAATTTAAAAAAAAAGCATGTCCGTTGTTTACTATGGAAACCAGTAATTACCCGTTTCAACGTCGCTTGGTCTGAAGACGTAAGGGGGGGGGGAAGGGTTACTTAGAGCCGATGATGCGGCGCCTATAAAACTTATCAATCAATGGAGCATGACTTGCATCGCAACCCCTGTGCCCTCTTCGACTCATCCTAAGCACCGGGGCATGTCCGTCACACGTGAGGAGGAGGAAAATCAAGATAAGAGATTTTTTGCTAATGGTCAGGGAGTGGAGGGGTGATCGTGTGAATACTTTGGAGGGATAACCTAAGGAGTGCGATAAAAGCGTCGTCGTTAGCATTGGGCACACCTGTCTCCGCCACCTCACTCTTTTGTTTCGTGAGAAGTATCAGCGTGTCTGCGAAAATTGGGCCGGGGGGGGGGGTGAAGATGTGATTCTCACCTCCCTGTGTTTTGTAAATAGTTTTTTTCTTTAAAGGCGAGAGTTTAATGGGGGGGGGGGGGGGGCTTCTTTTTAATCTTTCGATTGACAAATAAAAAAATGGTTGCAATAATTATAAATGAAGAAACCTGGAAAAACCTAAACCAGATCTTAAGTCTTGTTTCACGCATCATTAATGAAAAGAAAAAACGGAGTTACCTAGTGGTCAAGACGCGCAGCGTGAGATTGTTAAAACTAATTTCATGTTTAGCCTTTATGTCTATTCTTGTTAATATCTGACTATTTTGGTCTACTCTCTTTAATTGTATCTGATTTTTTTGTCGTGTTTTGGTAACTAAGAATTCCTTTTTACAAAGCTTATATTTTCATTTAGCACTGGTCTCTTTGTTCTGATTTCATTGACCTTTGGTCTCTTTGTTCTGATCTTATTGACCTTTGGTCTCTTTGTTCTGATCTCAATGACCATTGGTCTCTTTGTTCTGATTTCATTGACCATTGGTCTCTTTGTTCAGATCTCACTGACCTTTAGTCTCTTTGTTCAGATTTGATTGACCACTGATATCTTTGCTCTGATCTCAGTGACCATTGATCTCTTTGTTCTGATTTCATTTACCATTGGTCTCTTTGTTCAGATCTCATTGACCTTTGGTCTCTTTGTTCTGATCTTATTGACCTTTGGTCTCTTTGTTCTGATCTCAATGACCATTGGTCTCTTTGTTCTGATTTCATTGACCATTGGTCTCTTTGTTCAGATCTCACTGACCTTTGGTCTCTTTGTTCAGATTTGATTGACACTGATATATTTGCTCTGATCTCAGTGACCATTGATCTCTTTGTTCTGATCTCATTGACCATTGGTCTCTTTGTTCTGATCTCATTGACCATTGGTCTCTTTGTTCTGATTTCATTGACCATTGGTTTCTTTGTTCAGATTTCATTGACATTTGATCTCTTTGTTCAGATCTCACTGACCATTGGTCTCTTTGTTCAGATTTCATTGACATTTGGTCTCTTTGTTTAGATCTCACTGACCATTGGTCTCTTTTGTTCTGATTTCATTGACCATTGGTCTCTTTGTTCTGATTTCATTGACATTTGGTCTCTTTGTTCAGATCTCACTGGCCATTGGTCTCTTTGTTCTGATTTCATTAACCATTGGTCTCTTTGTTCAGATTTTATTGACCTTTGTTCTCTTTGTTCAGATCTCACTGACCATTGGTCACTTTGTTCTGATTTCATTAACCGTTGGTCTCTTTGTTCTGATTTCATTGACCATTGGTCTCTTTGTTCTGATTTCATTGACCACTAATCTCTTTGTTTTGATCTCGTTAGACCACTGGTCGCTTTGTTCTGATCCCACTGACAATTGGTATCTTTATCTTTGTTCTCATTTCATTGACCTCTGATATCTTTGATCTGATCTACTTGACCACTAGTCTCTTTGTTCTTATCTCATTGACAACTGGCATCTGGACAAATTTGATTCTTTTCCCTATTTTGGCTTGTGTGTGGGTGTGTGTGTGTGTGTGTGTCAACTAGGATTACAATGTACGCATCGAAGTAAAAGCTTCTAGAGAGAAAGAAATTCAAATGTTAACTCTGTCCTAAGTGCCTTCAAGGGAAGTTATAAAACAGAGGCTGAGACGACAAAGAATTACAGCACTTAAATGAGTTAGAGTCATCCTTTGCTCTGCACAAAACCACACCAGTGACAAATCTATAAAATACAAAAAAAATTAGTTTTAAATGTGGTACCGCCGTGTTTGCTCCGTCCCAACCATCTTCCACTATCTTGCACCAAGCCTCTGAATCGCACCCCTCCCCTCGCTACTCCATATATTTTATAGACATTCCGCTGCCCCCAAGGCAATGTTTATGGATAATTTGTTTAGAATGCCATGTAGCCAGCGTAAACCTGCTCTGCCCCTGAGTTTATCATTACCAGCCCCCCGTCCGAACCTAAACATCTGTTTAAAAAAAAATACCAAGATCGCCGTTACAGAACAAACCAAGGATGAAATGAAACTGCCACAATTTTCATATTAAAAACAAAATCTGAAGACTTGTTTTTTTCAATGCTGTAAAGAGAAATGAGAGTATGAGAATTGAGAGTTTTTAATGGCTCCAACACCACTTTATGATTTAAAAAATAAAAGGGTTTGCAGAGATGGTTTATAGGTTTTCAAAAGCAGCCCCCCCCCACCTCATTAGGCCGCCCCCGTTCGCCATTACCTTCCTGCCTTTTTCTATTCGTTGTCCATTTTACGTCAATCATAGATCTCGCGGGTTGTGAGTTTTAAGGGGCGATAACTTTAACACGAATGTCTCCCTTCTGTTTACATCTTGTGACGTATTATTGGTCACGTGAAGCTCTCACGAGAGTTCCCGGGAAAGGCGGGAATATTTTTTTCTTTTACTTCCTATTGTGTGGGACTGCGCAACATTTCAAAGCAAAAACGTGAATAGATCCAACACTGGACACTACAGTGTGATTCAAATGTCTAGGGGTGGGAGAGAAGCAGACGACTGGAACCATGTGGCAAAGTAGGGAATAAAAAAAGGGGGAATTTGAAGGGAACAGGAAAGTGAGGTACGGGAACAGAGCGGTAAACTTTGAGAACAGAGTGGTGCACTACGGGAACAGGAAGGTGTACTTTGGGAACAGAGTGGTGCACTAGGGGAACAGCAAGGTGTACTTTGGAAACAAAGTGGTGCACTACAGGAACAGAAAGGTGTGCTTTTGGAACAGAGTGGTGCACTATGGAAACAGAAAGGTGTGCTTTGGAAACAGAGTGATGTACTTTAGGAACAGAGAGGTGCACTACGGGAACAGGAAGGTGTACTTTGGGAACAGAGTGGTGCACTACGGGAACAGAAAGGTGTGCTTTGGTAACAGAGTGGTGCACTACAGGAACAGTGAGGTGTACTTGGGAA
This sequence comes from Biomphalaria sudanica, assembly GCA_036873155.1. Taxonomy (NCBI): domain Eukaryota; kingdom Metazoa; phylum Mollusca; class Gastropoda; family Planorbidae; genus Biomphalaria; species Biomphalaria sudanica. The sequence continues at coordinate 1,142,734 of JAZGLO010005964.1, read as the reverse complement.
AAGAGTGGTGCACTACGGGAACAGGAAGGTGTACTTTGGGAACAGAGTGGTGCACTACGGGAACAGGAAGGTGTACTTTGGTAACAGAGTGGTGCACTACAGGAAAAGTGAGGTGTACTTGGGAACAGAGTGGTGCCCTTCGGGAACAGTGAGGTGTACTTTGGGAACATAGTGGTGCACTACGGGAACAGGAAGGTGTACTTTGGGAACAGAGTGGTGCACTACGGGAACAGGAAGATGTATTTGGGAACAGAGTGGTGCACTACGGGAACAGGAAGGTGTACTTTGGGAACAGAGTGGTGCATTACGGGAACAGGAAGGTGTACTTTGGTAACAGAGTGGTGCACTACAGGAACAGTGAGGTGTACTTGGGAACAGAGTGGTGCACTACGGGAACAGTGAGGTGTACTTTGGTAACAGAGTGGTGCACTACGGGAACAGTGAGGTGTACTTTGGTAACAGAGTGGTGCACTACAGGAACAGTGAGGTGTACTTGGGAACAGAGTGGTGCACTACGGGAACAGGAAGGTGTACTTTGGGAACAGAGTGGTGCACTACGGGAACAGGAAGGTGTACTTTGGTAACAGAGTGGTGCACTACAGGAACAGTGAGGTGTACTTGGGAAAAGAGTGGTGCACTACGGGAACAGGAAGGTGTACTTTGGGAACAGAGTGGTGCACTACGGGAACAGGAAGGTGTACTTTGGGAACAGAGTGGTGCACTACGGGAACAGGAAGGTGTGCTTTGGGAACAGAGAGGTGCACTACGGGAACAGAAAGGTGTGCTTTGGGAACAGAGAGGTCTGCTAAGGGACCAGGAAATTGTGCAACAGAAACAGAAAGGTGTGCTAGAGGAACAGGAAGGTGTGCTACAGAAACAGGGAGGTGTGCTACAGAAACAAGAAGGTGTGCTGCAGAAAGCGGAAGGTGTGCTATGGGTTATGGGAAAAGGAAGGTGACACGCTTGTGTTAAATTGGTTTCAGAGTGAATTTGAAAAAAAATGAATACAGGAAACAAAATAATGTAATGTAACATTCCAAGGCACCTCTGACCTGTAAAACGTTTGTGATTGAGCTGGTTCTCTGTAATCCCAAATAGAGGTACGCATGTATCTCACTGATTACGTGTAGATTGGTACTCCGACAAAGTTGCATTTGCTGCCCAATCAACAACCATAAACTATACGGAGAACTGTCTGATCTGGAAATCACTGCGCAGTTAATCTCAGATACAGAATTACTGATCTGAACCCTGCGGCATGTAAAATGAGAACGAAGATGAATAAGAAAGAAGAAGCGGTCCAATCAATACCCAATTTCCAACTCTAATAAAAAAGTATGAAATAATGTCATATGTATTTCATTGAGAAGTGTTCTCTCGTATTCCTCAAAGTCTCCACTTCATGCTACAAACTAAACTCTCGTGTTCCTCAAACTCTCCACTTAATGCTACAACTAATCTCTCATGTTCCTCAAACTCTCCACGTCATGCTACAAACTAAACTCTCTTGTTCCTCAAAAACTCCACGTCATGCTACAAACAAAACTCTCATGTTCCTCAAACTCTGCACTTCCTGCTACAAACTAAACTTTCGTGCTCCTCAAACTCTCCACTTCATGTTACAAACTAAACTCTCGTGTTCCTCAAAGTCTCTATTTCATGCTACAAACTAAACTCTCGTGTTCCACAAATTCTCCACTTCATGCTACAAACTAAATTCCGTGTTCCTCAAACTTTCCAAATCATGTTAGAAAGTAAACTCCGTGTTCCTCAAACTCTCCACTTCATGTTACAATCTAAACTCTCGTGTTCCTCAAAGTCTCCACGTCATGCTGCAAACTAAACTCTCGTGTTCCTCAAAGTCTCCACGTCATGCTACAAACTAAACTTTTGTGTTCCTCAAACTCTCCATGTCATGCTACAAACTAAACTCTTATGTTCCTCAAAGTCTCCACTTCATGCTACAAACTAAACTCTCGTGTTCCTCAAAGTCTCCACGTCATGCCACAAACTAAACTCTTATGTTCCTCAAAGTCTCCACGTCATGCTACAAACTAAACTCTTATGTTACTCAAAGTCTCCACGTCATGCTACAAACTAAACTCTCATGTTCCTCAAACTCTGCACGTCAAGCTACAAACTAAATTTTGTGTTCATCAAACTCTCCACGTCATGCTAAAACCTAAATTCTCGTGTTCCTCAAACTCTCAACGTCATGCTACAAACTAAACTTTTGTGTTCCTCAAAGTCTCCACGTCATGCTACAAACTAAACTTTTGTGTTCCTCAAACTCTCCACGTCATTCTACAAACTAAACTCTCGTGTTCCTCAAAGTCTCCACGTCATGCTACAAACTAAACTCTTATGTTCCTCAAATTCTCCACGTCATGCTACAAACTAAACTCTTATGTTCCTCAAAGTCTCCACGTCAAGCTACAAACTAAACTCTTATTTTCCTCAAACTCTCCTCTTCATGCTACAAACTAAACTCTTATGTTCCTCAAAGTCTCCACGTCATGCTACAAACTAAACTCTCATGTTCCTCAAACTCTCCACGTCATGCTACAAACTAAACTTTTGTGTTCCTCAAACTCTCCACGTCATGCTACAAACTAAACATTTGTGTTCCTTAAACTCTACATGTCATGCTACAAGCTAAACTCTCGTGTTCCTCAAAGTCTGCACTTTATGCTACAAACTAAACTCTTATGTTCCTTAAAGTCTCCACGTCATGCTACAAACTAAACTCTTATGTTCCTCAAATTCTCCACGTCATGCTACAAACTAAACCCTTATGTTCCTCAAAGTCTCCACTTCATGCTACAAACTAAACTCTTATGTTCTTCAAAGTCTCCACTTCATGCTACAAACTAAACTCTCATGTTCCTTAAAGTCTTCATCTCATGCTCTAAACATAACTCTCATGTCCCTTAAATTCTCCACGTCATGCTACAAACTAAACTCTTATGTTCCTCAAACTCTCCACGTCATGCTACAAACTAAACTCTTATGTTCCTCAAACTCTCCACTTCATGCTACAAACTAAACTCTCATGTTCCTGAAACTCTCCACGTCATGCTAGAAACTAAACTCTCATGTTCCTCTTACTCTCCTCTTCATGCTACAAACTAAACTCTCATGTTCCTCAAAGTCTCCACGTCATGCTACAAACTAAACTATCATGTTCCTGAAACTCTCCACGTCATGCTAGAAACTAAACTCTCATGTTCCTCAAACTTTCCACTTCATGCTACAAACTAAACTCTCATGTTCCTCAAACTCTCCACGTCATGCTAGAAACTAAACTCTCATGTTCCTCAAACTCTCCACGTTATGCTAGAAACTAAACTCTCATGTTCCTCAAACTCTCCACTTCATGCTACAAACTAAACTCTCATGTTCCTCAAACTCTCCACGTCATGCTAGAAACTAAACTCTCATGTTCCTCTAACTCTCCACTTCATGCTACAAACTAAACTCTCATGTTCCTCAAAGTCTCCACGTCATGCTACAAACTAATCTCTCATGTTTCTCAAAGTCGCCACGTCATGCTACAAACTAAACTTTCATGTTCCTTAAACTCTTCACGTCATGCTAGAAACTAAACTCTCATGTTTCTCTAACTCTCCACTTCATGCTACAAACTAATCTCTCATGTTCCTCAAAGTCACCACGTCATGCTACAAACTAAACTCTTATGTTTCTCAAAGTTACCACGTCATGCTACAAACTAAACTCTCATGTTCCTCATACTCTCCACGTCATGCTACAAACTAAACTCGCATGTTCCTCAGCTCTCCACTTCATGCTACAAACTTAACTCTCATGTTCCTCAAAGTCTCCACGTCATGCTACCAACTAATCTCTCATGTTCCTCAAAGTCACCACGTCATGCTACAAACTAAACTCTCATGTTCCTCATACTCTCCACGTCATGCTACAAACTAAACTCTCATGTTCCTCAAACTCTCCACTTCATGCTACAAACTTGACTCTCATGTTCCTCAAACTCTCCACTTCATGCTACAAACTTAACTCTCATGTTCCTCAAACTCTCCACTTCATGCTACAAACTTAACTCTTATGTTCCTCAAACTCTCCACTTCATGCTACAAACTAAACTCTCATGTTCCTCAAACTCTCCATGCTACAAACTTGACTCTTATGTTCCTCAAACTCTCCACTTCATGCTACAAACTTAACTCTCATGTTCCTCAAACTCTCCACTTCATGCTACAAACTTAACTCTTATGTTCCTCAAACTCTCCACTTCATGCTACAAACTTAACTCTCATGTTCTTCAAAGTCACCACGTCATGCTACAAACTAAACTCTCATGTTCCTCATACTCTCCACGTCATGCTACAAACTAAACTCTCATGTTCCTCAAACTCTCCACTTCATGCTACAAACTAAACTCTCATGTTCCTCATACTCTCCACTTCATGCTACAAACTTGACTCTCATGTTCCTCAAACTCTCCACTTCATGCTACAAACTTAACTCTCATGTTCCTCAAACTCTCCACTTCATGCTACAAACTTAACTCTTATGTTCCTCAAACTCTCCACTTCATGCTACAAACTAAACTCTCATGTTCCTCAAACTCTCCACTTCATGCTACAAACTTGACTCTTATGTTCCTCAAACTCTCCACTTCATGCTACAAACTTAACTCTCATGTTCCTCAAACTCTCCACTTCATGCTACAAACTAAACTCTCGTGTTCCTCAAACTCTCCACTTCATGCTACAAACTTAACTCTCATGTTCCTCAAAGTCTCCACTTTATTCCAGCAGTTCATTGACTTGTTGTTTGTTTTGTTTACGTTCTCTTGGACATCTTCCAGCAGGTCAAACATCAAACTGGATTAGTTTAGTTTAGGATAAATTTGTCCTAAGAAAATAGTAATAAAATAGATACAAAGATGTTTTAAACCTACAAGCGAGATCAAAGCCATTCTTTAATGTTCATTTGTTCAATTGTTTGTTCATTGAATGAGGGCCCTTAAGTTTTCATGTCTACATAAAGTCACGTGATGTTCAAGTTGCTCAATGAAGCTCATGTGTTGGCATTTAACATTAGCGCCATGAAAGACTTCGGTCCAGCCTACTGGTTGATGGTATTGAGATCTCCTTGACGTAATATTATTGGATTGATCTCTGTCAGTTTTGAGAACAACTAAATGGGGGCGGAGAAAGGTTGTGTGGTGGTTTTAGTTGTAGGAGAAACAATACATGTGGTCTTTTGTATACAGGTGGTCTTTTGTATACAGGTGGTCATTTGTATACAGGTGGTCATTTGTGCATAGGTGGTCTTTTGTGTATAGGTAGTTTTTTTGTGTATAGGTAATCTTTTGTGTATAGGTGGTCTTTTGTGTATAGGTGGTCTTTTGTGTATAGGTGGTCTTTTGTGTATAGGTGGTCTTTTGTGTATAGGTGTATAGTCTTTCTACGAGATGAACCATAGACTTTCTACGAGATGAACCATAGTCTTTCTACGAGATGGACCATAGTCTTTCTACGAGATGAACCATAGTCTTTCTACGAGATGAACCATAGTCTTTCTACGAGATGAACCATAGTCTTTCTACGAGATGAACCATAGTCTTTCTACGAGTCTTTCTATGACTGTAGGAGGCCAACAACCGGAAGGATTGAAAAAAAAATATATCGTAGACTTCAAACATGTACTTTGTACAGTCACTGCTATTTGAAATCATTTGGGCTTCAGATTTCAATTTCTCGATGGTCCCTGGCACAATTCCTGCCCGTCCCTCCATCTCCTGGCGTCTTGCAGGAGGCAGGAGGTTTGACAAAATCTTCATACCTGTAAAAAAATTCTGAGACTTAAAAGTAAATTCAAGCCTAGCATCTAGTTTTGGAAGTTTCTGGTGAGCAGATAAAAAACATTTGCGTTGAGAATATTTTTTTTGCCTATAAAATGACTTGCGAAGTTTTACAGTCTTGAGCTCCAGTGAAATGTTATAGCCGTGGAGGGGGGCGAGGGGAGTCAGAACTAACAAATGTTTACGACAGTCTTTTTTGGACGGGCATCAATTTGAAAGGAAATTTACGAGCCAGCCATCCCGCGCATGCGCAGCTCTTGCAGACTTGTCATTGTAAACAGTTTACGCATTACCCGTTCAGCCTGAACAACTCCAGTGTGACCATACGACCACATCGCGTGCAATTATTGCCGCGCAGGCGCGCAATCAAACTTCCGTTTACGAGCCTCGAACGGGCTCGCCTGCACGTGACAAGAGAAGAGCCTGTTGGCTGGTTAGTGTGTTAAAAATACATTATTTCTTTTGATTAAATCTAGGCCTACTTTTGTCACGTGTATTATAACAAGTAAAGAACATAAAATTAACCATATATTCTGAAAACAAATATTACATTGAAATTTTAATTTGATTTAATAATAAATGAATAGTAAACACTTCATCTATATATTCAATGGGATAGTTCTAGTATTTATTACAAAGCTTATATCAGCTCACTCTGTCTGTCTATCTGGTAATATGTTCTTCTTCTTCTTAATTCTCCCACACCCAATCTCGGATCAAGTTCAAATTCTGCACACATTTTTGTACCTGACAAAACAAGAATCAGATAACTACAATAAAATACCAATTAGTTAATTTAAAAGCATGAAAATGCACTAAACAAAAAAAAAACAAAAAAACACAATTGGTAAAAATATTTCTAATGCCAGATTTTTTTATAGTAGTCTAGATCTATTTAACATTTAATTACATGACTGATCTAAGCTAATTCATGCAATGAAACTTAATCAAATATTTTTTAAAAAGTATTTTTTTTTGTTTTTCTTGTTTCTTTCATTTATCTCATGTTAGAACTTACATACGCTCCTTCCACAGAGAAGATAAATACAAATAGCCAGTGTAAACGCTATGCATTCTGCACATTGTTGTATAGTTTTGACATGGGCTGATACCCACAAGATGGAAGAGTTAGAATTTGCTATAAATCTATGTTTCACATTTAAAGATCGCATCGCAAAGACCTTCCTTCAGGGAACAATACCAGGAAAAAGAAGAAGAGGCAGACAGAGAAAGCGATGGAAGGACAACATAAAAGAAAGAGGTTCCAACTAGGGTAAAAGACTGATAGGAATGGAGAAAGACGGTCGACGAGTCTTGCTTGGTGCCCCAACAGACTAAGGGATAGGTAAAGGTAAAAAAACATTATCTAGGCACATGATTGAACAAGTTCACTATTTAAAGGAAGCGTTGTTTACAAGGTCTGAAACCTACAAATCGTCGGATCGTTGCGTGTAATATCAATAGAGCCCACTTTACGTCGAGTTTTATTTATGTTTTTCTGAAATTCACTTTTTTTTTGTTCAAGATACAAATCTATTGTCGGACTAGATCTAGAGAGGATACAGGGCTGAGAGGATAAAGAACTGCCAAATTTATAGCTCTAGTTCTTCTCTTATTTGAAAACGTCAACATAAATAAGAGGCTATTTGTTTCACGAATAAGACAAGATATTTCCATCTCGTCCACTCTCCAGAGGTATCGCCTGTATCTACAGGGTGCCATAACTATCACGAGGAAGGACTTGGGCGCCGGACGAGACGTGGCGGAAGTGGCGGTCAGTTATTTGCCGTTATTACCTTTCATGTTCCTCACCCCTTTCCCTGCGAGGATTGCGAGCTTATAACGACCCCCATCGTGGTGGACGGTCCGAAGATTAGGTCGCGAGAAAGTGACCCGTCATAAAGTGTTCCCATCAACTCGGTCAGTGGGAGTACTATCACACCATGGCAGCTCATTTTGTAGTGACCGCGGCCGCCACGACGGCTGATCAGTTCGACCACTGTAAAGTTTGTCACGAGAAAATTATTTTTAAGAAAACAATAAAAGGCTGGGGTGAAAGAGAATAAGGATCGAATCACAGAATTCACTTAATCTCTTGAATAAAATAACATAAGAAGCTACCAAGACAAAGATGTTTGGTGGGGGTAGCCTTTTTTTGGAACAGTGCTGACAGGGGCGTTGTATTGACTGAAAGAAAAGGTCACAATGAATGAATGGAAGATATTATGGAAACGGAAATGACAAGATAATAAAAACAAAATATTGACTCTCCCGTTGAAAGGTAAGGGGACTTAAGAAACTCCCAAGTTATATTTTGTGAAATATGTTCTTTTATAGGTTTTGGAAAAAAAAATACAAAGTATAGAATTTTCGTTCAACATAATCTTATTTTTTCTGTGACAGTTCCCACAACCAAATCTATCCAATTTCCCGGTGAGCAGCTGTTTCTATGCAGGGTATTACGAGAGAAGCTGGTCCATTCTTTTACATTGTCCAGCCAGCTTTTCTTTGGACGACCCTTGCTTCCTGCTCCTTCCACTGGACCTTGAAGGATGACTTTTGACAGTGAGTTATGTCTTACGATGTGCCCTACCAGCTAAGCTTTAGTCTGTTTACATTATTGAGGAGTTTCTCCTTTTTGCCAGAAACACTTGTGAAAGTACAAAATCATTTGTCTTATTTTCCTGGTATCTGATACACAACAATTTCCTGTAGCATTTATTCTCAAAGGCTTGAATTTTTCTTTCAGCCTCAGCGTTCAGTTTCCAGCTTTCGCAACCGAATAGGAGAAGGCGATAGACCACAGACGAAGAATACAGTTGTAATTTTACTTAGAAGCTGGTGCAACTCTTCAAAAATGTTCACACAGTTTACTCATGGCAGCGGCGTCGGCGGAACTTCATAGAAGTGTGTCTCTCTTCCTCCGTCTCTTGTTCTATTGGGCTCTTAGTAGTTCAATAAGTCAACTTCTTCTAATGTTTAACTCTAAGTAGTTCAATAAGTCAACTTCTTCTAATGTTTAACTCTAAGTAGTTCAATAAGTCAACTTCTTCTAATGTTTAACTCTAAGTAGTTCAATGAGTCAACTTCTTCTAATGTTTAACTCTAAGTATTTCAATAAGTCAACTTCTTCTAATGTTTAACTCTTAGTAGTTCAATGAGTCAACTTCTTCTAATGTTTAACTCTAAGTAGTTCAATAAGTCAACTTCTTCTAATGTTTAACTCTAAGTAGTTCAATAAGTCAACTTCTTCTAATGTTTAACTCTAAGTAGTTCAATGAGTCAACTTCTTCTAATGTTTAACTCTAAGTATTTCAATAAGTCAACTTCTTCTAATGTTTAACTCTTAGTAGTTCAATGAGTCAACTTCTTCTAATGTTTAACTCTAAGTAGTTCAATAAGTCAACTTCTTCTAATGTTTAACTCTAAGTAGTTCAATAAGTCAACTTCTTCTAATGTTTAACTCTAAGTAGTTCAATGAGTCAACTTCTTCTAATGTTTAACTCTAAGTATTTCAATAAGTCAACTTCTTCTAATGTTTAACTCTTAGTAGTTCAATGAGTCAACTTCTTCCAATGTTTGACCCTAAGTATTTAAATAAGTCAACTTCTTCTAATGTTTGACTCTAAGTATTTTAATGAGTCAACTTCTTCTAATGTTTGACCCTAAGTAATTTAATGAGTCAACTTCTTCTAATGTTTAACTATCTAAGTATTTAAATGAGTCATCTTCTTCTAATGTTTAACTATCTAAGTATTTAAATGAGTCAACTTCTTCTAATGTTTGACCCTAAGTATTTAATTGAGTCAACTTCTTCTAATGTTTGACCCTAAGTATTTCAATGAGTCAACTTTTTTCTAATGTTTGACTAAGTATTTAAATGAGTCAACTTCTTCTAATGTTACACCCTTAGTATTTCAATGAGTCAACTTCTTCTAATGTTTGACCCTAAGTATTTCAATGAGTCAACTTCTTCTAATGTTTGACCCTAAGTATTTCAATGAGTCTACTTCTTCTAAAGTTTAACTCTAAGTATTTCAATGAGTCAACTTCTTCTAATGTTTGCAACATCTCATGTTTTGTCCACCATAAATTATTATTTTGCTCTTTTCGTCACTGATTTCATGCTAACTGCGCTATCTTCAATATCCAGTTTTGAAGTAAGATCTTGGAACTGGTTTGTATTTTCTCCAACAAGCTCTATATCATCAGCAAACCTGAAATTGGAACTTAGCCGCCAGATTATGGTCAAGCTAGGAGTAAATCTTTCTAGAGTTTCCATCATGATATACTCCAGAAATTTGTTAAAAAGAACTGCAGGATGCATCTTTGCCGCACTCCAATGGATGTCCAAAGTCTTTCTCCAATTTACCACGTGCAAAGAAGATAAATTTTTAGTCTGCTGGTTTAAGTTCCCCCTTTTCCACCAGAGATTGTCGTTGTCAGTAGCTTTCCTTTTGAATCCCCCAGCCTTTGGGATAAGTCTCCAGTTGTTTCTTTCAGGTGCTTTTTGCTGCCAGGTGCTTACAGATGTGTTTGTTTGAGAGTAGACGTGCTTAAGTTGTCCTCCTATATGGTGAGCTCCTGTAACTTATTTTCGATCCTACAGCTCGAGCGGGACAACCAGTCGCTCATTGTGACGTCTCGTTTGAAGGGAATGCAGATAGAAAATCATAGGCAAGATCAAAGCTGATAAAAATACTTGGCCTTAGGTGACAACACATAAAAATAGAACATTCTACATTGTATAAACCATGGGCGTAGCGGGGGGAGGTTTGGGGTTCAGCCCTCCCCCGAAAAAAATCTCGCTCCGCTGGGACCGTTGTTTAGCTTTAATGTTTTTTAGCGGAGGAAAGTTTTTAATATTAAACCATCAACTAGCCCAGTGTTGTCAATGGGAATTGGAGGTTTAACACCCTCTTTAATGAAAAAAAACAAAAAAATTACAGTCACAAAATATTATGATAGTAACCAAGAGCTGGGAGTTTATATTATATTATATTATATTATATTATATTATATTATAATTATTCGAGTCAGAACGTTAATTATGATTAGAGATTACACGGCTACACAGTCCCAGCTGCAAGATTTGAACTAAATCCATTTTAAGGTGTAAAAAAACTTATCGGCAAAATAGATGTATATTGTGTGTAAATATGTTCAGGTACCTAGTCACTGACATTAATTGTGTGTAAATATGTTCAGGTACCTAGTCACTGACATTAATTGTGTGTAAATATGTTCAGGTACCTAGTCACTGACATTAATTGTGTGTAAATATGTTCAGGTACCTAGTCACTGACATTAATTGTGTGTAAATATGTTCAGGTACCTAGTCACTGACATTAATTGTGTGTAAATATGTTCAGGTACCTAGTCACTGACATTAATTGTGTGTAAATATGTTCAGGTACCTAGTCACTGACATTAATTGTGCGTAAATATGTTCAGGTACCTAGTCACTGACATTAATTGTGTGTAAATATGTTCAGGTACCTAGTCACTGACATTAATTGTGTGTAAATATGTTCAGGTACATAGTCACTGACATTAATTGTGTGTAAATATGTTCAGGTACCTAGTCACTGACATTAATTGTGTGTAAATATGTTCAGGTACCTAGTCACTGACATTAATTGTGCGTAAATATGTTCAGGTACCTAGTCACTGACATTAATTGTGCGTAAATATGTTCAGGTACCTAGTCACTGACATTAATTGTGCGTAAATATGTTCAGGTACCTAGTCACTGACATTTATTGTGTGTAAATATGTTCAGGTACATAGTCACTGACATTAATTGTGTGTAAATATGTTCAGGTACCTAGTCACTGACATTAATTGTGTGTAAATATGTTCAGGTACCTAGTCACTGACATTAATTGTGCGTAAATATGTTCAGGTACCTAGTCACTGACATTAATTGTGCGTAAATATGTTCAGGTACCTAGTCACTGACATTAATTGTGCGTAAATATGTTCAGGTACCTAGTCACTGACATTAATTTTACTTTTCTTCTATTGTAAAAGTGCATTTTTCACACTTGAGTGTCACCCCTTATTGCATGTCACCCCGTGTGGCCCGCACCCCCACACCCTCTTAGTGACGCCACTGATTTTAACAAATCTTGACTGGCCATATAGGTGTTTCATACGGATTAATATTAACAAATCTTGACTGGCCATGTAGGTGTTTGGGTTAGGGTTAAAATTAACAAATCTTGACTGGCCATATAGGTGTTTCATAAGGATTAATATTAACAAATCTTGACTGGCCATATAGGTGTTTCATAAGGATTAATATTAACAAATCTTGACTGGCCATGTAGGTGTTTCATAAGGATTAATATTAACAAATCTTGACTGGCCATGTAGGTGTTTCATAAGGATTAATTTTAACAAATCTTGACTGGCCATGTAGGTGCTCCATAAGGATTAATTGTAACAATACTTGACTGGCCATGGTTCCAATTTTCAGCTAGCTTGTAAGATCTCTTTTTCTTTTCTTTTAAGTATAATTTTTATCAGATACTGTCCTCATGAACAAACTATTAACAACAACAACAAAATGAAATCAACTCGGATTAGGCTCGATCTCTAGCAATTTTTTGTGTGGAAATAATAGCTACAAAAGTTTGAATGTAAACAAATAAAACACGGCGGCGAGAATATTTAATATTAACAATATGTTACTATCCAGTGAACGATTTGTCTGTGGACAATTTGTCTCTGAACGATTTGTCGTGAACCAACTGTCGGTGAGCAAGTTGTCGGTGAGCGAATAGTCGGTTAGCGATATGTCGCGTAAACGAGTAGTCGGGTGAACGAATTGTCGGCTGAACGAAGTGTCGGTTGAACGAATTGTCGCGTGAACGAAAAGTCGTGAACGATTTGTCGGTGAACGAAATATCAGTGAACGAATTGTCGTGTCCCCACTGGCCATGTAGGTGCTCCATAAGGAACCCTGGCTGACAAGAACAGTTAAATTGTAATAGATTTAAAAAAAAAAAAATTCCTCCCCATACTTCAAACTGCGCCCCTCGTCCTCATGTCTCCGCCTCTGCTTGCTATTATCAATGGCTGTCAGTACTGAGTGAGTGCTGTTCAGTAGTGGTGTCTCTGGAAGCTCATCTCTCCATCTGAACATAAACAGAACTCTTTCTACTTTAAACAAACAAAGTCTCAGCGGTTCTCAAAGTAATACAAACAATGTGCTGTGATTCTCATTTTGGATCATTTCTCTCTCTCTCTCTCTCTCTCTCTCTCTATCTATCGATCGATCGATCTATCTATCTATCTATCTATCTATCTATCTATCTATCTATCTATCTATCTATCTATCTATCTATCTATCTATCTATCTATCTAACTATCTATCTATCTATCTATCTATCTATCTATCTATCTATCTATCTTTGTCATCAGTTTGTCCGTCCGTGTGTCTCTCTACCTTATTTTATGTTTCATAAATTGACCTACAAAATGATATAAAACTAGGCCTATATCTATGGCCGGCAGAATGAAAAAGACACGATGACAGGGAAGAGACAAAACATGATGTCTAACGTTTATTGTGAAAAACAGGCTATGCTGAGAATAAGTTGTTTGACGAGGTGGCCGAGTGGTTAAGGCGATGGACTGCTAATCCATTGGGGTTTCCCCGCGTGGGTTCGAATCCCATCTTCGTCGATTTTTTTTTTCCATATGCATAACTTTTTTTTTTTTTACAATACCTCTATTCAAGTCACTCCTTCGTGGAGGAGCCTTGATGGATGGGAGAAAGCTGATCTCAAAAACAGCTCGAACGAGTTTCCTAGAAATTTAACATTTTATGTAGCCTATAACGCTGAGAAAATAATTACTAGTTCGTTGGCCACATGGGGGAAACCCTAGTTTGACCGGTATAATTTTTTCAAAGTTAAAAAAATATGTAAATTTGGCTTGATCCTACATCGGTTTTAAAAGGACTATCGCGTTCTTGACAGAACTTTCACGTTCGGGAATTTCCGAATGTAAGGCAGTGGCGTAGCAAGGTAACCGTGGGCCCGGGCTCAAGAGAATGTTGGTGGGCCCCACTCCCAGTAAAAGGAATTTAACGTGTGACCACAAAGAGTAATCTGAATACATCGGTATGACCGGTACATTTACTAAAAAACCACAAAGAGTAATCTGAATACATCGGTATGATCGGTATATTTACTAAAAGACCACAAAGAATACTCTGAATACATCGGTATGATCGGTATATTTACTAAATTCCAATGTAAGTAGTGAACATTTTTTTAAAAGTAATAATGTCCGTACGTTTGATTTAGTTAGGACTCATGTAATAGTATCTTAAAAGTCAATATTTGTACAACTTCTTAAGAGAGCTAAATGACCTGAAGGTGTTTCAAATGAATAAAGAAATGTTTTATGGGCTCTGTTTCCCATTACAGATTTCCATTCCCAAAGCACATTGAGATACAAACTAGTATCTAGTTCTACGTTCTTTATTTAACAGTAAACACATGTAATATTTACTTACTAACATTTTTTTGGTCTTATAAGTGGCAAAGTCAGAAACCAGTGCTTCTATTTCTAAACTCAATGGAAAGAACACAAAGTGAAGCCAACCTGTTCTGTGTCATAGAAAGTCTTAATAATTTTTTATCAGTCAAAGTTTTGAAAATGGATGTACACAGATAAAGGAAAGTAAGAAGTAAGATGCACGCTGTGACCATGTATTCAGTCATTAAAGATCACAAAAGAGTATTAAAAAATAATGCTAATTTGATCAACCTTTTATACCTTGAGAGCTGTCACCAATGAAAGAAAGAGGAAAAATGGTGCGGATTGGATCTCCACTAGTGTCGATATATCTTCTGCATTGCCCAATAGGCCCATTACCTCGTTTCCAATCTGTGGGGCCTTTCCTTGATGACAAATTTTAATATTCATAGCAGCACCGCCAAAACCCTTACACCAAAATTCACCAGCGTCTTTTCTAACTTAGAAAGCTAAGGCAATTTAACATCGACAAAGCAATAATTAAACTTTTTTATACAACAACTATCAGCAGTCTAATTAACTTTGCCATCACCACTGGTATGGTAATACTTCACTGACACAAAGACTTAGACTAAATAGACTAATTAAAAAAGCATCGTATATCACTCGAACACAGCTACCATCTCTTGAAGAGCTTTTTCATGAAAGATGCCTATCCAAAACACTCACGATTGTTAAAGACAACCTGCACCCATTAAACCACTGTTACATCAGATCTGAACGAAGTGGTCGTCTCCTTTTCATTAGGACTAAAACTAAAAGATTTAAAAATTCCTTCATCCCACTTTCGGCTAGAGTTTAGAGTGTTACAAGATCATCTGTCGTCATCGAGATGTACATAGAAGTCTAATTCATAAAGCGCTGGTTTTGAGTGTGTATCTGTTTCGTGTGTGAATGTTGTTCGTATTTGCATCTATATTGTTTTTGTACAGTAGTTACGCTGAGGTTGTCAATTGTAGTCAAACTGAATTTCCATCTAATTGGATCAATAAAAATTATCTTATCCTATCTTATCTTATTTTAAATAAACCATGGCCTGAGGATTGTGTATAAATGTAATGGTGTTAACTTTCTTTAAGAACTATGAACCAAGTTTCAACCATATACTAAGCATTGGTCAGAGACAGAGAGAGATACGATTCCATGATCAATCTAGATATCTCTCTATCTTCTAGATCCTTACCAACCTGCTTCCCAATTTAGAAGCGTAGTGGGGGGGGGGGGGGTCTAGGGGGCACGATACCCCGGGCGTCACTTTCAGGGGGGGGGGGGGCGCCATACGCAGAGAGGCGCTAAAAAAATAATGATTGTTGATATTTAAGTTTAGTAATACATTTTAAAATTATTTGTATTATTTTCTGAAATACTTTGTATTTATAAGCCTAGATTTCTATGTGATGTCCCCATTCGGACTGGCCATTTATTGCAATTGCACAGACATATTCAACTTGAACGATTCCTAAGTAACAAACTGATGCTTCTTTGGTTTGCTGAATATCTAATGCTATTTTTATTTTGAATTATTCTATTATGTTTAAATTTTATCTAATTTTTAACATGGGTTATATCAACTCACTCTGTCTGTCTATCTGGTCAAAAGTTGATCAAGTTGAAACTTCGCATAAGTGTTCATTGACATAAACAAGACATGAATCAATTTAAAAAAAAAAGGAACCAATGATACAATTAATTACTGATAATTAGTTTTTTTGTTTAATAGCAACAAGGAAAATTAATGCTTCAGTATTCACAGAGATGGCTAAATTTGTTGGGTTTAGTCCCCTTAGGTAATTGTTAATGTTATTTCTGTCTCATACATTCTCCGGTCAAGTTGATACTTTAAACAAGTATTTATTGTACATAACAAACATGAATCAATAAACAAAAATATTCAACTTGTTATCAGTAAATATGTTACTTTGATATTTTGGTATGATAGTTATATCCCCTTGTTTATGTACTCTTACACTATGAATGTGAATAGTCTTGCACTTGTTATGAACTGAAAGATTTAGTCTTCCTTGAATGTGCGAGAGAGTGTGTTAGTTAGTGAGGTCTTGTTCCATGTCCAGGAAGGTCGGACTGTAGCTGTTGGACATAAAAACATCAGATCAATAGGACTTCAAGCTGATATGTCAGTTGGTAAATGATCCAACAAACTCCTTAACTATGAATAATTTTGGATCTTCAACCATGTAATGTACATGAAAAACTGATATACAAGCCTCCCCCACAGTTTCAGAATGACTGAGTACTGACAACACACCATCCATAAAAACTTCTCTGTGTGTATGTGTCCCAGAGCTGTTGGATTTTACTAGGAAATAAAGACATTGACCTTCAAAACTTCGGACATCATGCATTTCATGTGAGATGTAAGCCCATGTGGGTTGTATGCGGACTTTCATGCGTCTAGGGCTGGAAAAAGGACATGCAAATGAAAGCAAGAACTATGAACGATTTCTGAACAAAGTTTTTACATTTGTTGTGATACCATGAAATTAGTTTTTTTTTTCGCAATGTATCTTTTGGAAAATAAAGAGGTAACAAAAAAATTAATACATCTACAGAAGAATAAAAAGTATTGTGAGTTTGTTGTACCTGCACATTTGACACAGTCATGTTGTCGCTGGCTAGAGTTTCTTTTCAGGACATTGAAAGAAGGACGTCTGCTCCATCTACTTTTGTCAATGCTGATTCATCATCAAATTTCAATGTTCAGAAAGTTAATCAGAAAAAGACAAAATTGGGACGGCTATCATCAGCATGCTTAATTTTCTAAAACATTGCAACAGGGGAGCTGTGTTCGAAACCTGACTCAAGCCGCATAGTGTTTGTGGAGAGCCTAATAGCAGTGAAGAAATATCCACTAGATACCCACTAACCCACAAATCCTCCCAGATACCCACTAACCCACATATCCCCCAAGATACCCACTAACCCACATATCCCCCAAGATACCACTAGCCCACATATCCTCCAAGATACCCACTAACCCACATATCCTCCAAGATACCCACTAACCCACATATCCCCAAAGATACCTACTAACCCACATATCCCCAAAGATACCTACTAACCCACATATCCTCCAAGATACCCACTAACCCACATATCCTCCAAGATACCCACTAGCCCACATATCCTCCAAGATACCCACTAGCGAACATATCCTTCAAGATACCCACTAGCCCACATATCCTCCAAGATACCCACTAGCCCACATATCCTCCAAGATACCCACTAGCCCACATATAATCCAAGATACCCACTAGCCCACATATCCTCCAAGATACCCACTAGCCCAAATATCCTCCAAGATACCCACTAGCCCACATATCCTCCAAGATACACAGTAGCCCACATATCCTCCAAGATACCCACTAGCCCACATATCCTCCAAGATACCCACTAGCCCACATATCCTCTAAGATACCCACTAGCCCACATATCCTCCAAGATACCCACTAGCCCACATATCCTCCAAGATACCCACTAACCCACATATCCTAAAAGATACCCACTAGCCCACATATCCTCCAAGATACCCACTAGCCCACATGTTCTCCAAGATACCCACTAGCCCACATATCCTCCAAGATACCCACTACCCCACATATCCTCCAAGATACCCACTAGCCCACATATCCTCCAAGATACCCACTACCCCACATATCCTCCGAGATACCCACTAGCCCACATATCCTCCAAGATACCCACTAGCCCACATATCCTCCAAGATACCCACTTGCGAACATATCCTCCAAGATACCAACTAGCCCACATATCCTCCAAAATACCCACTAGCCCACAAGTCCTCCAAGATACCCACTAGCCCACATATCCTCCAAGATACCCACTAGCCCACATATCCTCCAAGATGTAGCCCACATATCCTCCACGATACCCACTAGCCCACATATCCTCCAAGATACCCACTAGCCCACAGATCCTCCAAGATACCCACTAGCCCACATATCCTCCAAGATACCCACTAGCCCACATATCCTCCAAGATACACACTAGCCCACATATCCTCCAAGATACCCAATAGCCCACATATCCTCCAAGATACCCACTAGCCCACATATCCTCCACGATACCCACTAGCCCACATATCCTCCAAGATACCCACTAGCCCACATATCCTCCAAGATACCCACTAACCCACATATCCTCCAAGATACACACTAGCCCACATATCCTCCAAGATGTAGCCCACATATCCTCCAAGATACCCACTAGCCGACATATCCTCCAAGATACCCACTAGCCCACATATCCTCTAAGATACCCACTAGCCCACATATCCTCCAAGATACCCACTAGCCCACATATCCTCTAAGATACCCACTAGCCCACATATCCTCCAAGATACCCACTAGCCCACATATCCTCCAAGATACCCACTAGCCCACATATCCTCCAAGATACCCACTAGCCCACATATCCTCCAAGATACCCACTAGCCCACATATCCTCCAAGATACCCACTAGCCCACATATCCTCCAAGATACCCACTAGCCCACATATCCTCCAAGATACCCACTAGCCCACATATCCTCCACGATACTCACTAGCCCACATATCCTCCAAGATACCCACTAGCCCACATATCCTCCACGATATCCACTAGCCAACATATCCCCCAAGATACCCACTAGCCCACATATCCTCTAAGATACCCATTAGCCCACATATCCTCCAAGATACCCACTAGCCCACATATATTCAAAGATACCTACTAGCCCACATATCCTCCAAGATACCCACTAGCCCACATATCCTCCAAGATACCCACTAGCCCACATATCCTCCACGATACCCACTAGCCCACATATCCTCCACGATACCCACTAGCCCACATATCCTCCAAGATACCCACTAGCCCACATATCCTCTAAGATACCCACTAGCCCACATATCCTCCAAGATACCCACTAGCCCACATATCCTCCAAGATACCCACTAGCCCACATATCCTCCAAGATGTAGCCCACATATCCTCCAAGATACTCACTAGCCCACATATCCTCCAAGATACCCACTAGCCCACATATCCTCCACGATATCCACTAGCCCACATATCCTCCAAGATACCCACTAGCCCACATATCCTCCAAGATACCCACTAGCCCACATATCCTCCAAGATGTAGCCCACATATCCTCCAAGATACTCACTAGCCCACATATCCTCCAAGATACCCACTAGCCCACATATCCTCCACGATATCCACTAGCCCACATATCCTCCAAGATACCCACTAGCCCACATATCCTCTAAGATACCCATTAGCCCACATATCCTCCAAGATACCCACTAGCCCACATATCCTCCAAGATACCCACTAGCCCACATATCCTCCAAGATACCCACTAGCTTACATATCCACCAAGATACCCACTAGCCCACATATCCTCCACGATACCCACTAGCCCACATATCCTCCAAGATACCCACTAGCCCACATATCCTCCAAGATACCCACTAGCCCACATATCCTCTAAGATACCCACTAGCCCACATATCCTCCAAGATACCCACTAGCCCACATATCCTCCAAGATACCCACTAGCCCACATATCCTCCACGATACTCACTAGCCCACATATCCTCCAAGATACTCACTAGCCCACATATCCTCCACGATATCCACTAGCCCACATATCCTCCAAGATACCCACTAGCCCACATATCCTCTAAGATACCCATTAGCCCACATATCCTCCAAGATACCCACTAGCCCACATATCCTCCACGATACCCACTAGCCCACATATCCTCCAAGATACCCACTAGCCCACATATCCTCTAAGATACCCACTAGCCCACATATCCTCCAAGATACCAACTAGCCCACATATCCTCCAAGATACCCACTAGCCCACATATCCTCTAAGATACCCACTAGCCCACATATCCTCCTAGATACCCACTTGCCCACATATTCTCCAAGATACCCACTAGCCCACATATCCTCTAAGATACCCACTAGCCCACATATCCTCCAAGATACCCACTAGCCCACATATCAACCAAAGAGTTTGGACCAGAGTGAGATGAGCATGAAAGGTGTGCTGTATGCTGTACAAAAGTCATTTTAAAAAATGTGATAATCAAATGAGAAGCCACAACTTATGCACTCATCATCAGTGTTCAGTTCCATAATAAAAGGTACAGCTCTAACTACAATATTATAATAAAGAAACTAATTAAATATTATAATAAAGAGGGTTCGTTATAAATTAAAAATTGTTGTACAAGTGTAATCACTAAATGTATAATTAATTTTTTTTAAACTTAAGCTATGATAAAAAGTAATGCACTCACTGGCTAAGTGACATTGGATACTAGGCCGTTTGATTTAAAAGCCTTCCAACATAAATTGTACCTACTGACATTTTACCTTCTTTAACCTCTGGAATGATAAGGTAAAAAATGAAGTAAATGAAACAATGACAATACAATGACAACATGTTGAATTGATTCCTGATTAGTTGTAATAAAATCACAACAATAATGTAAACGAAAATATACATTATTACGACTCATATTGATAATCATGACTTTTATTGAGACTTACCTTGTTATCTATTAATATTCAAAAATGTGAATCTCAGTTCATTGATTTTGAAAGAACAATTTATTTTAGATATGTGTTAATTAAAAAAAAAAATCAACATATACCAGCATCATACCATTCTATTCTGTTTATAAATTATTATTTTTTTTGGCATTTTTATTTTATTTTATTTTGCCCTAATTAAAGGTCCAATGTTCATTACAACGATTAAAGTTACATTCAATATCTATGTGTTCATGATCCAACACCCAAAGCTGGGCTAATCAACAATGTTCCTGGACATCACGTTGCGGAACTCCATAATTGGACAGACCGGTACGATTTCTTGATGTTAACTTGTCGTCAACCGGTAGCTGAGCGGTAAAGCGCCTGGCTTCCGAACCGGGAGTCCCGGGTTTGAATCCTGGTGAAGACTGGGATTTTCAACTTCGGAATCCTTGGGCGCCTCTGAGTCCACTCAGCTCTAATGGGTACCTGACATTAGTTGGGGAAAAGCAAAGGCGGTTGGTCGTAGAGCTGGCTACATGACACCCTCGCTAACCGTAGGCCACAAAAACATGAACTTTACATCATCTGCCGTATAGACCACAAGGTCTGAAAGGGGAACTAGTTAGGCCAGGCTCACTCTGGTGAAATAGTTAATATTTGTTTATGTTTGTGTAAGGTCGTGAGAATGTGTTCACAACATTGATTTAGTGTGCTACTGTCTAAGTCTCTTTCGTCAGTTCATGTGTCGTTCTAGTTTAATAAAGCCTTGTATTAGGTTACTCTTCAGTGTTCCTTTAGTTCTTATTACCATTTATTAAACTAGAAATTTTCAATTCTATGGATCTATGTGTCTTATGTATCTTATTTGGATCTTCGTTCAACACTATTCTCAGTCTGTAAGTAAAAATTGTAATACAAATGGAACGTCTATTTAGGCCAAAAGAGCTAGACATAGAGCCTAGCTCGCCAACGGCTGCTGAGAAGTGGCTGCACTGGCTCAGAATGTTTGAGAATTTCATCTCCTCAGTCTGTCACTGCGAGTTTGACAAAAAGAAATTATTGGAAAACTACGTTTCTTCGAGCGTATTTCAGTACATAAGTGAGTGTACCACGTTCGATGAATCAAAGTTCTACAAAATGTCTACGTGAAGCCTAAAAGCGAAATTTTTGCACGGCACATGATAACTCTATGTCGACAAGAGAACGGACAAACCGTTGACTCCTTCCTACTTAAGCTTAAAAGTATGGCCAAAGACTGTGACTTCAAAGCTGTCACCGCTGAAGAACACAGAGATATCTTCGTAAGAGACGCCTTTATTACTGGACTGGCTTCAAACAGCATAAGGCTGCGACTCTTAGAGAAATCTACTCTAACTCTACAGTGCGCCTATGAAGAGACAAGACAACTTGAATATGCCCATAACCATGCCATGGCGTATAACATCTACTCTAAAACTCCCTGTGGATCTAGCGACGACGTGGAGAGGCTTTCTCCAACGACAAAATTAGAACACGAGGTGAGTGCGGCGACTAGTAAAAGATGCTTCTTTTGTGGAAACAGCCCACATCAACGCTACATGCAACTTGTGCGGCAAAAGGGGCCATTTCCAGAAAGTCTGTAGATCGACCAGACACACACTCAAATCTATAACCTCAGCCATAGTGAAAGCAGATGATGAGACGTCACGGACTACAACCGTTGGATCTTCCTGGGCATCGACACCAGCGTCCGGCCTTACTAAATCTACTATTTCAATAATCGTCAATGGAGTACCATTGAAGGCTCTCGTAGATACGTATATATCTCCTTCAATTGTTAAAAGGTACAAATGGAAATTAGAAATGTCCAGAAACAGAATCTACATGGCCTCTACACATCTTTCTCGCACTACTCACGGCCATATTTTCGCCAAAATAAAGTACAAAGCTGAACAATAGGAAAGTGTGATGCTCTCATTACTAGATGGACATTTTTGTAAATCGAACATTCATTCATTTTGAAGAGAAAAACAATCGCTCAATAAGTGGAATCAAGGAGATAGTCTTTTTTAAAAGTATTTTTAACGGGTTTTTTTTTGTTTGTTTGTTTTAATTCCAGGATTTCTTACCACAGTGTTGTAGCACGCAGTAGGCCAAGTGAAACTGTCAAGATCTAGATCTAACAGTTTCATGTTCCACTAAAGCCCATAGAGACGCGTAGTTCTACTTCCTGAGTTCAATTCTTAGTTTGGACAAACTGGGGTGTAGGCGAGACCAGTCGTGATAGAAGGCCTGACCACTGACCTGCAACGTCACAGCCTGTGGGCAGTTTATGACAATAGCGTGTTTCCACGTCAAAGGCCTGTACGACGTGGCAACAAGCTATTGGTCTCCATAGCCCGCATGTTGCGACGTCGCAGTTCAGTATGCTCCTGTCGCCTCAGCGTGGCGCCTCCGTGGAAACGTCCGCCCGGGGAAGCGGAAAGGTTAAGAACGAGAGAAAACATGGCTTCCAGTGAGCTACCACTGTATGCTCTAGCGAGTGGACCTGCAAGTGGTGGGTATGTGAGAAAGGCTTGCTAATCAGTCCGAAACCCACCGCTTCGTTCCTCGACGGGGGCCTTACGGGTGGTGATGGCTTTCCCACGGGGGCAGTGGCACATTATATGCATATGGAGGCCCCCGTGGGCTCGGCGTCCAGCCTCGCATTGGAGGAGGAACCCATGGCGTTGTCTTAAGGGACCGTGTCTCATGACCAAACAGATGTGATTAAATGATCATCTAGCTGCTGGGGGACTCCAGACAGAAGTGTTGATGAAGAGCCGATTCCTCTTCCTGGCCACGGGATAAAATCCTTTCCCGGGTCACATGGTTCATAAAAGAGATGCGGTCATCTCGAACCATAAATGGACATCTCTACGGTCAGTGGCGAAGCCATGTATAACGAATGGTCTCGGTGTAGGCGAATTCTTGTTTGAGAAATGATGTAGGTTCAGTTGAAAACGATGCAAGGAGTAGATCTGTTATTTAGAAGGACACCCCAGTATAGGAAATAGCGAACATGAGCTGGTTTTAACCACTGCAGTTAGGTGACTCGTCGAATTACATGAATTTCTAGATTTTTCAGCTCAAAATCATACACCAGGTTAATGTTTTACAGACCAATAGAATTAAATATATATATATATACTAGCACATAGCGGGTCTTAATTTGCGTATCACTGTCGATATAGTCACTGAGAATGTTTTGTAAACAATTAAACGAAATAATAATGTTACAAGTAAAGCGAATGCGGAATGCGTGAATGTAAAAATAGTATGAATGGATCTATCAAAATAGCTAATCGACCTAAATCCATTTTTTTTTCAAATAAAAACATTTGCTTGTAGGCCTACATATATTTGATTCAAATATGAAATGAATAGACTTTATTTTGTATGTTCATGCGTTAAAGTATAAAGTAGATCTATCATCTTTGAATTAGATCTTGAGTTAGAAATAGATCTAGATTAATCTATAGTTAAATATTGGCTTGGATAGAGTTCGTTCTGCGAGTGCGTGATGGCTTCGCTCTGCGCATGCGTGACCTTTTTTCTTACATGTACGCGACTCATGAATGGCACTATTAAAATGTATGTCAACACTGCTTCGGAGCTATAGCGAACAAATGTATGAAAAATGCTTTAAAAAAACAAATTTGAATGTTAATTTGATTAAAATATGAAATAAATGGACTATAATTAGTATGTTCATGTGGTATAAAAGTATATTTGCGAAGAGAAGTTCTATCATCTTAGAGTTGAATTAAAGTTTTAGAGCTAGGAATAGAGAGATGTGTAACATTTCGGTCTTGTCTAATGAAGCTACTTTGATATTTACATAGTAACCGCTTTCTGAGGGCGAGTTTTAAATCGGCTCATTGTCTGGGTAACCATTTGTTATAGAGAATATGGGTGTGTTTCTGATGTGACAATGAGAAGAGGTGGATGGATGGTTTGGGTTAGAGTTAGGATTAGAAATGGATGCCATCAAATGATATACAATTAATGAACCGGATAATATAGAAAAGCCCGGGCCGATTTTGACATCCAGTCCGCCCCTGGTACCTGAGATTAGTCGGGGATAGTAAAGCGGTTGATCGGTGTGCCATGGAAACAGATGGCCTTTACATCATATGTCCTACAGATCGCAAGGTCTGAAAGTGTTACTTTTTATTTTTTCTTTGTGTTAGTGCATATATCTACTTACAAGTTGATTCTGTGTCTATTTCTAAATTAAAGTTCTATTCAGTTTTGTTTTTTTGATGACGCTTCTTCAAGTGGAAGTTCTACATGAATCAACATCCTAATGCAACGTTCATCCAACTGAAACAAAGTACACAATGAACTTCCTTCTACGTATTTATAAGGCCTGTTTCTAGCGCGGCATTTATATTCAAAACTCCTACCAACATACACACACACTCACACAATGGTGCAGCTTACCATCCCATAATTTCTATTTTAAACATAGAGCAGATGACATCCAGAGCAGACGTGAGTCTATCCCTCTATCTAGCGATACAGCTAATAATGTTTACATATGACTATATACATCGTTTAGTGTCATTAAGAGAGCTCGTAATGTGAGCAGCCAATGATAGCGAGAGGGATATGGGCAGAGGGGGGGGGGGGGGAATGCAGAGACAAACTGTTTGCATCGCAGGCCTGGGGTTTGGTTCCCGATGTTTATGTCGAAGAAATCGCGCGAAAGGCACTCTAAATTGAATGACGCTAAGGCGCTTACTAAATGTCACATAATTATGAAAGGTTAAATCACCGTAAACGTATGATGGTATTGATTACGACATAGTCAAATGGTGATTGTTGAGAAGATTATGCCATATGAAATGTCGGAACAGGTCAAACTGTCTATGAGGATGCCTGGTCGAAGGGAACTCACTACAGTGTTTAACTGTGGTCCTCGGAAAATTTTGGCCTGACGCCAAAATGATAAAATATATTATTTTTTGGCTGTAAGACTTATTTAGACAAAATCACTGCTAAGTAAGAGGTTCTCAAACTTTATGACCCGGGGACCCCTTTATATAGTCATAACTTGCCTACGGACCCCTAAATAAAAAAGCTACATATAGGCATAACATATAAGTAAAAAGAAAAAAAAAACAAAACATTTTGTTGTAGGTATGTTTATTGAGATTATAACTTTTGTTTAAAATATAATTTTAACAAGGTTACAAACGACAGTTTGTGTGGAAACACAAACTCAAAATCGGCCCCCGAAGTGGTCCACCCAGGCTGGCTTCAATATTTTCAGAAAGAACATCCGAATGGAATTATATCAAAGACAAATGAGTGATAACAATGGAGAAAGAAGGTTAACGGATCTTGTGTAGTGCCCCAACGGTCCAGCAGATCAAAGGATAGGTGAAAGTGAATGTTAAGTTAGATGTGAACCTGGCCTTACTAGTTCCTCTTTCAGACCTTGTGGTCTATATGGCAGATGATGTAAGGTTCATCTGTTTTTGTGGCTTATGGTTAACCAGGGTGTCATGTAGCCAGCACAACGACCAACCGCCTTTACTTTTCCCCAACTAATGTCAGGTACTCATTGGAGCTGAGTGGACGTCCAAAGATTCCAAAGTTAAAAATCCCATTCTTCACCAGGATTCAAGCCCGGGACCCCCGGTTTGGAAACCAAGCGCTTTACCGCTCAGCCACCGCACCTCCCCTAGCCTAACTGATGTCTTATAATTGATCGAATTATTTTGAAAACTGTTCAAATCTCTTATTCTTTTTTATCGCCTCTTTTTTTTTCTTTTTTTTTTCAACAAAATGTTTTTATTGCCTTTGATATTCAGACTGTATTTATTTTAATTTAGACTAATACCTTACATAAATATTGCAAAATACTTTTATCTGAAACAAAAGAACTAATGGCAAACAGAATCAATGTTTTCTTTATTAAACAAAGAATAACAAACGAGAATTTGAGAATTGTCATAAGCATGATTTTATCATGTCTGCAATAGAATGTACTGTGTCTGGACTTGTATCTTTGATAGCCAGTGACATTATAACTGGAACTAAAGGGTTCAATGCCGTCACAATGGTTTTTGCCATTACATGTGTTATAGGCTCATCTTTGCCTAATAATACTTTGGTAAAAAACATAGGAATATTATCTGGAATGTCATGTGTCAGTATATCTCTGGTCACTTAAAGAATTGTGCCCATCTTCATGTACTGTGTGGCTATAATAAACAAATGATCTTCAAACTTATTGACCACAACTTCTGTGTGATGATCCGAAATTTGTTTGGCAATTTGTTTAGACTGCACTATTGGCGATTTCAAGGAGGCTGCCATTTTTAAACATATATGGATCTTTTATATTTTCATTAAAATTTTAAGAAAATGAAGTTTACAAGATTACTAATCGTTTTAAATTAGGTCTAACTTATAATGCATACTAATTAGCTTTTTCTCTTTAAAAAACTGCTTGCATAACTGATTTTAAAAATTAGATTTTTCGCTTTAAGAAAAAAAAAAAAGTAGCCGTTGCATCAGAACTTTGAATGGTCTAAAATATTGTGATGTCGGATTTTCAATATCTTTTCTAGTTTACGAGATCTAAACGGGACAGACGGACAGACGGACAGACATTTCGCACAAAACTAATAGCGTCTTTTCCCCTTTCGGGGGCCGCTAAAACAGTAATGACTTGGATGAGGTTCATTAGATTTTATGAGTGTATCTATGCCTGGATCAAAGAGAACAAATTCGGAGTCGGTTTCTATTATTTGTGATGAGGTTCATGATGGCAATAAATCCACGTTGCACCAAGAAAGACAATGAAACTTCTTTACAATGACACGTAGTGCAGAAAGTGTAGTATCCTTGATTCAATACTGGTTTAAGTTCCTCTTTGTGGATATTGCAAGTAAGTATGATTACGCGCAGATGGGTTCAACACCCAGTCGGGTATATTCAAGAAAAGAATCTTGAAAAAAAACGCTTTCTTAGTTAATCTTAACCTCTGTTTCTCTGCTTCTGTAAACACACTCTCATTCTGTCTCTCTCTCTTTCTCATTCTCACACACACACACTTTTTCTATCTCCGCCTCATTATCTCTTTCTTCTAGTTTGTCTTTGATGTCTCTTATTCCTTAGTGTGTCTCGTTCTTCTAGTTTGTCTTTGATGTCTCTTATTCCTTAGTGTGTCTCGTTCTTCTAGTTTGTCTTTGATGTCTCTTATTCCTTAGTGTGTCTCGTTCTTCTAGTTTTTTCTTTGATGTCTCTTATTCCTTAGTGTGTCTCGTTCTTCTAGTTTTTTCTTTGATGTCTCTTATTCCTTAGTGTGTCTCGTTCTTCTAGTTTTTTCTTTGATGTCTCTTATTCCTTAGTGTGTCTCGTTCTTCTAGTTTTTTCTTTGATGTCTCTTATTCCTTAGTGTGTCTCGTTCTTCTAGTTTTTTCTTTGATGTCTCTTATTCCTTAGTGTGTCTCGTTCTTCTAGTTTTTTCTTTGATGTCTCTTATTCCTTAGTGTGTCTCGTTCTTCCCTCCCCTCCCCCACCCGATTTTATTTCTCTAAGTCTGACTCTATAACTCTTTGTCTGACTCTGACTTTTTCATGTTTGTCTCGATCTCATTTCTCACTTTCTCTTATTCTGTATCTCTGACTCTCTCTCTCTCTCTCTCGATGAATCTCTCCCTGACTCTCTCTCTGACTCTCACTATGTCTCTCTCTCTCTGACTCTCTCTCTCTCTCTGACTCTCTCTAACACACACTCTCTTTCTCACTCTCATTATCTCTCACTCTCTCACTCTTAGTCTCTCTCTCACACACTCTCTTTCTCACTCTCTCATTCTCTCTCTCACTCACTCTTTCTCACTCTCTCATTCTCTCTCTTTCTCTCATTCTCTCTCTCATTCTTACTCTCACTCTCTCTCTCTTTCCCTCTCTCACTCTCTTATTTCATTAATAAAAATGCACAATAAAACTGACTTCTTCATCATTGTGGACAACAGAAGGAAGAGCCGACGGTTTATTCAAAAGGCGTAGATTGAGCTTCTGGTTAGAGAGGTGGTGGGGTGGGGGTAAAAGCGAGGGCGTAAAAGTAAGCCACGAGTGCGAGACAATATTAAGTAAAAAAAAACAAAACCTGAATGATGTCGGGCGCTATAGATGCAGCAGAAGATAAGAACCATTTAGCACTTAACCCGTGTCGACGCCATATTGTTTACATAGCTACCGCGAGAGATATGCTAGTCCTTTATATTAATATTTCCCCCCGCGCGATTGACACGCGCTCCGGCAATGCGCCTAAACTGAACTACATCGTCTGCTCTCAGACCCCAGTCTTCCACTCTCTCGCTCACGGGGGTGGGAGATCCTATCTGGGATCCAGCCAAAAAAAAAGAAAAGTCATCTTCATTTTCGACTGAATGAGACGAACCCTATCTTAGCATCGCACCATGTCTAGGAAGGAATTTTTTTTTCCCTTTTTACTTCCGAGGTTATCAGAAATCCCGGAAACAATATGGCCGATTGTTTTGCCGGCGAATTAGCTTCAGCACCGGCATTGTTTACTTAGTGTAGAAAGCGTAGTGACATGCGCAGAGCAGGCCGGGCGCCGGAAGACTGGGGGTGGATACGGAGACAGGTCTCATGATCTTTCTTTTCCTTTCTCTTCTTATTCATTGGCGGCGTCGAGATGAACGACGTGGGTTGTTGTCCTTATCGGCCTGGTTGTCAACGAGTGGTAGAGTCGCTGATTACCAGCCCATCTAGAGCACATACCCATACAAACATTTCCACATACACACAGGCACGTCAAGGGCGGAATTATAGAGTTCGAAATCAGTGGCATCACAACAGCGTCTGCGCAACCCACGTGGGTATCCTTAAAATTGTAAATTAGATGCGGGAGGGGGTGGGCGAAGGAGGGGCTGAATTTATAGATTCTTTTCCCATTCTAAGGATAAAAATATTTTATAGATTCTTAACTTGAATGGTGGAAAAAAAAGATGTTACAGATGCTATTCTCACTCGAACGACATATTTTTTAAATTGATTCTATTCTCACTCAAATGATCAATATTATTACTGTCTGTATTCTCATTATTGACTAAAGAACAAGGGAGAAAAACAACAGGAAATCGATAAAGATTTATAGAGAAATGTGACAACATGGCAGTGTACCAGGGTTACCCCCTTTCTCGGTCAGGCGAATGGTAAAAATAGTATTGTTTCTATTCTCATCAGTATGATAAAAATAGTATTTGTTCTTTTCTCCATCGAATGATAAGCATGTTAGTGGTTCCATTCTTACTCGAATGATAAAAAATATTTATTCTATTCTCACTCGAATGATAAAAATATTATGGATTGTATTCTAAATTGAATGTGTCAAACTTTTGATTCACTTCCAATTTGATCAAATTCGTGAAATGCAGCGAAGAAGTTTTAACTACAACTAAAGAGACAGACATTTCCCTAAAAAAAAAAAAAAAAAACGCAAATGAATAGCGATCTGGTTCAAACTTTAGTGACTTCCAGACGATGAGTTTTGAACCAGAAACCAATATAATGTCTAGCGTATCCAATAGTTCAAAGGTAACTGATTTTCTTAAACATAACTATAAATAGCAACCACGTATGGGAAAAAAGTTTTATTTGATCTCTTTTTTTTTCCCCGGACGATAGAAATAGCAAGAAAACAAGAACTCTAGACTGTAATGAACTATAGCATGACCAATCTGAACATCGAGCAGTTGACGAAGGTCAAGTTTTCCAAACACACCTGTCTTTGAATTCCCACTGGAGTCCCCCCGCAGCCCTTCCTTCGTGCAATAAAACCTGTAAGTAAATCCGGTTGAGCTGACAGTCACGGGGATATTGGTTTCCAACCTCTGACGCCCTTATTGCATTTCGCCTTCCGGTTCACCCCCCCCCCTTTAAACTTGTCTGGCCTTTAAGATTTGATTGATTGTAAATCGTATTCATTACATCTCCTTATCAATTCATCATATCTGTGCACGATTTTTTTTTAAGTGGGAATAGACGGAAGGGGGGGGACACAAAGGTAAATGGAGGGAGATTTAGGGAGAGATGTGACGACATGCTTGTATCCAATGATTTCTCTTTCTTGCAGTCACAAGTCATCAACATTAATGAATACAGGAGCCAGGCTGGTTTAGTCCTTCACAAGATATTCTTCTAGTGACCTTAACTATGTGGTATATAGCAATGCTACCAATGCTACCAGCTTCAGTAGCTTCCCAATATTCTCTTGTTGGATTTCTTCCTTTGTCACGTGTTCTCTGGTAGCTTCTAGAATGTGTATTTAAAAGGCCCTATTTTCTTTTATTTTTGTTTAGCCTTCACATTCATTGTAAACTTCTCGTGTACATTTGTTGTTGTTGTTGCTCACATAGAAGATGATATGGTTGAAGATGAAGTAGATGAATACGATGTGGTTCAAAATGATGCTATTGAAAACGATTTGGTTGAAAGCGATGTGGCTGACGACAATATTCTATAGTTTGACGAAATTTCACAAGATCATTTTATTTGATCTATATATTTAATTTAAGTAGTATCAGGGCAACACCCAAAGATTACAAAAAATGTCACTTGTTTTCGCGCAATAACGGTATTTCGGTTCTATTAGAATGAGCATAAATATCACACACAAATCTATTGGCTACTACATGAATTTGACCTTAAAGGTCAGCAGCCTCCTCCATCCCTCTCTTTTCTCCCCCCTCCCTCCTATCTTTTCCTAGCAGACGTGAGTGTGCATTGTCTACACGCTCATCAAAAAAATTTCTGTGTGTGAGCTGATAAGACCTGATGACGTACGACTGGAGTTTCTAACAACCTGATGACAAGTTTAGAATGTCGCCGTCAGCCAGACGATGTTGTTGGTGCAGTCGTAGAGCTTTCGGGCGACGTACTCACTGTCTCGTGTCGGTCTAAAAGCGGACGAAAACACTTGATAGAGGCTTCTCTAACAACTTTTTGTCACTTCTCCATTCCTCCCTCGGATTCAAACAATGTATCTAAATTTGCGTTGTATTAAAGCTCAGTGCACTACAAACAAAATGTATTGGCTCTGTTGGAAGAAGTTGCTATTTTATTTTATTTTTATACATATCAGTCTATCCGTTCGTCTGTCGCCAGAAATAAAATCTCAAAACCTAACCTCTAGTCTGTTGTACCGTTGGGACACCATACAAGAGCTGTTGAGCGTCTTTCTTCAGTGTCAATCTGACTACGAATACGAAAATGCGACTTTTGGTCTTCAGAAAATCAATATTTTCAAATGAAAACGTTTTGAAGATGGCAACACTTACTTTCCATTACTTTGAAACTACAACCAGGACTTTTCTTTTTTTTTTTTTCTTAAACCAGTTTTTCAAGCATTTAAAATGAAGACTATTGTAAGCACAAAACAAAATATTTCAATGCCTATTTCAATGTTCATGTTTAAATCTGTTCCAACTTTCAAACTCTTCAGTGAAGTTTATACTTACTTCGGTGCTTCTTTTCGTTTCATAATTATCTATGTGCGATTTAAGATATTAAGTGAAGCCCTTCATTCTTCTCTAGACGTGTTTCAAATAAAACAGCGCCTTTATATGGACGAATCTAATGTGCCGTCGTCACTAGATCTCTACCATCCAGGAGTTATCTTGACACTCATGGATTATCTCCCTTCACACACGCAGGTGAGGAGAAAAGAAGAAAAAAAGCATGAAGAGTCTCTTTTCAATAGCTGCACTCTTCTGTCTGGCCGGAAGTGTGCGTCCAGTTATAGAACCACGATAACATGGCGGAGACAACTAGTTACCGCAAATTATTTCAGACACAAGTGTTTGTGATGCTTGCGATGTTTGCCCAATGACTTGCTGGCAGAGGCGTTTTCTTGGTGAAAAAAGGAATAGGCGCACTCCTCATTACTCCTACAAAACTTAGTACAAGTACAAGCTCTTCTTTTTGTAATCTTCTCATTCTAAAGTTGTAGGGTTCAGAGAACTAGTCCCCTGTCTGAGATGGACTTCGCACTGGCTTACCTCAGCAGGCAGTTCTCCATACAATTTGTCTTATATACAAGGGGCCAGTATTTTGTTCAGACCTCTAGATAGTGGAGGCTGATTTGAAGGTCGTGGTCAGCTTTCTCTGGAAACACTCAATATTGGCATGCGACGAATTTTTTTTAACCTATTGCATTGACAACGGGTAAGGGAGACTATAAGTATAAGCAGCAAACTTGTCTTAACTTTTCTACGATGACAATGTACAGACATGACAATGTATAACTACGCATTTTTTTTTTAGATGATTATAAGTAGCTTTTGGTGTATCTTATGATCTTGTCTTAAAAATATTGGAGGAATTTAAGGCCAATGTTGCCTCTTGTACAAACCAAACGACTTACTTGTATTTGCTCATAGAATATCTCTGTAGTTGGGAGATGTTCCGCTGACAGTGATAATACTATGCACATGACATTCTGTAGGCAAATGTAAGATTCTCATAAGTGTTCAGAATATCTGGATGAAGTAGATGGGCTTTATGTTTTTTGCTACTAACATCGCCAGCTTCTACAAGTCCGAATCCTCAGCCCATGACTTGTATGTATAGTACCAAATGTAACCTAATCATGATTCTAACTAGAGGGGATAGGGTTAGGATGTGTGGTTAAGCGCTTGGCTTTCGATCTTGGGGTCCTGGGTTCGAATCTCGGTGAAGACTTGGATTTTGAATAGCGAGATTGTTAGGGCGCTCCTGATTCCACCCAATTCTAATGGGTACCTGACTTTAGTTGGGTAAAGTAAAGGCGATTGGTCGTTGTGCTGGCCACATGACACCCTGCTCGTTAACCGTTGACAAAAGTAACAGATGACCTTAACATCATCTGCCCTATAGATCGCAAGGTCTGAATAATAGTTGCACAATAACTAGACAAAAACAACCTTGAAATAAATAATTTGAATTGCCCCCCCCCCTTTTTTTTCCCTCTAAAGTTGACAGGAGACCTAGACTGACCAGAACCAGTTTTGACAGAGATGGTAAAAAAAAGTTTGTTCTTGGCATGCTTTGATCTACCGGTTACAAGGTACGAGAATGTCCGGCCAACCTGTATGTGTGAATGAAAGACGGAGGCATCACCAACCTATATGTGTGAATGAAAGACGGAGTCATCACCAACCTATATATGTGAATGAAAGACCTAGTCATCACCAACCTATATGTGTGAATGAAAGACGGAGTCATCACCAACCTATATGTGTGAATGAAAGACGGAATCATCACCAACCTATATGTGTGAATGAAAGACGGAGTCATCACCAACCAATATGTGTGAATGAAAGACCGAGTCATCACCAACCTATATGTGTGAATGAAAGACGGAGTCATCACCAACCTATATGTGTGAATGAAAGACCTAGTCATCAACAACCTATATGTGTGAATGAAAGACGGAATCATCACCAACCTATATGTGTGAATGAAAGATGGAATCATCACCAACCTATATGTGTGGAAGAAAGACCTAATCATCACCAACCTATATGTGTGAATGAAAGACCTAGTCATCACCAAACTATATGTGTGAATGAAAGACGGAGTCATCAACAACCTATATGTGTGAATGAAAGACGGAGTCATCACCAACCTATATGTGTGAATGAAAGACCTAGTCATCACCAACCTATATGTGTGAATGAAAGACGGAGTCATCAACAACCTATATGTGTGAATGAAAGACGGAGTCATCAACAACCTATATGTGTGAATGAAAGACCTAGTCATCACCAAAGTATATGTGTGAATGAAAGACGGAGTCATCAACAACCTAGATGTGTGAATGAAAGACCTAATCATCAACAACCTATATGTGTGAATGAAAGACGGAGTCATCAACAACCTATATGTGTGAATGAAAGACCTAGTCATCAACAACCTATATGTGTGAATGAAAGACCTAATCATCAACAACCTATATGTGTGAATGAAAGACCTAATCATCAACAACCTATATGTGTGAATGAAAGACGGAGTCATCAACAACCTATATGTGTGAATGAAAGACGGAGTCATCAACAACCTATATGTGTGAATGAAAGACCTAGTCATCAACAACCTATATGTGTGAATGAAAGACCTAATCATCACCAACCTATATGTGTGAATGAAAGACCTAATCATCACCAACCTATATGTGTGAATGAAAGACCTAATCATCAACAACCTATATGTGTGAATGAAAGACCTAGTCATCAACAACCTATATGTGTGAATGAAAGACCTAGTCATCAACAACCTATATGTGTGAATGAAAGACCTAATCATCAACAACCTATATGTGTGAATGAAAGACCTAATCATCAACAACCTATATGTGTGAATGAAAGACGGAGTCATCAACAACCTATATGTGTGAATGAAAGACCTAATCATCAACAACCTATATGTGTGAATGAAAGACGGAGTCATCAACAACCTATATGTGTGAATGAAAGACCTAATCATCAACAACCTATATGTGTGAATGAAAGACCTAATCATCAACAACCTATATGTGTGAATGAAAGACCTAATCATCAACAACCTATATGTGTGAATGAAAGACCTAATCATCAACAACCTATATGTGTGAAGAGCTCCATAACAACTGTAAGCTCAAATAATATCAACTGTATTTGGAGACTTGTCTCCCCTAAGCCTACTTTAAAACCTTTATCTCCCCCCCCCCCCCCACCGGTGGGATCTTTTTTTTTCCTCTCTATCACTTACAGCTCTCTCAGTAGCCCACAAAATGCTATTTTCGCTTTCCTTATTCGCAAATCTATTTCTTTTTAATGGACGCCTCCAACAGGCAGAAACGCCGATGACAAGAAAACACATTGCCCTTGGGACCCTAGCAGGGTTGATGAGATGAAAGTGAATAGGTCAACCTCTGCATCGTTATTACATTTGGCTAAGTCCTTGATCTAGTATTGTTATACCAAATGTATGTCTTGTTTGGACCAACACCGCCTCTGTGATCTCTGGACAACATTAAGGATCTACTTGGCAAACAAGTTCCTCGCCACTATTGTTCGCGCTTATCTCTCGCGGTGTCCGCAAATAGCTTCGTGAATATCCTTTATCTAATGCTGGACAATGTGCGTCTCTCCCCCGCCAGAAGGGAATGACTTGTCCATTGTTGTCGTCACAATATATGCTTTCATCCACGACAAAATATATATTCCTGCAAACTGAGTTTCTCTTTATACATCTCTGACCACAACCACGTGAACAAGGTAGCTATATTTAGCACCTTGTCGGCGATAATTTGATAACTCTTGATGAACGCAAAGCTTCTTTTTTTATTATTATTTTTATGTCCTAGACAAATACACAGGACTACTGTAATTAGGGTCATTTAAAAAGTGCGTTCATTTTAATTTACATTTTTTTAAATCAACAGCCAAAAAACATTTTATTAATTTTAGTTCAAAATGTAAGTTGATTTTCTAATTTTGGCCTGTTCTTCCACCACAGACTTTCATATATACATGGAATTTAAAAACAAATTCCGTTTCATTTCCTCTTCCCGCAATTAAAAATCTATAAATGTCTACGGTCTTGTTAGACAGTAGATTCAAATAGTCTTGTAAGTTATAAAAAAGAGTCATTTATGTTAAGTCAAAGAGGCCCTCTCTTATAACTGTATGACATCTAATAAATAAAGTCACTTTAAACTATAAAGATTTAAAGATTTCGCGAATTGAAAAGAACAGAAATGAGTCTGAAAATGTTTATCACCATTTACTGAGTTTTTATAATTAAAAAAAAGGTAACAAGACTATATAGGAAGACAAGAATATCAGATAAGTACAAAAGATTTTTAAAAATACAACACAACGCCATATGAACACAAGATAACAACATATGAACACATCATCACCATATAAACACATCATCGCCATATAAACACATCAACAATATGTAAGCACATCAACACCATATGAACACATCAACACCATATAAAAACATTAACACCATATGAACACAAGATAACAAAAGTCAAAGGTTAATGCCGGTGGTAAACTACACACCATTTAT
Organism: Biomphalaria sudanica; assembly: GCA_036873155.1. Taxonomy (NCBI): domain Eukaryota; kingdom Metazoa; phylum Mollusca; class Gastropoda; family Planorbidae; genus Biomphalaria; species Biomphalaria sudanica. Next base: position 1,105,655 of record JAZGLO010005964.1, on the reverse strand, counting down.
TTCACATTGAAAAGACTTCTTTGTCAACTTCTAAACAAACTGGTGTGAGAACCGCTACGTGTACGAGGAGGAGAGTGGGGAATGAGAAAACAAAACATGGAAAGGGGGGGGGGATATCAAGACTAGTTCTCACATAGTCAAAAACCTAAATAATACTAGAACATTATACTTTATTATTAATTACAGATAGATATATCTCGTTATATACACTTACACACACAACACACACACACGCTATTTTTTACGTTTATTTCTACACTCGCACTCACGCACACACATATAAACACACCTTTATGTACAAATAATGATGTAAACACATTCTCCACCCAGTTAGATAGCTAGACATTGGACGAGATAGCAGATCTGCTCTCTCTCTCTCTCTTTCAATAAACACTAGAGATGACTTCTGTTGGCCGGACAAGCCTAAGGGTCACGTCTGCTAGGTACAGACTACTTTGTTTTTTCTCCAGTCTATTCTTCTTTAATTGCGACCTCCATATTGAAGCTCTGATTCAAATTGGGCGTGGCAACTCTTCCTAATCAAAGGGCTTGTAAAGTACTTCTCAGCTAAATAGCCTAGTCTTGACCTGTTTATTTTTATTTCAAGAATCCCATAACCAATTAGACAGTGTGTCGTGGATGTCATAACTATAAGCAGCTATTGGAAACAGAACTATGTTTCAATTTGAAACAACCATTGTGCCTACAAACATGTTAAATGCTATATTTTGCTTTTTAGCTAGAGGCTTATCCATTCTGACTGCAAATAGGATCTGATTACTTAAAAACTATATCAGTTTACTTATTTACATATAGGAAATTACACAATAATGGTTTCCGGAAGAAATACTATAATTCATGTCAAATTATTTCCAGCTACTGTCTAAACTCTGTGCTTGACAAGTTTCTGAAAATATATTTTTTTAATGTATTATGATTAATGTCATTTTTATGTTTCACTGATTACTAAATAATCATGGGGATTCCTTATACATTAAGGGAAAAAAATGTCTGTACTATTACAGTTAACAAAAGACATCTCTAACCAGACATAGCGTCGAACCGGAACACCGATCCCAAGGTGATCTGAATTAGCTTTCTGGCTATCACAGTCATAATAAGAGAAACTGGTCTCCACCGCCTTTTAAAAGTTATGTTCTTGAAACAATATGCTAAGACATATGAAATCTTACGATTAGAACAAGACATACACACCATATAAAGTTGACCACCTAAACCACATACTCATACTGTGACATACACCTCAAGAACTAGCACTAGATCTACTACGTTTTTTTTTTTAAATATAGATTTAAATATAAGTACCGATGTACGTGCACAAATACTCTCTAACATTAAACAAAACATTTTTTTACAATGACGTCATTACAGTGTGGCCGTTCAATAAATAAGATATTTCTTTATACATAACAGTGTCTTTTTTGTAGACATTGCTTCAGTTTGGTCTTCTGCGAGGTCCTGCAACAGATGTCTGTTCAAGCAATGAGACATTACAAGGACTGCAAATTTGTTGAGGATATATGTATTCAATGAAGTTATAACGTTATTAGAGATACGACCTTATTGGTTTCGTAAGATTGAATTACAGCATCACCTGTCAATGTATCTAAAGTCTTGGTGATCTTTTGACACCTTTAGTCAATATCTCTTTTTGATATATCTTAACATCAGAGATCACTTTTAATGTCACGGTAACTCATCAAATAGAGTTCTAGACTATTTGATATTCACTGGATGCCGGGGAAGAAACATAACATAAACAAAAAGTCTTCCACGTGACTATTTTCCCCGTAATTCATGTCCAGACTTTAATAATAGAGTAGCGCCTCTTGAATGAACACAAGCTATCTATAGACACTCGTCCATTATTTCTGAACCAAAGTCTCATAAGTCGTGGATGAAGGCTGTGTTCCGTCCAGCGCTCATGTCAAGTTATTTACAGACTCTTGTCTTTGAAGCTTCATATCCATCCATGAGAAACAGTTTGTTGTCAATTGAGCATGATTCTCTGACGTTGGAAAACACTTGAAAGTCACTAGAACGTGATGCCAACGTCTGCAGGAATCTTCATCTGCACATCTTGTAGTAGGCGATCTGTTATCACATCTACAACAGAAGCATTGTACACATTTCAGCTTTGGTAGTGGTGCGTAGAAGCCGGACACGGGTGCTTTCATTTTTATTAGTGAGACATTTTCTTTGGTTGGTCAGCTGAGACTAGGTGTCTGGCGACCTTACCCTGTCAGGAGCCAAGTACGGGTGGTACCGGTACAGCCCCCTCTGGTAAGCCGCGGCGATCGACGACGTTACCGTCTGCTTGTAGAAGGAGCTACGCAACAATACGTCATTCATCATGGCGGTACTGGCACGCATGTCCGAAGCCGCCGCGGCGCTGGAGGCTGAGTCCGCACCTCGGTACGCGTGGGACAGGAAATTCCCATAAACAGCGTAGGGCGACGGGCCGAGCATGGGCGGTTGCCCTGGCAACAGAGACGCCGACTGCATTCTCCAGCTGTACAACAAACTCAGGGCAGCAGCGTGGTCTGTAAAAAAAAACAAAAAAACAGACAAAATGTATTTTAAGAGCAGAAAAAAAAAAGTGACATTAATACAAATTTATTTTATGAGGTGTCAGATAAACCAAGACACACATAACCAACGAAACCAAGAAACAGCAAACGGTGACATACAAATGTTTTAGCAAAACTCAGTTATCAAGATTTTAAAATGCCCAAAGAAAAAGAGAAGGGTTCGGTAAGGGACATAGGTGTGCTTTTGTTGGGGTAGGTGGGGGTGGAATTCACAAACGATAACTCCTGGAACATCATCTTAATGTCTGTGCCTTTGATAAAGATCGTTGATCGTGTCAAACTACAGTTTCGACACTCGAGGCGAGGTTATGTCTGACACTGTATTGACAACTTGGCAAGGGAGAGAAGCTAAAAGAAATAGTAAGAGAAAGGGGAAGAGAATAAGAGATTTGGAAGTTGAGGAAAACAAAGAAAACAGAATGAAAGGAATATGAGCTGTAGTGATGCAACGAGACCCCCATTTTAGGACCATCACAAAGGGAGGATCTATCTCGATTGTAAACAAAATGACTGGCTCAATTTTACCCCCGGGCACTTACCCCAATTATCCCCCCCCCCCACATAATCAACGGACTTATTCAATTAATCATTTGTCTAAAGTCCATTCAATTAATCATTTGTCTAAAGTCCATTCAATTAATCATTTGTCTAAAGTCCATTCAATTAATCATTTGTCTAAAGTCCATTCAATTAATCATTTGTCTAAAGTCCATTCAATTAATCATTTGTCTAAAGTCCATTTGCTTCTACAAATTTTAACGACACTAGAACAATGAATGGATACTTGCTAATTGAAATTCAAAGTGACTCTTACAATTTATGTGTACTCACGTGTCAATATATATAGATATAGATATATATATATATATACTCACGTTTCAAAGTAACTCTTACAAACTATATATATATACTCACGTTTCAAAGTGACTCTTACAAACTATATATATATACTCACGTTTCAAAGTGACTCTCCAATATGAGTACTCACCTTTGTTATCACGATTTTTGATGGCTTCTTCAAACTCTGCCTCTGAAAACGCTCTGAGGGGTGACCTGGCATAGGAGTGGTTATGGAGCAGAGATTCCATAGTCTCCCTGTGCAGAAGAGAAAACAAAATTCGTAACAAGGAGGTGAGGGTTAAAGTTCATTGCTACATCCAGCAGACAAGAGAGGAAGTAGCACTGTAGTTAGATGTACGGAAGCAAAGAAACTGTGACAGACAAACAGACAAAGAAAGGTAGAAAGACAAATGGACAGAGGGACATACAGACAGAAAGACAAAGACAGATAGATAGTTAGATACACAGTGCTCCTTTCCTAGTGCCATTAGAGGATAGAATAGGTTGCCTGAATCAGCCAGGAATGCCAACGACTTAGCAGAGTCTAAGTCACTGATTAACATGCATGACTAGATTGAAATGCGTAGGATGTAATTATCTTCTGGTTTGAACCAACGTCTGTAATCTTTAAGATATTTAAACATTTAAAATCATGTTCGTTGATGTCAATGTTTGGTATCTTCCCTGTCACTGTGTCTTGCTCTGTCTGCCTGGCATATAGACATTTTATTTTTTTAATATTGTAGGCCAATTTAAGAAACAAATAAATAATGTAGAGTAGACACGCGGACGGACAAACCGATGACAGATAGATAGATAGATAGATAGATAGATAGATAGATAGATGGATAGATAGATAGATAGATAGATAGATAGATAGATAGATAGATAGATGGATAGATAGATAGATAGATAGATAGAGAGATAGATAGATAGATAGATAGATAGATAGATAGATAGATAGATAGATAGATTAGGTGTCCATGTTGAGAACCCTTGACGTCAATGTCGCAATCAACTTGATGTAATCGCTAACTTGGACGTCACTGGATGTTATGGGGAGCTTGAAGGCGTCAGACATGCGGGTGCAGGGTGAGACGAATGGGGTGGATGGCGACAGGGCGCACTGTTCGTCTCCGCGTGAGCAGTGACACCGTAAACATGCACTGCTTGAGGTGCTCACGAATTAACAAACATCCCCCCTAGTCGTTATTATCACCTTACTGCCTTATAGTGTTTGGAAGAGTGATAACATCTGTCCAGTGGACCCCCCCCCCCACGCCTCTCTCTCTCTCATGTTCTCTATTCTTTCTTCTTAATTTTTTTCTCCATTCCATTTCCACTAGAGTCTTACCTCGTCTCTTTTTCATAGTGTCTCCTCTCTATTTAGTCTCTTTTTCATAGTGTCTCCTCTCTATTTAGTCTCTTTTTCATAGTGTCTCCTCTCTATTTAGTCTCTTTTTCATAGTGTCTCCTCTCTATTTAGTCTCTTTTTCATAGTGTCTCCTCTCTATTTAGTCTCTTTTTCATAGTGTCTCCTCTCTATTTAGTCTCTTTTTCATAGTGTCTCCTCTCTATTTAGTCTCTTTTTCATAGTGTCTCCTCTCTATTTAGTCTCTTTTTCATAGGGTCTCCTCTCTATTTAGTCTCTTTTTCATAGTGTCTCCTCTCTATTTAGTCTCTTTTTCATAGTGTCTCCTCTCTATTTAGTCTCTTGTTTTTTTTTCTTCTCCGTCTCTGTGTGTGTCTCTCTCTCTGTGTCTCTCCGTGTGTCTCTCCGTGTGTCTCTATATGTGTGTCTCTCTCTGTCTCTCTCTCTCTCTGTGTCTCTATATCTGTGTCTCTCTATTTATCCGTAACACTCAGTTCAAAGATTTCTTTTTCGTTTTACTGTTTTTATGTCCCTCTCCCCTCCCCCCCCCTCTCTGTATATATATATAGAGAGATATTTATTATTCTGTGTGTGTGTGTCTACATGAGACTGTCATGTCTTTCATAACAAAGCTATTAACCCGAAATTCTCCTAGATGTTCACTTTTCCCAGTCTTAGGTCTACAACTTATTCACTTATTGTTAGGAAATAACAAACAACAAAATTGCTTTAAAACTTTGATGAGAATGGCGTTGGATGGTAGATACTCTCTGAGGAGCATTTGCAAACACAAATTTAAGGAGATGATAAAATGTTAGATTCAATGTCTTCAGAGAGAGCGAGTAAGAGGGAGTGAGAGAGTAAGAGGGAGTGAGAGAGTAAAAGGGAGTGAGAGAGTAAGAGGGAGTGAGAGAGTAAGAGGGAGTGAGAGAGTAAGAGGGAATGAGAGTAAGAGGGAGTGAGAGAGTAAGAGGGAGTAAGAGAGTAAGAGGGAATGAGAGTAAGAGGGAGTGAGAGAGTAAGAGGGAGTGAGAGAGTAAGAGGGAGTGAGAGAGTAAGAGGGAGTGAGAGAGTAAGAGAGAGTGAGAGTAAGAGTGAGTGAGAGAGTAAGAGGGAGTGAGAGAGTAAGAGAACTTCTTTTGAAAAAAACAACTACTCATTTAAACAAAGCAACTCTAACTCTAACCAAACAAAGCAACTCTAACTCTAACCAAACAAAGCAACTCTAACTCTAACCAAACAAAGCAACTCTAACTCTAACCAAACAAAGCAACTCTAACTCTAACCAAACAAAGCACCTCTAACTCTAACCAAACAAAGCACCTCTAACTCTAACCAAACAAAGCAACTCTAACTCTAACCAAACAAAGCACCTCTAACTCTAACCAAACAAAGCAACTCTAACTCTAACCAAACAAAGCACCTCTAACTCTAACCAAACAAAGCAACTCTAACTCTAACCAAACAAAGCACCTCTAACTCTAACCAAACAAAGCACCTCTAACTCTAACCAAACAAAGCAACTCTAACTCTAACCAAACAAAGCACACCCGACTTTCTTGTAGTAACCCTAATATCCCTGATGTCCGGGTCCATTCCTTAAGAAATATCGTCTCCTCTTAAACATGTATAATACGGACACAGGAAACATAGATGCCACGTCACAGAGTTGATAATGAAATAACAATCGGATTGTCTTAAAACCATGTCACTTGATGGTGTAGGTGGTAGAACACGATACAGTCGAGTTCAGGGACACAGGTTCACGCCAAAGTGACATGTCACAAATCGTAAGGTAACAATAATAATAAAACCAACGCAACACCAAAGCAGTAAGCCAAACACCAGGATATCAAGACAATATCGGTTGCTGTAGACGTGTTGTTGACAATCATTTAGTCCAGTGGTTCCCAAACTTTGTCCTTAAGGGAACACTTCGCACATTTTGAGCATTAAACGAACACTTTGCTTATTTCTGTGAAGAAACATCACGTGCTGGCCTGCTAGTTCATTATTCCAGTAGTTCGTGGAACACCTACTGAGGGCCTTGCGGAACACTTGGGTTCCGTGGAACACCTACTCAGGCCTTGCGGAACACTTGGGTTCCGTGGGACACCTACTCATGGCCTTGCGGAACACTTGTGTTCCGTGGGACACCTACTCATGGCCTTGCGGAACACTTGTGTTCCGTGGGACACCTACTCAGGGCCTTGCGGAACACTTGGGTTCCGTGGAACACCTACTCAGGGCCTTGCGGAACACTTGGGTTCCGTGAAACACCTACTCAGGGCCTTGCGGAACACTTGGGTTCCGTGGAACACCTACTCAGGCCTTGCGGAACACTTGGGTTCCGTGGAACACCTACTCAGGCCTTGCGGAACACTAGGGTTCCGTGGAACACAGTTTGGGAAACACTGATTTAGTCAACTATTAGTTGGAGTACAATAACCAGCGATGTAAAAACGTTTTTTTTAAGGTTAGGGACAAGAACTTAAAAGCAAATTTTGTCGGGACAAAATATTTTGTTAGCTGTGCGTCCTCATTTGGTTCAAACTGGCACGTAGTTCTTCTGAAGAGGAAACTGAGGTTTTATTTCATGAATGTATTTCAGACACACACATTTATTGACTTATTGACTATGTTTTATGATTAAAATCTGCTCACAACGAGATGAACATGCGAACGTCACATAAAAGGAGACATTCTCTGAGCACGAGATATTTGGGAAAACTAGATTTCCACATGAACTCACTTTTAAAAACTTTCTATTGCAAGTTGGAGTGCTGGGACAAGTCCCAAAAAGCCCGTGGTGTCTGGGAGCGGATAAGGCGCCCTGACCGCACTTCCCCGTGGTGGAGGCTGTCCAGGCCTGAGCAAGCTATTATAGCACAGTGCAGGACAAGCCAAAGGCCCGTTGGCTCATATTTCTCACGGCTATGGCCAAATTTCGACTCACGGTGCCCCCACTGCGGGGAAGAAGAGGAAACCGTGCCTCATATTCTTTTTGACTGCCCCAGACTTGCTGATCTCTTTCTCGACAGGTCTGAGGAAACCACAAATTCTCGACATGTATGCACTACACAAAACAGCAGGGTTTCTGTCCAGGGCTTTTGCAAGAGAGGATTTGAGCCTCTCAAGCCCTTACTCAAATGGAGTTTGATGATGATGATGATGATGATGATGATGATGATGATGATGATTGAAAGTGTGGTTCCAGTGAAGTGATGACTTGTCAGTAACATTCTACTGACGCCTTTGAGCCGCTAATATTTTATTGTCGTGTGGCTTCAATAGGTGATGTAACAAGATTAGGTTCTCTCAGAAATACTTATGTCCCATGTAAGCAATGTTCATTCAAACAATCTCAAGGAAGACAACCACTAATGTTGAAGAAATATCTTTTAAAAAAACAAAACGAGTTACTTCTCCCTTTCCACTTTTCTCAACTAATAGGTTGGTGGTGTTTATTTTTTAAATGACTTAAAGAGGACACACACACAAAAAAAAAAGGGGGGGAGGTATTGGTATCTCAAAATGTTGAGATAAATAAAGGGGAGATAAAACTCTCCAGGAACATGGAAACAATAAAAATGTCATCTGTAGGTGATAGCAGACATCAACGGGGATATTACGTGTCATGCGCGGTCGGTATCGACAACCCAAAACAGCGGGCGATTACGTTACACATCGTCTGCTCACCTTTCAACGTCGTCTGCTCACCTTACAGAGTCGTCTGCTGGGTAGAAACCTATCTCCACAACCATTTACATAAATTTTACACCGGAGGAAGAAAAAAAAGGTTAAAAAAAAAATAGTAAAGATAAGTACATCGTTTTTTTCTTTTTTGTAAGTCGGACAAAGATGGCGAGTTTAGATATTCGACATTGACACCGGATAGTGCCTACTTTAGGGCAGTGGTTCTCAAACTTTTGACATATGCCTAACCCTTCTATAATTTTTATAACATTAAATACCTTCGTTGCTTCGCCCTATTTTTGTTTCCAATTCAAAAGAAAAGATTTATTTTAATAACAATCATAGTTTTATTTTAATTTTAAAACAGCAGCTTAGTTAATGAGGTGCAACGCTTACCCACGCCAAACTCTCGCCTCCTGGAGGTACGCGTTCCGCACTTTGGGAAACACAGCTCTAGGGCGATGCGTTAGAAGATCTTAGCGCGTGGCGAACTGCTCACATAGCTGTGGGTTCTGCGCTGGTAAAAAGATTTCGGTTAACAAATAACAGTGATGCCAAAACTACGACCCGAGGGCCATATCAGACCCGTGTCGCGGTTTTATTCTGCCACTTAAACCCTCTGCCAAAAAATAGATCGATTTATTAGACTTGATGATTGATTTATTTTTTAATTATTATTTTTTTTTGTGGTAGTGCGTGCCGTGGAGGTGCGGTGGCTGAGCGTTAACTGTGGAGCACTATAGGCCACAAGGTCTGAAAGGGGGAGAACTTTTATTATTTTAATTCATGTTTTTTTTTGGTCGTTCATGCCGAAAACAATGTGGCCACACCCACTCTGGGGTCTTTTGTTGGAGGATACGCTGATGTGGCCTCCCACTCTGGGGTCTTTTGTTGGAGGATACGCTGATGTGGCCTCCCACTCTGGGGTCTTTTGTTGGAGGATACGCTGATGTGGCCTCCCACTCTGGGGTCTTTTGTTGGAGGATACGCTGATGTGGCCTCCCACTCTGGGGTCTTTTGTTGGAGGATACGCTGATGTGGCCTCCCACTCTGGGGTCTTTTGTTGGAGGATACGCTGATGTGGCCTCCCACTCTGGGGTCTTTTGTTGGAGGATACGCTGCAAGAATCATGACTTTAAAAACAACTTATGGCGCTACACTCACAATTTAAATATTCGCTGCAAGGATCATGACTTTAAAAACAACTTATGACGCTACACTCACAATTTAAATATTCGCTGCAAGGATCATGACTTTAAAAACAACTTATGGCGCTACACTCACAATTTAAATATTCGCTGCAAGGATCATGACTTTAAAAACAACTTATGGCGCTACACTCACAATTTAAATATTCGCTGCAAGGATCATGACTTTAAAAACAACTTATGACGCTACACTCACAATTTAAATATTCGCTGCAAGGATCATGACTTTAAAAACAACTTATGGCGCTACACTCACAATTTAAATATTCGCTGCAAGGATCATGACTTTAAAAACAACTTATGGCGCTACACTCACAATTTAAATATTCGCTGCAAGGATCATGACTTTAAAAACAACTTATGACGCTACACTCACAATTTAAATATTCGCCTAATTTAGGCGCAAAGGCAACTTTTGATTTTCCGAAAGCGAATATTTTAGAGTTAAGTAAGTAAATTGTATACAGAACACAGATCACTTTCACGTGTCTTTTTTTTTCAGTAAATAAATAAGCTATTTAGAAATCAAGATAGCTATCACAGTTGGCTTGTAGGTATAAATGCTAAGACTACTTAGAGTCCACTAAAGGATTACTCTTAGGATTAAAAAAATATGCATAATTTATGTAAATAGTACATACCATTTTTTTTAATATTTCACTCGCACACGGCCCCAAGATACAGACTATAAGGCCATGACATTTCCGAAACCAAGTCGGTATGTTAATGAAAATAAGTAGCGTGTGCAGAGCTACATTAAAAAAAAAAAGCAGGTCTTTTATATTCAATAGTTGTATTTGATGTAAATTACCCGGAACAATTCATGCAATCTAGTAACTCATGAGTACGACAAATCCACAGGGTTACGCCTAGAGTTTCTTTTCATTCTTGTTTTTTTTTTATATTGTAAATGTATTTTGCGACATTTGACCACTGTGCTCATTTTGTGTCTGTCGGTATGTTTGTAACTTAAAATGCTGTAACTGTTCCAGGGTGTTTGGATTTAACTGTGTATGTAAACATTTTTTTTAAATAACTTTACAATGAGGCCTTTGTCAATGCAATAAAATATTGATTTTCACAAAATCTGTCTGTCTAGATTCTGAACTTGTCTGTCTAAGTGGTTTAAAATTCAGACTAAAGAATAGCGCCTGTCCGTGATTCCAGTATGTTGAATGTATATTTACACTACGTCATACAAGAGCATGCGACTAGCGCTGAAGTCTGGAAACAGGACAAGTAATTTGAACCAGTCGATAGGTTGCACTTTTGTGGTTGTGACACCAGAGTCCATTAAAAAAAAAGTCTTACAAATATCTAGTATTTCTGAACAGCTAAATTCGGCTTTGAGTCTAATGTTTTTACGACTGACAATTACGTTGGGCGTATACTGCATGTGAACTTCACCTTGAAACCCAGTGCATGTCTCAAAGGGAACTTGTGCAGTGGAACCTGAGGAGGGGAACTAGCACAGCGCCTAAGGCGTGGATTCATGATTTTATAGAGATATGGAAGGACATTTGAAACTAGGGATGTCCATGTCTTCTATTGTCAAGTTCATTCTTGAGTTTAAAAAATAGATCTAAATAATTTGATGTTCAACCCAAAACAAAAAAGAATACACAAAAGATGATTTGCGAACACTTAAATATCATTAAAATATCAAATATTAAAACGTTGAATGTTCACAGTTTAAAAAGAGATATCTAGATTTACAGTTCAATACCATTCCATATGAAATTGAGACTAATACATTAGAAAGTACTTTCGTTACAATGAGTTCAAAACGCTTAGCAGTCAATCAACACTCTGAGAACCACTTTTGTTGTTTTTTTTTAATCTGGAAAATGTCTTGGATGTAGTCGGAACTGTTTAGACATGGAAGCTACTGATTTAAGAAGAAGATCTACGCTGTCTGCACATAAAGTCTGGTATTGTATTACCTCGGGATGTAGATCTGTTGAGACTGTGACAGTCACTTAGGTTTGAGATTTCTGCAAGCTAATCTTCCTGTCACGTGTGCAGTCCAGACAGAGCCATTGAACAAAGAGCGTTCCAAAACAAATGCTCCACACAGAACGTTAAACAAATGTCAATGAGCCCATTTTTGTTGAGGAGGTGAATCATTTGTCTGTGAATCGTTTGTCTGTGAACCCATTGTGGAAATTGAATAGTTGTTGAACCAGTTGTCTGTGACTTTGTCATGACACCAGCAATGAGAGCACTAACGCATTAACTGCATGATATGGGGTGGGGGGGTATAAAGGACGTTGAAGTTGCATCCAATGGTGGAAATATTAAGAAACAAGATTCTTATTGTAGATTCTCAGTAACGTAGTTTAGTATTTTATTGACCTGTCTCAAAGGGAGATGATTCTCTAATCCAACATTTGAAATTTGGACCTTATGCTATCAGGAGAGACGAAGACTGCTGCCTCCTTGACCTCATAGCAACAGTTAAAAATGAACTTGAACCTCCTATAAACTTGAACCTCCTATAAACTTGAACCTCCTATAAACTTGAACCTCCTATAAACTTGAACCTCCTATAAACTTGAGCCTCCTATAAACTTGAACCTCCTATAAACTTGAACCTCCTATAAACTTGAGCCTCCTATAAACTTGAGCCTCCTATAAACTTGAACCTCCTATAAACTTGAACCTCCTATAAACTTGAACCTCCTATAAACTTGAGCCTCCTATAAACTTGAGCCTCCTATAAACTTGAACCTCCTATAAACTTGAACCTCCTATAAACTTGAACCTCCTATAAACTTGAACTTCATATAAACTTGAACCTCCTATAAACTTGAACCTCCTATAAACTTGAACCTCCTATAAACTTGAACTTCATATAAACTTGAACCTCATATAAACTTGAACCTCCTATAAACTTGAACCTCCTATAAACCTATTCTTAGGGAGGACCTGAGAGGTAAGACGAACTTGTCTACAAAATGTACGGTAGTTTCAGATATTTCAGGATGAGTTATAAATCCATCACATAAGTTTAATGATGAATCGAGTGCAAATATCACTGTGATGAGTTCGTTTTGGGGAAGTATACATTCATCTAGCTGTCTTTCGTACTATTTATTGACATGCCCACCAACTAGGACTATCTACTAATACACTTTAGGTGCGCCATAACATGACTGAGAGCACAATGTCTGCTCGTGTTCAATAGTATCAGCCGAGATCAGCAAAAAAAATTATGAGAGAAAAAAAACTTACCGATCAAATTCTGTTAGACGGCTGGAGTCTCTGAATCCTTTAGCGAACGGGTTGCTGTCTATTTTTAACTTAGTGATCTGAAATGTGACATCAAACAAAACTAGACACAAACTAGTCTGAAATGTGACATCAAACAAAACTAGACACAAACTAATACTTAAGGCCATAAAGCTTACAGGGACCTTTTTTTATGCATCTTAAAATTGAACGTTATAACGCCCCCCTACACACACACACTAACTTTTGGCCCATGAGTTCTAGTAACCCTGCTGATGTGTGCTTCGCTACCTTTTAAATATTTCTTTGGCCTAAAAACGAGTGTGTGTGTGGGTGCATCCTCAAATGGAACAACACCTCATTATTTATCTCCCACCCACCCCCAAAATTATTTGTTTCGCCAGGTAATCCTAGTATCACTTTTCCTCTCAACCACCGCCACCATTTATAAGACTATTCCTAGGTGAGGTTTTTTTTGGAAATTATCGAACAATCCCTATGTTTGTGAATCTATCAAAACCAATGCATAGTTAGGACCTAAGAGGTAAAACGAACTTGTGTACAAAATTATTTGAACCGTGGTTTCATATATTTCAAGATGAGTTATAAATCCATCAGGAATTTCTGTGAATTCGTCAAATTCGAGAATCACTGAAGCCTGAGGCTAAAGAATGGCTCTAGTTCATAAACTTTACATTCACTGTTTTAGGTTCTTTTGTTAGAGTAATGAATGACAGAGAGTGTAATCAAGAACCCTGGATGTTAGCGCGAAACCATTTCATTGACTTTTGTAGTGGAAAAGGAGGGTGGGGGGAGCTAGTTGTCTGATGCGAGGTGTCCACCCAGTCCACATTTTACTTTCTAATCACGTCATTTAACGCAGTTGACGTGGTAACAATCGTCTGCTAGACTGCGCTGAAATACTGATAGATACGGGTGTGTTTTTTTTTTATGGAGTTTTAAGTGTAGTGGTGCGGGGGGGGGGGCGGGTCAGGCGGGTATTGGACACTTGCAAAAGTGGAGCTTTAACTGCAGCCTGAGTTTAAACTCATAAAAGTCAAGAAGATATGGAGAGAGGAGTGTTTTAACCCACGTGATAGGGTGAGGTGCTCCTGGACACAGCGCAGAGTTGTATTTTGAAACCTGCATCTAGAGGTGTTGTGGTTATTTGTCGTTGTTATGGGCGAAGTAAGTTGAACACAAAAAGGGGGGGGGTACGGGGGGGTGTAAAAATACTTTGTGTAAAAAACAAAAAAACGATAACTCCCTTTCCACTTGCCAAGTTGTCTCATCATGGTGGACGTTTAGGTCAAAGAGGTGGGGTGCAGGCGGTCACTAGAGTCGACTGTAGGACCACAAACTGATTATGATGCTGCTGATGATGTGTTAAAAATGTCGGAGGTGAGAGATGAATTTGATACAGGGATATTACCCCCCCCCCCCACGTAGGTGTGAGGAGGTATGAGCGCTAGACTAGAACAGTTTTGTAGCCCAGGAGATCAGGGACCGGGAGAAAACAAAAAATGCCAAGTGTTTACTGATAGCGCTGGTGACTATACGATATACACAAATAAGCGTTTGCAAATGTTATTATTAAACGAGGCTAAAGTTAGAGTAACAACATGTTCCTATGTGCAATCTTGTCCGCCCCTCGAAAACAAAAGAAAGATCGATATAGGTGTTTGAAAAGTTGTTTTGAATCTATGGACGTGATCAAAGGTGTGTGTGTGTTGGGGTCGGGGCACGCATATCTACGTTGTGTGTATTTCAGTCTTTACATAAGATCTACAGAAGACTAGAGAGTGAGATAGATAGATGGGGGGGGTGATAAGGACGTTCTGAAAGGTTCTCTGAAGCGATATAACATTTCACGAGCTGCAAGTTATCCTGAAACGTCACATTCATTTTCAGTCCAGACCTTTGCACTCGCCAGGATGAGTTTTATTTTTTTTTCAAACCTATTTTATTGCTCCAATTTAGATATGCTAAAGTCAGTGGCGTGCCCACACACCCGTAATTGGCACCTCCCACAGCAAGAAGACAGATTTCAATATCATTCTAAATGATTCTATAAGTATACTAAAATTATGGTTTTATATTATGCACTTTGTTACTAGCATGTTTGAAATTTGTAAAACAATATTCGTTTTCATGTATGTTGCGGACCGTTTGTTTTTCTATTTTTATTTAATTTTACGCTGTCAAAAAAAAAAGGCAATATATATGGTTTTAAAAAAATGTATAGTTTACCAATACTTTCGTATTTTGTACACCGGATACACCAAAGAGCTTTCTATTTATATATTTGCCTTCATTTTAGGAAAACCTCTATAAATCAAAAATATTTACTGGCATAGGACACGTAGATTATTAGATTACATGATATATTTTTTTTGGTAGTGTAAGGGTACCAAATACTTTCCAGCAGTGAGTCTAGTGTGGTGGAAATAAACAAAAAAATATATGAACACAAATAGATACAAAAAAAAATCTTGAGAAAAGTCAAGGGTAGATAACTGTTACCGTGGTAGATAATTCATACTGTGAAAAAAAACATTGTTTGTTGGCGAATATATTTAGAAAAAAACTCTAAGGGGATTTGTTAGCTGTGGAAATGTCATCCTATTGATAGCGTCCCTTTGCTGTTAACGCGCGGACTTGTTAGTCAGATACCGCAAGGAGAGAGAGAGGGGGAGATGGTAGGTCTACAAAGGGAACAAAATGGACTCAGCTAATGTAGAAAGGCTGATATAAAGGTGAGCGCGATTGTAAAGTGTGAGTAATGTCAGGCCTGGCAGAGAAGGCGTGGCGTGGGAATGAGCAGGGCTGGAATGAATGGCCTGGTCACGACTAGACAATTAAACACGGACAAATCATTTGGGGCAG
Organism: Biomphalaria sudanica; assembly: GCA_036873155.1. Classification (NCBI taxonomy): domain Eukaryota; kingdom Metazoa; phylum Mollusca; class Gastropoda; family Planorbidae; genus Biomphalaria; species Biomphalaria sudanica. The sequence goes on along the minus strand of JAZGLO010005964.1, from coordinate 1,089,810 downwards.
AGACATACATGTATGGGTTTTTTAAGTTGAGACATGCATATCTGTGGTTTTTTTTAGTTGAGGTTAGACTTGCATGTCTGGGTTTTTTAAGTTGAGACATGCATGTCTGTGTTTTTTAGTTGAGACTTATGCTACAAACAAAAGATTGCATAGTTCTAAAAAAGTACACACCATTTTATATGGTTTTTTCAAATGCTTCATAATCAATACTTCGTATTTTTTTACACTGGATACACCAAAAAGGTTGTTTTTTTTTTTTGTTGTTCTTGTTTTTATTTTTTATTCGCCTTCATATATGAAACTCTCAAATACATAATGTCAACACTATGACAATAAAACGAGAGTAAGAGAAACTGAGTCGTTCTACAGGCCACGCCCATTCACTTACAAACGTTGACATTTAAATTTTTACCTCAATTAAGCCAAAGTGAAAAAAAAAGGTTTTCGTATGCAGAAATATAGGATTGCAATGACTTGTATAGTTTTGGATTTACATACGAATTATGACAATTAATGTTCAGCACAAGCGTCGATTGACCTTTCGCTCCCTGCCTTTTCCAGTACTAAAATGTAAGAACAACAATATTAATCATTGGTGCCAGAAGTAATCAATATTAGATGTCTTCCATTTTACTTGGATTTTTTTTTCTTTAAATTAATGGGGGGGGGGGGGGGGGTGGTAAGAGTCGCCTACTAAAGGAAGTACTTACCAGCTGGTTCTGGTAGGCGGTCACAGCGATGAAGACAGTTTCCGGAAACACGAAAGTGGTGACGTCATGGTCATCCAAGGAGGTGATGGGAAGCTTTGTGTGCTCCTGCTTCCGGATGAGATGAACACGAGGCTGGTACTTGTGCATGGAATTCAAAATGATCTGCCAGATAGACCGGATGTAATGTGTCATTGTATGTTCACGTTTTTTTCTTCTTTCAAAACGAGGCAATTAGTGCATAAACATAGGTTTAAACTTTTTAAATTGATCTTTTCTCCTATGTGTGGTATTAATCCCATAACTTTTCTTTGGGATATGGGATAAACAATACATATACATCTATAGGGATAGGTGCATGATGTTTAGGGATACTTACATGTCCATTCTTGTCCAGCATGTTATTGGTCAGCTTGACTTTCTCAAAGCTGACCGTCTGCTTCATCAAGTGCTCACCAGTAAATGGACTGTCAGGGTGCAGGTGAAGTCGGGCAGGGAGAGGAGGGTCAGCCTTGCCAGCCACTAGCCAGGAGGATCTGGAGCAACATACAAAATGACCAAATCATCTTTGAGGTCACTAAATATGTGTGGACAAAACATCGAATTCTATGAACACTGGGTATCACTTAGTAAACAAAATGCGAATTGAGGCGCCCTCTGCTGGACTGTTTTACGCCATAAATAGCAAGTGAATAGAAGTGTCTATGACATAAATAAGACGCGAGCTCTGGGAAGAGGTTGTTTTTTTTCATCTAGATCTAGTTCTGTGCCAAGCGAATAAGACATCGCTGAGTTTCAACTGAGCTCTACATTTGATAGTTTTGGTCGTAACAGTCAGACAACATAAACACAAATGTGGCTAATTTTTTTTGTCCTAATAGTCAAAAAAATAATTTGTAAACTATAAAATAGATACAAATTACAAACATAAATTAGCTGGGCCTAGTGGTATGTAGTTGTTATAAGATGATTATAGCATTAATAAATATTCTGTTTTAATTACTTTTGTTTCCTTCTTCCGTGTTTTCTTTTCAGTTTTTAATGTAACCCTAAAATTAGGATATAATTTATTCCCTTTTTGGGGAGTTATTTTAAGATGATGTCTGTTGGTACAAATATAATAGAATTGGGGAATGAACGAATTAGCCAATATATAAGGTAAAACAATTAGCATTTTGTCTATCTTCCCCTCCCTTAAGCTTTATGTAGAATTGCGCTGTGCAAGTTTTATCAAGGACTTAGTCGAAAAATATATTTAGTGCTTTGGCGTACTGTGCCTATGTTGATAAAGACATATCGATTACTATTTAATAAACAATGACGCTAACTAACCTGTGATAGGCGTATCGATACCGTTTGCTGTCCACAGCAACGATATCCATCAGGACGCAGTAACGTGAGCTGGGGTCAAGGTCGGTGAAAGAGACTCTGACTGTAGGGAACATCCGTCTGCAAAAGAACACATAGCAAATAAAATAAATTAACCCATTTCAATCTCTAAATTAAATGTCTTTTGTTCACACTTCTTGTTTGGAGTTGGCAGTGGATTACAAAAGAACAGGGCATAGAACAGTCTCACCTAATTATACGCGGCCTTTGTACGAAGAGCTAAAAATAGGTCATAAAAGTCCAGGAGCGCGCTAAAAAACCCCATTCATTTCGCATTATGCAGTTTTTTTTCCCCTAACCTAGATCTGAACTTAGTAAGCAATATATAAAAAGGGAAAGAACCATGGGGGTAAATAAATCGTATATTAAGCTTTATTTTCAATTAATTCATTTTTGGATGATAGCCTGGTCGTGTTTGCGCTCTGGACTGTCGTCTCGATGGTCCCGGGTTCGAATGTTGCCCACCTAAGCCGACCCGCGGGACTCTGAATGAAACGTAGGAAACATGTCCAACAAACACGTTGGACTTCATGCATTGATAGCGCTGCTAGGTTTCACAAATATTCTGTGAGCCTATTACATAGTACTATTCAGCAACGCAATTGTTTAACCAATGTTTAACCAAATGTTTAACTGTTACACAGGATTTCGAACACGAGGGATGTGATAGTAAATTCTTTTTTTCAACAGCGCTCTTGATGTTTTGAGATTTAAACTTGACTGACAGAGAGCCCAAAAAGCCAATAGATGCTATTCTCCAGGAGCCGCTGTGAATAGAATTTATGTTTTACAGGTTTAGTTATTTTTATCTTAACAAATTATGGGAACATGCAGCGGGTGTGTATGTGTGTGCGTGTGTGTGTGGTATCGTGCAAACAAGTTCGTGACGAGGGAAAGAGACAGAGACAGATTTGGGAACATCTTACTAATTGACTTTTTTTTTCATTCATTCCGAGTGATAGTTTTTTAACCCACCCTCCCCTTCCTCTCTCTCTCTCTCTCTTTGTCATTTTTACACTTTCGCTCTTTTTCACACACTTTTTTTTTCTTCCTTTTTACAGATATCTCTCTTCTATCTCCTTCTCTCTATTTCAGTCTCTTTTACTCTCTTTCTCACTTTCCCCTTTTAAGCGGCCCCGGAAAGGGGAATAGACGCTATTAGTTTTGTGTGGTTTGTCTGTCCGCCCGTCCGTCCCGTTTAGATCTCTTAAACTAGAAAAAGTGAAAATTCGATATCATGATATTTTAGACCATACAAAGTTCTGATGGAAACTGCTACTTTTGTCTTTTCTGAAAACGAAAAATCTATTTTTTTAAATCACTTATGCAAGCAGTTTTTTCATAAAAATACACCACTTTTACAACTATATGCTATTAATAGTATCAAACACGGGAGGATCCTTAGTAGGGGCGATGACTATGCACCATATTTTTAGCACATTTATGTAAACGGTTTTAGATTTTTTTGTTAAAAAATATTTTATTTTGCATTTGTATTGCTAAGTTAAGTAAGTTCTGTTATACTAACTACTAAATTTACAAAAAAAAATACTTTTATTTTTGAAGAGAATAAATTGATTTTGTATGCATATAAATGGAACATAATTTAAAACAACAATTAATAAGTAGTGTTTTCATTTTATCGCGTCAGTCTCGAGTTGTAGCTTCCTAATGGGTGCAGAAGGAAAGAATTTTTTTACGTAGATTTTTTTTTTTTTTGAATAAGAGATTGACCCTTTACAGAACAATTAGGTCAATTAGATAATTATTATATAACATCAGTTACTCCAGGATCACATCCAACTTCTTCACTTTCACCTTTCCATAGGTCTGCTGGACGGTTGGTGCATCACACAGGATCTGTCAACCTTCTTTCTCCATTCTTCTCTGTCATTTGCCTTTGATAGAATTTCATTCTTAGATTCTTTCTGAAAATATTGAAACCTGCCTTTTACCTGCCTGGGTGGACCACTTCGGGGGCCGATTTTGAGTTTCTGTTTCCACACAAACTGTCTTCGTAACCTTGTTTTAAACAAGAAGATGACAATATTTTTAAGTTTATTTACTTGCGTATTAAAACTCTCGGAGTTGTCAATAATTCTACAATAGATTCCTAAAGCATGGAACAAAACCTATCTAAGTCCAGGGGCTTTGTTAGCAAAGTGTTGACTAGAGTCATTTATCTATTCCTCTCTTCTTTGTCTTCGAATTTCTGCCTACTGCCATCCCATCCCAAAGAGTAAGCTCGTGGTCGATCGGCAATATAAAAAGACCCAAATTATACGTCTGCAACCAACGAGTTCCCGCCGAGTTCCCCGATGACACAAAGCTTCCAGGGAAGTCCGCTGCCCCATCCCCCCTTCCCTTTTTGATACCATCGAAAACTGTTTGAAATAACCGATTAATCTGGAACAAGATACCCGCCCCTCGACTAGGAAAGGACGCGGCAATAACATTGACATTTATTTTCTAATAGAAAGGTCAGGAGTCAAGGTCAGATACGACCGTGGTCCTAGTGTAACTACCAATACCATACATGTAAATTTATTATATTATAGTGTGTAGCCTATCTATCTATCTGTCTGTCTATCTATCTATCTATCTATCTATCTATCTATCTATCTATCTATCTATCTATCTATTCGTCCTTGTATTTGTCTACCAATCTGAATGTTCTTTATAATTTTTTTTATAACATAATATATAGGCTTGAGCTTTGAGACCATTAAACGCGAAATTTACTTGTAAATTTTGAAATGATTTAATCATTCAATTTTCTAATACTGTGCATTTTAGTTAATACCGACAACTTTGTCGCCACCGAATGACGAGAGAAAATAAGATTAGACATTTTTAATGGTGGCATATAGAAGTTCCTTGCTTATAAAAGGTTTGTTTAAAAGCACTCTGAGTCTTTAATCTAAAGATAGTTGTAGTTAGCAGACAAGCTATGATGCTGAAACAATGAAGATTGTGTGGATAGAAAGCGAAATTTGTTTGTAACATTTCAATATGACGAAGAAGACTATAGACCAGTCCTTATTAAGACAAGAACAATGGACCCTTCCTAAAACTAGTTAGTAATATTTTTATCCGAGATAGTCATCTGTGTCGAGTTTGTTCTCTCAAATACTACCTTATGTTCTGGATAAGTTGCACCTAATTTCTTGACATATCAGCGACAGTATCAGCCTCGCTGCTGTGGCTAATCGGTGAAAACATTCAATGAAAGAAAAATGAATAAATTCCAAGTTCAGGTTTTGCTTGAGAGAGTCAGATGACAGGATCGTGTGGAGCGGTGAACAACACAGATCTAAAGATAGCGGGGTAGAAATGACACGCCCCTGTCATGTTACAGTGTAACGCCTCCACACCTTCCTCTCACATGCTGTCTCCCACACTCACACACTCCTGATCTGCTTGAGCGAGAAATCTGAATAATATTAATGAGACAACGTGTGAAAACGGACTGGGTATCCCCCCACCTCCCGGAACAGACCACCGTCCAAAGACGTTGGAAGGACGCGAAGGGTGTTTACAAAAATGATGTCGGCAATAAATAAGGGGCGGAATGGACAGATTTTTACACCCACAACCAACTTGAACCTGCTTAGTGAGAATATGTTTGCGATGTAGAGAATTTTGAAATATTAAAATAATCACTTCTTCGGTAGCTAGGGAGAGTTTACCCAGCCCAATCCCAGCATGCCATCGTTGAAATCAAACACACTCAACATAATTATTGATATTAAATATTTTTTTTTAAATTCTGCTATGCATTACTATTTACATTATATTTTTATTTCAACTTTCTAGATCCAATCAACACCAGAGACTTGTAACAGCCTGCATCATTCATAGGCTTATCACTTAGCTAATTGACAAATGCAACATCGAAAACAGCACTAAGATTTTCCATTTAATTGTGAGCATTTAATAACACCATCACTCTGCAAGCCCTAGGGATTCTATTTATGGGCAGAAAGAACTCCTTTATAATGCTATATTTTACATAGCCTAAGTGTCCCTGCAGCACTGCTGGTACTGCCTAAGTGACCCTGCAGCAATGCTGGTACTGCCTAAGTGTCCGTGCAGCGATGCTGGTACTGCCTAAGTGACCCTGCAGCAATGCTGGTACTGTCTAAGTGACCCTGCAGCAATGCTGGTACTGCTTAAGTGTCCGTGCAGCAATGCTGGTACTGCCTAAGTGTCCGTGCAGCAATGCTGGTACTGCCTAAGTGTCCGTGCAGCAATGCTGGTACTGCCTAAGTGTCCGTGCAGCAATGCTGGTACTGCCTAAGTGTCCGTGCAGCAATGCTGGTACTGCCTTAGTGTCTGTGCAGCAATGCTGGTACTGCCTAAGTGTCCGTGCAGCAATGCTGGTACTGCCTAAGTGTCCGTGCAGCAATGCTGGTACTGCCTAAGTGTCCGTGCAGCAATGCTGATACTGTTTCAGTTCAAGACTAAAACGTTAATTATTTCCTTTGATCGCCTTTACTGTAAATAATACACACTTTTTGTATTCGCCTCTCCGGTGAACAATTTTTGGTGTCAGAGTTATCACCTCGCCTATGCACCTACATTTTTTTTTAGTGCGTGTGTGGGGGAAAGAGGAAGATTTCGTTTTGGTCAAGATTTGTCCAAACGACTTACTACTTGTAAACCTCGACCGTCAACAGTATGTGTGTAAAGATGGAAGGAGTTAGTCGACCCAATTTTTTTTTTGTCGCCTTATCTGTAGATTATCCCTACGCATGTGAACTGTTGACTAGAGAACTTATCTAGACCCAAGCTTTGCTAATCTATCATCGAATAGTTAAATGTCGCCAAGAAATGGCATGTTTACTATTCTTCTTAAAGGTAATAGTTTTACCAGTGATTCTAAAACGTATGACTTGTGATCCCAGATCTTTCTGGAAATTAAGAAGCGACTAGTTAGTAAGTTAATTAATCCTATTTTAATACAGTCACATTAAGACGATTGATCTCACACTTTGGCGTGTTCGACGCACTACACGGGAACTGACTTTTTGTCTGACAGAGGTTTGAGATTCACTGTTCTAGATAATCTATGGTATCCAATGACAACACTCCCGTCGTGCAGCGCGGGGCTTACATGGCACAAGCAATTAAAGTGACATCAGATAGGAGGTAAATATCGGGACTTCCTCCCATCTTCCCGGCGCCCCATTCCTCTACTCTTCCATCCCTTCCAGTGACACAAGGGGGATTCACTTTGTCCTTGGGAAGGGGTGGGGGACGGGAGGGGTATGATGTAAGTGTGTGAAATTACAAGCCAGGGAAGTTTAGATAAAGAAAAAAAAGTGAAGGTACACTGGCCAATAAGTCCCATCAGATAAGCTCTGCACGTAGCGTGGACACAAGCGGACACTCGGGGGGGCGTGGGCTTATCAGGGCTCCCTCTAACAAATCGGATCATTTCTAATCTTCTTATTGACCGTGTCGGTTGGTGGACGCCGTGAATTATTCGACTGTAGTGGTCAGAGTGGTCACCATGAAACGCGCGGAGGGTCATAAATATCGCGAAGATACCCACATAGTACAGTAGTGGCCAGAGTCGGTCTCACTTTCCACCTTGATCACTAAAACAGTTGGGTCACCTCACCGAACTTTGAAGCACTGGGACATAAATGCGCGCGGTACTTCTGAAACTGCCATTGGGTGTAAGGCGGTTAAATGGTTTAGCCTTGCCTAGTCACATAAAAAAGCAAGATGACAAAGTGAGTTTAAGTTATTTAAACTCACAGGCGGCCCCTCTGGACAAGTCCTACCAACATATTACCTCACACAGATGCTTAAAGCATTCTCATCGGGGATTTCAACTTATAATGGGCTATCATTATCTTTAACAGACTTTGTGGATGAGAAATACATAAATGTTGAGTTTTTATCTTCACTGTAATTGTGTATGATGGTCTAATTTACATACTGTTTTTTTTTTGTGCGTGTACTTAAATGGTTTCTATGTTTATGAATAAAAAAAAATTGTATAATTAATTGATATCGCTTTTAAGCTGCCCTTGTAAGTAGGTAAGTATTTCTTTCAAGCACTGAGAAGAAGATATCGAACTTTAATGTTTGCAATCAGACTTCAAGGTCAAAGCTTTTCAGTCGCCCGTGTTTGTTTTACCATTTGTTGAACTAGAACTAGAACTAGATGGATACTTCTATCTTGGTAACCAAATGCTACAATATCAAATGACTAAAAAGAGCACTTATTTCCTTCACGATGAAGGCAAATGTTAAATTTGATTTCCAGTTAACACACGAGTATATGACGAGATAGAAACATGACAGACAGAGCGTGCTTAGACAAAAGCGATTTTTCACTAAAAGGGGCAGGCGCTACAAAAAAAACCATTAAAACTAAAAAAGACGTTACCAGTGAGACTAGCTAGCCCATTAACTCATTACCGACATATTGCTGTCTTAAGATTGATTTATACATTTAAATGTCTTCATACTTGTATAAGATGAAAGTTAATATCGCAATATACCTTTTTAATCTCTCTGTCACTTAATTTCTCTCACTCGATGTCCTCTATTTCTGTGTCTCTTACTTTCTCTCACTCGATGTCCTCTATTTCTCTGTCACTTAATTTCTCTCACTCGATGTCCTCTATTTCTGTGTCTCTTACTTTCTCTCACTCGATGTCCTCTATTTCTCTGTCACTTAATTTCTCTCACTCGATGTCCTCTATTTGTCTGTCACTTAATTTCTCTCACTCGATGTCCTCTGTCTCTTAATTTCTCTCACTCGATGTCCTCTATTTCTCTGTCTCTTAATTTCTCTCACTCGATGTCCTCTAATTCTCTGTCTCTTATTTTCTCTCACTCGATGTCCTCTATTTCTCTGTCTCTTAATTTCTCTCACTCGATGTCCTCTAATTCTCTGTCTCTTATTTTCTCTCACTCGATGTCCTCTATTTCTGTCTTTCTCTTACTTTCTCTCACTCGATGTCCTCTCTTTCTCTGTCTCTTACTTTCTCTCACTCGATGTCCTCTATTTCTCTCTTTCTCTTACTATGTCTCACTCTTTCTCTCTCTCTCTCTCTGTTAGTTTGTCCACAAATTCATTCCTTTTTGCATGTGTGAACGTGTCTAGCGTGCGCCCGCCCTCCCCCTCTCCTAAATGACACCCTCCCGCCTCCTCTCAGTTTGTACCTCTTCATCTCTTACCTTCCCTACGAATGAACTCGCCCAGCGAAACCAGAAACCTGTGGCCTTAATGAGATCTCACGGAAACGGCTCGGAACCAAATGCAACCCCTCTCGTTGATTTAGAGCTGTCGCTAGAGGAGCCGCAGATCAAAGTTCACATCACGTGACAAGGGGCACCCCCTTGCGTGCATTTAGAGACAGGGAGAGTGTCGGGTGTTTAGCGCCCAGTGCCTTTTTTTTCTTTCTGCAAAATGTGTTCATTCAATGTGTGCAGTTCATTTAACCTTTTTTTTTGGTTCTAAGTTTGTTTTGTTCAAAGGTTCAGTGTGACCCAGCGGAAACAGAAAAGTCTCATGTATTCCTAATGATTTCTTTTTTGTCGTTTATTTTGGTGACAATCTAGGTCTTTGTGAGTGAACGAATCAGAACTTTGTTAGCATATAGACACATTTATCTGCAATGAGATTGAGTTCTTATCATATTTACATGTTGACAGATGTGTGTGTGTGTTTGTGTGTGTGAGAGGAGAAATGGCGTCCATTAAGTTTCTGGTATTTTCTATCATTTTGTATCATTAACTCTTGAGGTACATCACACACACACACACACACACATGCAGATACACATTGAAATACAAGAGCACACAGACACCCACAGACAGAAGTTTACAAGACTGACAACTATTTCAAATTTAATCTAAAGTCCAGGAATATGTTTGAAGTTAAATCTATTCTTTTTAAGCTTATCGGTCCTATAGGCTCATCATGATTTTAATAAAATTTTCAGACGAGTGTGTTTGACAGGAGGGCTTTACGGAGAGATTTTGTTCAGTTTATGCATCAAGACCGCCACTGCTTGATGCCCTGTGAAGCAGTTTGCCATTGCATTTTCTGGTGGAGCAGTTCACCACTACATGATTTAGGTGGAGCATTATTGCAATGCATCTGTGGAGAGTCCGCCACTGTATGTTGCCGAAAAAACAGTCCGCCACTACAGGTTCCCGGTGATGCAATCTACCACTACAGGTTCCCGGTGATGCAATCTACCACTACAGGTTCCCGGTGATGCAATCTACCACTACAGGTTCCCTGTGGAGCAGTCCGTTACTACATATTTCTTTTGTTGTTTCTTTCTGTAGCCAATAATTTTGTGTGAGTATGTGTGTATATGTAAGTGTGTGTGTGGAGTGGTTGTTTTTTTTGGGGGGGAGACATTATTATCAAAATGAACACTATCAAGTCACGTGGGGAGATTTAAAGGATCTCATTTGAATAATTAACTTTTTTTCTGTTTAATCATTTCTCTGAATCAATTTAAAAGTTCCTTGCTATATTTCTATCAAAACAAAGATAGGTTGGACTACATGCTAGTGTTGATTAAAATAGCTGCCAAGTGAATCAGTCGAATCTTTTAGAAAATAAAAAACACAAGTTTAATTAACTCCTAAGTTGTAGGGGGGGGGGAAGGTCAGAAACACATAGGGGTAAAGGTCAGAAACACATAGGGGTGAAGGACAGAAACACATAGGGGGAAGGAGAGAGACACATATGGGGGAAGGTCAGAAACACATAGGGGTAAGGAGAGAGACACATAGGAGTGAAGGACAGAGACACATAGGGGTGAAGGACAAAGACACATGGGGTGAAGGACAGAGACACATAGGGGTGAAGGACAGAGACACATAGGGGTGAAGGACTGAGACACATAGGGATGAAGGATAGAGACATAGTGGTGAAGGACAGGGACATATAGAGGGATGAAGGACAGAGACACATAGTGTGAAGGACACAGACACATAACAGTGAAGGACAGAGGCACATAGGTGTGAAGGACAGAGACACGAAGGGGTGAAGGACAGAGATACATAACAGTGAAGGACAGATGCACATAGGCGTTAACCAATAAAAACACAATTCTGGTAGATGGCGAAATGTTTAAAATGCTAGCTATATAGATCTATAAAATGCAAGAAAAAGCAGACGTGACGTGAAGTCTCTTTTGCCTCCACAGTTCACCCTCCCCCGAGATCTAGATGTCAGCACGGCTAATTGGAAGAACAGAGGGGAGACTATCCAATGAGTTACAAATGAAATGCAAAAGACCTTTGAAAACATCACGCGCTTGTTGACAGCATGACATTGCTGATTTGGTTGTGTCGTCGGAGCATGCGCGGTGGATCGTGACGTTGCAAGTCTTTGAGCTTAGTCCCTTCAGCAGAATGGAAGTCATCTATATCTAGATTCTAGACGGAAACAAAATCTAAAATGTGTCAAGTGTGAAGAGTTAGGAAGGAAATCAGTAGAATTTCTGTAGTCTGACATTATTTCATTTCTTTGCGGCACAGTTCGATATAAAAGAAAACTTGAAGGCACTTTTATCAGGGCTGGATCGAGGTTTCTCTAGAAAATATTTCAGAAACAGAGGCGTGCTGAGGTGGAAGGACGCTCATGGGGCAACTTGTTGATATCTTGTCATTCCAACAAATGATTAGAATAGAAAGTGAATTATAGAATTGTTATTGAAAACTGCAACAGAACTTTGAGGCGAAATGAAAGGGAGGGGGGGGGGTGTTTTTTAAATCTGACTTTGTCTATACCCCCATTTAGTTTTCATTGTGCAGGTAGACTACAGTCTATAAATTAAAAACTCTATTTAAATTTCAATGTAGCTTCTATATGCAATGTAATTCTATATCACAAAACCCTTTCGAAATAACCAAGTAATAAAAAAACACACAAACAGATTGGGCGTATTTAACAAGTGCAACTCTGTGTATTCGAATGCCCATAGTCGGCAATAGTAGTTCGTATAGAGGTGCACGCTAAGGAGAACTACTAAAGAATGTCAGACCAAAATGTTCTCAATCCAATTTTTTACTTTCTAAACAAGAGCTGGGTTTTTAAATACTTTGAAAAGGATTGTCCTCCGAGACTTCTGCTTATTAAGTATCTATTTCGCTCAAGTTTTTACAACATGTACACTTATAATTGAAGACAGGAATTAATTTATTTGCGGGATTATTGTATTATTAAAAACTTGTGTTCTAAGGCAAGGGACATAATTTAGTAGCCTCTAATGAGATCAGCAGTAATCCTGCAGTAATTAAATTGCTCATGCGTGAAACCTTCAAGACTTTGTCGCTAACAAGATTCCAAAGGGTGAAATTAAAGTTGGGTATGGACTTTGTTTTTAAAGACTCTCAGACCGTAACAGGTCGTCGAAAATTAACAATGTCAAGGTCGTTAGTAATAGTGAAATAAAAAAAAAATTGTAAAAATTGGTCTTTGGATACTTTAAAAAAATGCCTATTTTTGGTGACTGATTCTCATTACGTGTCTATAGAGTTTGTGTCTGAGCTCTTCTACACGTTGAATGAAGTCATCAGGTGGGTCGTTTGGTCAGCAAGTAGTCAAATCTGGGCAAACATGCACCCTGTTGACATGACATATCGTAGCATGGTTTAGCGCTTTACACCAGCTTATTATTTTTTATATACTTTTTTTTAAGCAACCCAAACCGTTGACCACTCAACGTAACCTGCTTACGACATTACATTGTAGCATTTCAGAAAAAAAAAGTGCATAGTGAGATAGTGACATCATTAGTATATAGGAGACTGGGATAGATTCAGGGTCTTGAAATGTTCAAATCATTCAATGGAGCTCTGAACGTGTACAGCTTTAGACCGCTCTGTTAATCTGCGAACTGTGGAGCGTTGACATTGCAGTGAAGAGCTGATAAAGGTGTCGGGGAGCTCGGCATAGATTTCAGCTTCTAACGGAGTCAACAGAGATGTTTTCTTGCGTTCCAGGGGCGTATCCACCTAGGTGAAAGAGAGCTCTGCGTGGAAAGCTTCCTAACTATCCCACCCCCACCCACACCTCATCCATCTCACCATTTTTTTAGAGGTATAGAAACAGCCGAAGACTTAGGTTACGGAGTAATTTGACCGCCCTGGGTGTTATTAACCCAGATAAACTGCACCTAACGACCTGGCAGTTCTAATGAAATCATTAATCTCTGTATAATCTTTCATGGTTTTGTTTTTCAATGTTTTTAATTGAATCTAAAATGTTTTTTTTCCCCATTAAATACGTTGAAATGTGAAGACATTGGAAAAATGTGAGGGAAAAGGTGTGAGAGGGTAGCGCTGGGCCTATGTATGGGCCATGCATTCATTGTCTATCATGCAGACTTTAACATTAAACAAAACACCCCCCCCCTCCGTATACAATACTCCTAACACGAAAGGTGTTTGTTTAAAATTTAACATTCAGACCATATTAACATAAAAGCTTTTTTAGAGGAACTTGTGAAAATGTTAATATTCTTTGATTGTCCGTTTAATAGCTGAAAAGGGAATACATGGGAGGGTTTAGAATCTTGGATATACAATTTTAAAAAAATGGGGGGGGGGGTAGAGAATCGATGATAGAAAATAGGTGAGAGAATGGATAAAGGAAGGGGTTCAAGAAAAACATCAAACAATTTTCTGGTTCCCCACTTTGACATGTTTACGATGGCTTCCAAAGTTGTGTCTTCGTCCCTCTCTCCAATCGACATCCCCTCCCTCTGTATCCTCCAACCCCCGACCCGGTTCCCCTTCCTTATATTCTAGGTACCTGCCTGTGTCACTATGCGTTCGGCTAGAATTACCCCGGGTGCCGCTAGCGCCCGCCTTTATTTGTGAGTTCCACACTTCAGCACTGGGTTTCTCTAGATAGCGGGAGGATAGTTAGGGTGAGGGTGTCAGAGATTAAGTAGGTGGATACGTTGGGGGGGGGGGGGGGGAGGTTCACTTTTGGCCTCCTCTGAATTTCATTGACGAAAAAATGCCGGGGAGTTTCTAGGTGACTTTATTTTCCATTACGATACCCAGATCAGGCGCTCCACACCTAGCAGACAAACCCATCACGATACCCAGATCAGGCGCTCCACACCTAGCAGACAAACCCATCACGATACCCAGATCAGGCGCTCCACACCTAGCAGACAAACCCATCACGATACCCAGATCAGGCGCTCCACACCTAGCAGCCAAACCCATCACGATGCCCAGATCAGGCGCTCCACACCTAGCAGACAAACCCATCACGATGCCCAGATCAGGCGCTCCACACCTAGCAGCCAAACCCATCACGATACCCAGATCAGGCGCTCCACACCTAGCAGACAAACCCATCACGATGCCCAGATCAGGCGCTCCACACCTAGCAGCCAAACCCATCACGATACCCAGATCAGGCGCTCCACACCTAGCAGACAAACCCATCACGATACCCAGATCAGGCGCTCCACACCTAGCAGCCAAATCCATCACCCAATCTGGAGCCAAAGCACAAGAAAGATGACAATGATAACGCAAGGGCTCCGACAAACTGCAAACAACTGAGTAGGTTATCTCCCATTAGGATGGAGTAGGACAGGATGGAAGAATTAGAGAATGAGAGATGAATAGAACAAAAGGATAAACTAAAGAATGAAAACATGTGGACTGGGGGAGATGTTTAGAACAGCTGTATGTCCGTCGTCATCTGAACAATGTCGAAGTCAACAGAAGAACTCTCTCTTTCGCAGTCAACAGAAGAACGATGTCGTAGTCAACAGAAGAACAATGTCGTAGTCAACAGAAGAACAATGTCGTAGTCAACAGAAGAACAATGTCGTAGTCAACAGAAGAACAATGTCGTAGTCAACAGCTATGAGCTGTGGTAAAACAATGTTTCGCAAGATAAACGTCAAGAGTGGCAATACGTAAAGAGCTTTGACCAGTTTGAGAGATACATAAAAACAAATTACACTTCACAGTTAGTAGTCAGAATAATGAGAAATGAGAAGTCTCTTAATTAACTGTCACAGAATTGCTTGTCGCTGTAATCTCCATAATCCTATGTCGCTATTCTAGATGACAACAATAACACGTTCTGGCCTTCTGTTTCAATCAATCTAATCTAAGACAACAAAAACCAAAAACAACCAACAACTTTAGAACTCATCCTCTGCCTGAATCTTCTTTCTTTTTTTTTTTTCTGTCCCCCATTTTTTGTCACCCTTGGATCAGACCCATCGCGTTCTAATTAAGTCGACATAATTAATGCCTCGAGTTGAGGCCCTTTTCAGCGGGAGCAGTGGATCTCGTGTTTTTATGGTGTCTTCCCCGCCTTCCATAACCCCTTCCTCCTCAAACTGACCCCTACCAAACTGTGGGATATGGCCGGCCGGGAAGGGGGAGCTATGGGGGATGGGTACGGAGGCAGAGAACTTTTATAAGTACCTCTTGTACTCTTGGACACCGCCTCTTCCTTTGAATGCTCACTCCTTTACTCTCAGCGGCCGGTGGAGAATAAATGACCAGATAAATGTCAGTTTGGGAGACCCAGGGTTGACCGCAAGGTTCGAATGTCCATCCAGTCCAAAGAGATCCAAAAGACGTGCCAAACTGACCCCTTTCCCTCTAACGTCCTGGCCCTGAGAGCTCAAACGGTTGACTGCTCTACTCCCGTGTTAGCAAAGATGGATCACTGTGACTCTAAGCGCCTCCCTGTACACTGTAGCGCGGCGACATTAACGCCGAGGTTATTAAATGAAGATAAAAACTTGAAGTTTGAAGTGAACATAAGATCGTTCGGAGCAGACGACAAACAAAACAACCAACTGCAGACTGTGAACCCTCCCCCACCTCCTTGATCAATGATAAAGTTTTTTTTTTTTAAAGTTCAACGAATGTGTAGAACGGCGGAGACATAAAAACCTGGCTTCAGACCATCCCAGCGGCAGATAAACGCGGAGGCGACACAATGCTAATGACAGGCTTGTTCCCGCAGTCAACAAATATGTTACTTCCTCTCCAGGGGAATTATGGGATACATGGGCAATAACGCCGGCCATCTTGTTTCCTTTTAAATTTCAAGACTTCATTAACAATTCAGTCTGACTGTTGATAACCTCCCTTTATTCTCTGCCTCCTCAAGCGTTGTCTTACGTTTAAGTGTCTTCGTCTGGTCACTAGGGCAAATAGAAGCATGTAGAATCTACACGTTACTTTGGAGTCTTGATATAAGATCTAATTGTTTGAACAACACAATGACCACTACTGATGAACAAACTCAAATTGTGATTTCAATTCCTGAGTTTCGATGTTTTTATATTAAGTTCAACAAATTCACTTTTTCTTTTTTTTTCAGTCCACCAATCTCTAATGGAGACTTCAGCATTTTTTTTTCTTTTCTGTAGATATTATTATTTCAAGGATACAGTCTTAGGGCCTTGATGGCTAAGCGGTAATGCGCTTGGCTTCCGAAGCGATAGGATCTCTGTTTCAAATCCCAGTGAAGACTAGGATTTGAATTTCTGTACCTGGGAACTTGACTTTAGTTAAGAAAAAGTAAAGACGGTTAATCTTTGTGCAGGCCCAAATGAAATCCTTATTAACCATGTCCACAGGCACATAAGATCTGAACATGGAACTTTACTTTTAAAAATTTATTCTAAGTGCGACACTCTTCCTGAAGTTCAGATCTTATCTTACATGATACAGACTTTACTTCAAAATTAAAAGATGATTACATCCTACGCGTCATGCATGTTAACCAATGACCTAAATTTTGCCAAGTCACTGGTTTTCCTGGCTAGCTCAGGCAACACATTCCATGCTCTAATAGCACTAGGGAAGAAGGACCATTTGTACAAATTTGTTCTAGCATATGGAGCTGGAATTATATGTACATCTTTGTGTCTTTCAGAGTATTTTATTAAATTTTGTTTTTGTATTTGAAGATTATGGTTCAGTGTTTTATGTATAATTGTTACTTTATTTTTGAGTCTTCTGTCCTGAAGGCTTTCTAAATTTAGTGGTTTTACTAAAGGTGTTACTCTAGTCAAATGTGAATATTCGTTTGTTATTCTATATCAGAAACCAAAAAGTAAAACAACAGAATCTTTATTTCTTCTTCTAAATCCAAATGAATTGTCTTCTGTGTTAAGACCTAAATTTAGATACTCCACCTAGCGTCAAATCTCTGATTTATATTTCAGCTTTAAGTAAAAATCTCGCCAGAGTATTGAAACTAGGCCTATTAACGCATGGTTATGAACGAATCAGTGTCACGTTAATATTCCTCCAGACACTTGCCAATGGTCTGCAAACATATATCTTAACGTAGTATTATCAGAGCGTCGTATGTGGCGCGCACTTTAAAGTAAATGACCGGTGATCCCTGGGCTTCTTCCGTGTAGCCTAATGTCCACCTCCATTGTTGAGCAGCTGATGACCGAACTGTCCGAACCAAGGCGTCAAATTAAGAAACTGTCAAAGCAGACAGACGCCTTCATTTAGGTAAGCTAATTACCTGCTGGTATAGGACCACCCCCCACCCCCTTTTCCTCTTTTGCGCCCAATAGCACATATTGAGTCCTATATTGTGAGAGAGTGCGCGAATGTAAAGTGGGCGCCTGTGCGACACAAAACTTAGGTTGGGGGAAGGTGCGGGGGCTGTTGCGCCCGGAGATAATTGGATGTTTATTTTGATAGTCAGGATGAAAGAGCGTTCTGTTGACTTTCAATTCATTGACAGAAAGAAGGGGAAAGAACCCAGTCCATCTTGCGCAACTGAGTCCCCCACCCTCCATCGTTTATCCCTCCCCACACCATCCCAGGTCATCAAGAAGCTTTCTGATGACAGAATTGTCATTATGTCAACTTGGAAGGCATCAGCGTACTCTTTCCTCCCCCCAAACATCCCCTCCAGAATAACCCTAATCATGAACATGTGAGGCGTTGGTAATAACAGTGTGGAACCTTTTTTGTTTTAAATTGTCTGTGTGCCTATGTTGAATCTATTACATGTTAGTTCTCTCACTTCCCAGTCTCGGATCAAGTTAAAGGCTTTGTACTTTCTTTCATTGTCGATGATAACCCATAAATCAATAACAAATTTAATAACTACTTAGTTAATCGATCAATCGTAATTAATGTTGCATATATTAAAATGTACTTGGGCAGAGAATGAGGTCGTTCGCTAAAAATTATAAACTAACAAGTACTTGAATAGGTCATTGGCTTAGACACCCCCTCTCCCGTTCAACTAGTCTACAAAAGTGATGCGACCGTAGAACACCGAGCTAGAAGCATGAATGTTGCGCTAAACACAAACAATGAGTGCCAATATTTTCAATCGCACAAAATTATTATCTTATAAAAAATGAATGACATGATTGGCTGATAATTGATACAATTTCACTCAATATAATCGAAGTTGTTTTTTTTTTTTTAAATTAATAGCGGGTCCTGAATAGCTGTTCCGCGAACTACTGCAATAATTAACTAGTAGGCTACCACGTGAATTGATCTCTCTATAAAAAAAAATAATAATAAGTAAAGTGTTCCGCTAAATACTCAGTGTGCGAAGTGTTCCGTGAAGGAAAACGTTTGGGAAACATTTGGGTCTAGACAATAATAAGTAATTCCAAATATTTCTGCTGCTACTATTCTTTATGACCGTATGCCACAGTGCTAGATACGTCCAGAGGTGACCTCTGCCAATATTTTTAAAATCAATCCATATTTATGATTTCTGTTAAATATATGTTGCCATGGAAACCCCAAAGGGCGATCTAATCTAGGAGAGTTATCCTCGCATATAAAGTGCGTAGAACACACACACACACTTACAACCAACGTTGAACAAACCAAAGAGACAGAACATAATGTTAGTGGCGAGTCTTATATTTCAACACACCGCCAACAGGTAGCCCCCAACTAATGACAAGGTCCTTGTACACAAACACCGTGTCCCTGACAGCGCCCTTAGAAACGTTAACGCCCCTAGGTGTCTCGAACAACGCTAGCGCCCGACACTCCGCCACACATCGTACACAAAAATGAGAACAAGCAACTGGTCGTGTTCTGACAATCAAGCCGCGTTGACCCCGAGGTTTATTTAGCGCGAAGTTTACACCACTGTCCACGTCAGCTGTCCGGCTGTGGTCATCTTAGGTTCTCATGAACACTATCCCAAGACATTCAGAGAAATGTCCGTTCCCATGTTGAGGAAGGGGACATCATCATCTGGAGAATGCAAGAAACTCAAATCCCTGTGTCAAGGCGCCATGCTAAACCTACGCAGTGTTCAATTAGTCATATTACAGGAGCATTTGGTTTAGACTTTTATGTGGATTTAAACTTTGGAGCAAATTAAAGGCCTTATTGTTTACGGCACTCTCACCTTGTAACTTTCAGTGAGTCTAGTTGTCATTGCAGGGAATGTAACACTTTAAAAGGCTCATTTTAAAACTACCCCAAGTGTTGAGTGAATTCTAGAACAATAAAGTCACGTTGTTTTGAGCGACAAGCACTGACCGACACAATTACTTTATTTGTATTTTACATCTGTACATTACAAAGGTAGATCTAGTTGCTCAATTATTTGTGTATGTTGTGATTGTATATTGGTCTACGTCAACAAAAACTACAGGCGGTAAAGAAACAAACTTTAAAGAAACAAGATCATGAAGTGAGTAAAACTTTTGGGCGGCCGCTGCGGATAAGTCGTACTTACCATTACATGACACACATAACACACATAGCCTATGCCCATAAACACGACTTGCCTAAGAATGCTTACAAAATGTTTATATAGGGCTTTATAGGTACATACAATATGTATACATGGTTGTCTATATTCAATGGGACATGCTCTCAAAAATAACTTTAGTTATTGTACCAGCGAACACCTATTTTATTTAACTTTTACAAAGCTTATATCCACTAAGTCTGGTACCAATTCTGAACGCTTAAAGTAATACCCTTTCCGTTCTCATATCAAGTTAAGACTTTGCATAATTTTTCATTGTTCTTAACAAAACATGAATAATTTTAAAAAATTAACCAAATATTTAATTAAATAATGATAATAACAAAATTTTTTTGATATTGAAAAAGGGAAATGAATCTTATATTATTGAGTTATATTGCTGTAAATGTTGAGTTCTCCCCTTAGATGAGCTTAGTTTTGTGTTGTTGTTTTTTTGTTTTTTTTTTGTTGTTTTTTTTACATTTTGCTGGTTTTATATTCTATTTATTATACCATTTGATGGTAAAATGGTAATATATATATAGCTTTTGTATTGTTTCGACATGTCTATACTATTTGGTCATTCTTGGCCTGGTCCTAGCTTCCCAGACTTTGTTTCCTCACCCACACAACTGTACAGCAGCGTAGTGAGTGAGTACAGTTGAGACATCGATTTTCTCCTAGGCGAGAGCTCGTGTAGTCAGTTTTACATAGTAGCCCATTAGGTCGGATAGATGTTTCACTGCCAAGCTAGCGTGCTAAATGGAGGGACAGGAGGACGGCATTGGAGGTTTTCTGTTTGCTGCTGCTGCTGCTGCTGGTAACGAACTCTCGAGTCCTCGGTCTCTGAACGGCTCTGAACCAACCCATTTTTAAATGAATTCTTTATGTTTACATTTCATCATTCTTCCCCCTATTCTCATGAGCGACACAGTCTCAAACCCTAACCCTCAACTTTTGATACTACTAGGCTTGAGCATTTTAGATAGTTACTTTAAATATACAATGGACTTTATAGTTACGGGCCGACAGCAACAAATAAAATAATAATAATACAACAGAAATGACTCAATTATTTAGAATGGTATCACTGACGCTTGCTGAGTAAATGTGCAGCCTCACGTTCTGAGGCGTGGCTAACTGAACGTTATAGAAATGTACAAGAAACATTAAAAAGAAAGTCATTCAAATCAGTATAAGAATGGTTTGTGTTACTATTAGCTTAAGTAAAGTGAAGTAGTTCTTTCAGACCTATGGGACTAATGATTCGTGGCCCATGTCGAGGTACCCATTAGTGGCCCATGTCGAGGTACCCATTAGTGGCCCATGTCGAGGTACCCATTAGTGGCCCATGTCGAGGTACCCATTAGAGTTAAGTGGACTCAGAAATGTCCTAGAAATCTCGAAGTTCAAAATACAGCTTTCACCGAGATTTGAACCCTTGATCTCCTGGTTCGGAAGCCAAGCCCTCTACCACTCAGCTACCACGGCTCTATTCTAAGTTTGTCGATGAAGTCTCGAACGTCCGTTTCCAAACGTCCCAATGATCTATAAGTTCAATGGAATACTTAAGGCAACTTGTTTGTCGCAATCAAAGGGATGTAATACCATAACTTCCCACCCCACACCTCTCAAAAAGAAAATCACTAGCAGAGATTCAGATTTAAAGCACTCGTTCTAAGACAAATGTGTAATATTCATAAGGAAAACGAAACCAGAACAAGCCAAGGCCATGCGTCACATAGATGAGAGTAAGTACTGTAATTAGCTCATAAAGACCGACGTTACAAGTGGGTGACCCCTGATTGGCTTTCTACGCAAGTTGTTTTTAAAAGCATTTAATGTTGCGTAACAATTGCAATCAAATTTTGTTGTTTTTCAATCTCCCTGCCTCTTTGGTCGTCTGCGATCATTCAACTGTGACCTTGTCATTGTAAATGTAGGCACTACATAATGTTGTATCAAACTGACCATTGGCTACCAAATGCTGAATTAATTGTTATAGTAAAATTAACAACTCCAATCCTTCCATTCTTCCAGTGATTAATTGATTTAAAAAGTAGGGGGTAGAATTGTCAGACTGGTGTTTATTTACCATCTGTGCATCTACTGGACAAACTATTGGTCAAACCACTGGTCAGTTGTGATGCTTAAGACGATTACTGTCTTGTTCGTTTTATTTATATAACGAGATCAAAGCCGAACGAAGAGTGTCAAAGTCTTCGCCTACCGCTGCTAAGGTACTGCCTGCTGAGGTGATGTCCGGTAGAGTCAAGAAGTTTGTACCTCCATTGTGTTTTGTCCACTTCAGAGTCACTGACCAACCGCCTGGGACAACGGATTAAACGCCGCCAAGTTTACACTGCCACTTTGAACAGAACCACGCGATGACCAACGGCTAGTACTGACCTCCCTTCGAGCGCAGGGTGCCCTCAATCGGACGTCATGGGCAGTAGATTGACTGTCGCTGCTGGCACTGGTCAAAGCAAACAATGCAATTACTGGTCAGTGTAAGTGTTACAGCTTTAAATCACTGGATAAATTACGTCATGTTACAGCAACAATCCCAGAATGCCATCTGAATTGCCAGAAGTGACCAATTAGAAAATGGAAGGTTCAATAAATAAATAAAAGAAGATAAATTAGCATTAAAAAAGTGAAACGGAAAATGTACTAGTAACCCAGTTACACTTAAACAAGAGATTAGTAACAATGTTACATAACATTTTCAATCATAACAAGACAATAGCATTAAGCACATAAACAATTGTTACTCAAAGGGCTTCCCATAAACATTTTAGCCACGTGACATGTGCTCTAATAACAAGCTCATATCCACACACACACACACACACATTTCAACTGCTTTCTTCTGTGTTATTGATATTGATGTTCCAAGATGTCAGCCATTGAAAAGTAAATGGGGTGGGGGGGGGGCGGCTCTTATACGTATTTAATGTTGTGTATTACTCGATGTTGTAATTGTTATTGTCGTGGCTAGTTTGTCGCTTGGAATCACTTCCTGGTGCTATAGGCACAGAACGTCACAACTAGAGGAGCGGATGAAGAACAAGACCATCAAACTTGATACCATCAAAAAGAAATATAATGTCAAATAGTTCTAGCTTTAGTCACATGTCAATGTTGTTTGACATCTCTCTCTCTCTCTCTCTCTCCCTCTCTCTCTCTCTCTCTCTCTCCCCCTCTCTCTCTCTCTCTCTCTCTCTCTAAAGGGAAAGACAATAGCTACCCAGGATTTTAGTCTGACATGTTTAGGTATGCAATAAATAATCCTTGAAAGACATGCCTCTCAAAAATGTTCTGCTCAAATAGCATGTCAGACACCGAAGTGCCATGAAACAGAGCTAACCATACCTCGTCCTAGTCGCCTCTGCAAAACCCTAAGCTCGCAATTATCTTAATGACCCACAGAATTAATGAAAGACTTTTGAGCTGATAACTGCTGTGAAATAAGCACCTCGTCCTTAGACCAGAAGACCAAATGTGTCTGAAAGATGACGTGGTTATTTTAGAACAATGGAAGAGTTCAATGTGGCACAATTATTGTTTTAATTTTAGCCTAATCTGTATAATATGTAGCCATTCATAATTTTGATATGTAGATATGTTTACCTTAAGCATTTGATGTTTATTTGATTTGTTTTCCACATCACCACCACAATATACAATACTAGATAAATTAATAGATGTCCGAGTGTTAAACAGATAGACTAACATGCACGTGTCGTTTAAAGTGGAACCACTTGACCCTACACCACGTTCTGGGGTCAGCGGTGCCCCCTTTGAAGGTGAGACAATATTAATGGACCAACGTCAGGGATGTTTGTTTTGGAGCAAGCTCTGCACTCTCGCTGGTTTCTCAT
Organism: Biomphalaria sudanica; assembly: GCA_036873155.1. Taxonomy (NCBI): domain Eukaryota; kingdom Metazoa; phylum Mollusca; class Gastropoda; family Planorbidae; genus Biomphalaria; species Biomphalaria sudanica. The sequence goes on along the minus strand of JAZGLO010005964.1, from coordinate 1,066,078 downwards.
TTGCTATGGGGGAATGGGTTGCAGGTGGGGGGAGACGTGTGGTCACTAGAACTGGTCATTTCGGACTGTTATAATGCCCTGTCGGTCGTTTGTCTCTGGCAGATAGCTCAGGAGCCATGCACCAAAAATAAACACAATCCTACAGATGGCGACTGGTGGTAGCACTGTGAAGATTTGGAAGCCAGACCATGTGACCGCTCTCAGTGAATGATCTATTACAATGAGGAAATGTTGAAGGTATCAACCAAACGTCCATTTTCCTTTCTAACCCCCCCCCCCCCCGGCTTTGCACAAATTGTACCACTATTGTATTGAAACAAAAAGTGAAGGAGAATTAAAATGCCATGAAATGAGATGGACCCAAACAGTCTAACTGAGGCCATTCGTTATAGAAGCCCTGAACACCAACCTGCAACGTCACAACCTGTGGGCATTTTAGACCAATAGATGCTTGCGACGTCACAGGTCTGTACGACGTGGCAACTAGCTATTGGTCTATGTTTTGTACATTATAGAAATTATGATCTTAGTTTAAGTACATATATTTTTTTTACAGTTTTATAAAATGTCCTTTTTAATTAACTTTAAAATGTCCTCTTTTGATTTCGCTGTGATGTTCAACACTTGCGCTTTATGTTGAAGTAAACTCCTTCCAACTGCTCTTTGTAGTTGAGAACAATGGTGCATACAAGTCGAGAGATCTTTATTGGTTTTGGCTTGTGGCCGGCCAAACTGTTTTGTCTCTCGGCACCTCGAGTCTTTTGTTTCAAGATAATGACCTGATTTATTGACTTGAGTCGCATTATCATTGTAAGACCGGGGGTACTCCTCTCTCCACCTCTCACAGAGCCCCCCCCCCCCCTAAATAAATGAAGATGAGACAGATATAATTTGATCGTACGTGTAGGAAACGAAAATTAGGGGGAGAAAAAAAAGGGGGATGGGTAGCAGCAGACAGAGGGAGAAGGGAGGTTGTGAGGGAGAAGGGAGGTTGTGAGGGAGAAGGGAGGTTGTGAGGGAGAAGGGAGGTTGTGAGGGAGAAGGGAGGTTGTGAGGGAGAAGGGAGGTTGTGAGGGAGAAGGGAGGTTGTGAGGGAGAAGGGAGGTTGTGAGGGAGAAGGGAGGTTGTGAGGGAGAAGGGAGGTTGTGAGGGAGAAGGGAGGTTGTGAGGGAGAAGGGAGGTTGTGAGGGAGAAGGGAGGTTGTGAGGGAGAAGGGAGGTTGTGAGGGAGAAGGGAGGTTGTGAGGGAGAAGGGAGGTTGTGAGGGAGAAGGGAGGTTGCACTTAGCTACCCTTTCCTCCTGTCCAACCTTTTTACTTTTTTTCTTATATTGGAAGTCTCCCCCCCCCCGACCGTCTTTGTGTGTGTGTGGGGGGGGGGGGGGACAGCTAATTGCTCTACGATAAGACTGTTGATTGGAATGCCTCTGAAGCCGTCATTAACACTGCGAGTACTAGATTTAACTAGCTTGGATTGTTTTAGGAGAATTTAGCTCCTACGGTAACAATAGATGAGCAGTCTTTCTCACAAACATCGTTTGGTTGTTTGACTTGACATATTGAACTAGGGCAGTCGTTGAGATATTTTCTATAAAAAAAACAGGCTCCTTTTGCTAATCAATGAATCATATTTATTTTTAAAGGGTGTTTGTTTTTATGATATTTTTTGCCCCAGGCGTTACTTAGCGAGAACCTAGGAGATAAAAGGAACATATACAAATTATCATGCGAATCCGTTCGGCAGTTCCAGAGATCTCTTAGTAAAATATTAGTTAGTGGTAGTTCGCTAATATAGATAAAATATATAGAGTAAATGTTATATTATTAAAGGGCTTTTTTTTTGGTCTATATCTTTTTCTTAAGTTCTACTTAATATTCATATTTTTAATGCTAATAATATGAGAGAGTTTTACCAAAATTAGTCTTCGATTAATACTCCATCTACTTTTGTTGCAGAGCGACGAGCTAGGTCATTTTAATTTGATAATTAAATGACCGCATGGTGACTGTTTTAAGTTTAAATGTTATTCTGATAAAAAAAATAATGTCAGAAAAAAAAATATTTAAAACTTACTCCTCCCTCCCGCCCACCTCTGCATGACATCATCACCAAACAGCTGTCAATCACCAGACATTGCTGACACGTCAGTGAAGTGTCTATAGTACCAGGCCCCTGGGTTGTCACGGCGTAGTGTATTGACAGGCCAAGTCAGACAGCCAATCAGATTGAGCTGTGTGTGTAACTCTCCTGTCTCTCAGTGGTCAATTCATCTGCCGTTGAAGGTAGCATTCAGTTTCGCGAGGCTTGACATTGCGTGGTTTGAACATTTGCCCCAGTGTGTTCTAAGTGCAATATACAGGGACAAGAACAGAGCAGCCACCCCCCCCCTCCCTATATACTATCATTGGAAATAGTATTTACTAGTAGCCTAGCTATGTGGGGAAAATAATATTAACAGTATTATCTGTATTTTTTGGTACAATAATTGCTACCATCTCCCACACATAAACACACACATGGACGGGGCAACTACCCTCACACTCTGGAACGTTCTGTCTCTCGCACTCCACACCCGCATTTGGGATCATCTGGTATGTGGCAACACACACACAATCCACATACACACACAATCCACATACACACACAATCCACATACACACACACGACACATACACACACAATACACATACACACAATACACATACAATACACATACAATACACATACACACACACGACACATACACACACACGACACATACACACACAATACACACACAATACACATACAATACACATACACACACAATACACATACAATACACATACAATACACATACAATACACATACACACAATGCACACACAATACACATACAATACACATACACACACAATACACACAAAGAGTGAAATGGTGGTATAGATAAGGTATCCTGTACTGTATTAATGGCAAACTAAAATAGAAAGCATAGAACCAAATAATTGGATAGATAATAAAATAATAATATAGTCAATATATATATTTAAAAAACAAACCCACTGGCATTTCAGTCTAAAAGTTGATTAAAAGTTACATTATGCAAACAGAGGAATTTTAATCGGACTAAATGATCTGATCTTATTAATAGTAGGTGTTGTAAGTGATCTGATCTTATTAATAGTAGATATTCCTTCAAAACAGAAGGTAAACACGTTCTTCTTGTATTCATATGTTAATCAAGTCGCTAATGTTAATTAAGGAATTATACTCTTCTAAGTCGTTGGTTTTCCTAGCTGATTCATGCAACCCGTTCCATGCTTTAATGACACTAGCGAAGAAGGATTGGGGACTTAGGTTTAGACATTTGATTAAATCTGCATTCAAATATTTTGTACTAATATTTTTTATTTCAATTTGAGAGATAGACAGAAAAAAATAAATAAATTGAAAGATGGTGAGAGACATTTGAAATAGAAACCTTGTGTATCATGCCAACTACAGATTCAATCTGTTGTAGAAAAGCTCTTACATACAAATCAACACATTCCCGCGTTGTAGTTGTTCTTTTTTGTATTTTTCAAACACTGCTACGTGTTTCGCCATCGGTGAAATCTGCGAACATTTCTGGCACAAGAGCTTCAGCTTCGAGCTGGCCAGTCCTCCGGGCAGGAAACATCGGAGGGTCAGGTAGTCCCAGGATGACGACATTCTTCTCGACCAAGATGTACGCAAAACTAGCGTTATCTAGTAGGTCAGAGAGTCACTAAATTATTAATCATATTCTTTATACCTTTACGGCACAATGATTAGATCATATATCTTTTACCGTAGCGCTAAATGTAGATAAGTTACATATACACCAAACATGTGACATGAATTGTATATGTTAATTTTGCATACTAATAAATACATGTCAATTTCCATTAAAGCCATAAAGGGAGTTAGTGTTTGCATAATACAGAAACTCCTAGACGCCCCTGCGGGTCAGTTATACTAACATCAAACATTACACACAATCACGCGTAAATTGTAAAAAAAAAAGTTGCTCACAATTTAGATCCTTTACATTAATTAATTAGCACAAACTTCCTTTTAAATCTTAATGTTAGAATAATAGACCCCCAACCCCCCACTCTCCCAAAAAGTTACACTGATGAAAAAAAGAAAGATTGGAAGAAATTTTGAAATTTAAAAATAGTAATGTGAATATTAAAAAAATAAACAAAGCCAAGGACGCAATAGTAAAACAAAAATCATTCTTGTCACCGAAGTATTCACTATTACTTGGCGAAAGAACATTGACATTTAATTTTACAGTAATAAAAATTGGTTACAAATTATTAATTTCTTTATATAAAAAAAGGTAACGTTTCTATATTTTCGTAGCCTTTACACCGGTTACACCAAAGACTATTAATGAAAATTCCACCTATATTTTGGGTACAGGAACGTCTTAAAACTTCCAAACTATTGGTGTCAGAACGTTGTGGCTCCGTCAGTTTTGTCTCCTGTTGAATGGAGCAGACGAACCAACGAAATAGTAGTCACAGAGAAGGTAGAACTTCAAGACACTCATCTCCCAGGTGATTACGATGGCCACCTAATGCCGGACATGGATGATATGGTGTTAGTTCATCCTGACCGCCACAACTGACGTTGGTCAAGCCTCATTAGCTGGATCAAGTGGCAGCATTATTGTCTTCAAGCTGTTAGCTCGCAGAGTTCGCCACGAGCAGGAAGAGTGTGGGGGAAGGGGGGCGCTACGGAACGGTCCCCGTTTGCTAATTAGGGCCGCCTGTCTCACCTGGACAATAAGGGACGGTGGCTCATACGTGACGTTATGTTTGGTCATCTTTTGCTTGTAACATCCCCCCCCCCGTTTTGCAAGCATGTGACACAGTAGTCAGTTCATACCGTCCCGGGGGATCAGCTTGACATTGACAAATGGTGTCTATATAGTGCCATGTGGACAGTGTCGACTCTAGTGACGGACATGGGTCACCTGGCATTTAATCAACACAAGACACCCATTTAAAAAAAAGGGGTGTGAAGTGAAATCAGCACAAACAGACCAATCTTCTGGCATCTACAATTATCACATTGTTAAACACTTAACTCTGGAGTAGGTTGTTTGTTAGCCAAGGAGAGAGGGAGATATTTTGCAGCGATGACATGCGCTCCATAGCGTCCCTAGTTACCAGCTATTTCTCCAATGTATTTTTTGTTACTCTCTCTCTCTCTCTCTCTCTCTCTCTCTCTCTTGTTCTTAGAATAATTAGTGTCTTAGATGTGTGTGTGTGTGAGAGAGAGCAAGGGCAGAGGCGTTGATAGGACTGGCCTCAGGAAGTACAATTAACTGATGGTGTCACTCTCCCCCACCCCCATCCCATTCCCACCATCAACTCTTACTAAAAAAAAATACTTGCCAATAAAATATGTGCTTCAATTATTTTATTTATGTTGTTATTAAAATCTAAGCCAGTAGGCTAAATATATACACCTGTTGATTGGTGCACACTTTCTAAAATGTGCGTCAATGCTTTTTATAAGCGGCCCCCGAAAGGGGAAAAGACGCTATTAGTTTTGTGTGGAATGTCTGTCCATCCGTCCGTCCGTCCCGTTTAGATCTCGTAAACTAGAAAACATAGGGAAAATCCGACATCACAATATTTTTGACCATTCAAAGTTCTGATGCAACGGCTATTTTTTTTTCTTTTTTGATTACGAAAAATAAGTAATTTCTAAATCACTTATACAAGCAGTTTTTTCATAAAAAATACACCACTTTCACAAGTATTCATTATTAATAGTAACAAACACTGAAGTAGGGGGGATGACAAGCAATCCTATTTTTAGCACATTTATGCAACACAATACAAGATAAAAAAGAAGGGGGGATAAGTCTACAAGATATCAAAACAAAAATTAAAGCACTTCGTTTAAAATGTATCGGTAGGGTAGTTAGGTCCCCTGAAAACTCCCCATTAACCTTAAACTATTTCGTCTTAAGGCTCAACAAAATTCTCCCCATCCAAAACAACACACACCACTACTTCGGCACCCACATCCACGCGTTTTACAGATCACTAACCAGACACCTACAAAACAATGAAAATCTAATACACCACAAAACTAAGAACATTTACACAGCACTAAGGGACAAACTTACAGAAAATTTAAAGCTTAGAATAAAATGGAGGATAGAATTAGGAATAGTGGTCAATAGACACACTGACACATTCACGCAATTGGACAATAAAAACCTAACTCCGAAAGCACGGGAGGTAACATACAGACTGATTTACGAAATGACCCCAGTAAAAAAGAAGGGTAGGCACAGGGCAGGTCATAAATACACATGTAAACTAGGTGGGATAGAGAATGACAAAGCAGAGAAACATTTGTTTGGGGAGTGTCCAAAATTCACTATTGTGAGAGAAACTCTGGCGAACATTTTAAATGCCAACAGTCTGGCCAAGGTCAACATAGGCCTAGCAATATTTTAAAATAAAATACCCAAAGCAAAAAGTAAAAAAGATATGAACTTGATTTTGTTAGCAGAGCATAGGTTACTTATATAGAACATGTTATTTAAAAGCGACTTCTAACAAAATAGAGTTCAAGTAGATCATAGATAGAGAAGGATTATGTAATGTATGACAGAAAATGTTAAATAAATAAAAATAAATAAAGTAAAATGTCATATCATATCATCATGAAATGTATAAGAATTTAAGGACTATATTTAAACATAAGAAACTTTAATTAGAGAATAAGAGGACAATTCCTTTTTTTTTTTTTTTTTTTGATAGATGTGCTTTTTTTTAGCCTATAATAGTGTGAAGTGACTAAAGCTCTACGTTTATCTACCCATACAATCCGCATCTAGCATCCTACCACGAGGAAATGTGTCGCCCTTGAGGATTTGGAACTGAGTGCAGTGCTTCCTGCTCTGTACTACTAATGCTGTCAACTTATTGACCATTCATTCCAATATTATGCCAAAGTTTATTGATTCTGTAATTATGTTTTGTAAGAAAATGCTCTTACCCCTTGTTCCTAGCTTCATGTTGTTACACGATCCTTATATTGATATTTAATGCAACTAAAATATTGCCACTACAGAATGAAACAAGGAAAATTAATAAGTTTCATTTGGATTTTCACTCTTAAATTAGAGAACCAAATATATATATATTAAAACAGATTCCATAGACATTTATCAAAAGCTCACTTATCAAAAACATATTTAATAACTTTACTTAAAACAAAGCACACACCATACATACAAGTCAAAGTTACAGAAAGCGTCCGATAGCATTTTCTAGACCCGATATTGACTCAGTTAACCAGAGGGTGACACCCAGCGCTTATCGGGTTGACACGGGTTGTTACATTGACCGGCATGCGTGGACCTAAGAGAGACGGCGCTAAGCTAACGAATTGTAATCTTTAAGTCTTGGCCACGCCTCCTGATTTTTTTCCCAACTATAGTCTATTCTGATTCTATGATAAGCAAAAGGCGCAAACAATGACGTCTAGATTGACCTGATTAGTGGTTTGGATTAAAAAGGAGATTTAAAAACAAAGAAAAAATGGGGGATGAAGTCATTGGGTTTTTGTTTGTTTGTTGTTTTTTTTTGCATCAGTTTGGAGATGACGACAACTTGGTGGGGGTTGAATCTGAAGCGGGTTGGATTGGAGGGGCGGGGGGGGGGGTTTCCACGAAAGGATGTCGTTTTCGAGGTTTGACATGTCCACTGTTCAAGACGTGACCTGATTCAGGTGAGAAACGGAAACAGCGAAACTCTGGGAGTCTATTGTGTCCGTCTTGTTTTGCAAGAGTCGAAATACTAACAAGAACAACCTTGACATTGGTGATTGATGACGTGCACTGCGTGACGTCAGGACGACACGACCACGCGTCAACTGACGTCTAACGCTCAAAAGTGCCAGATATGTTTAACAAAAGTCTGTTCAGTTTCTACTGAAAATTTATTGATTTTTTTTTTTAAAGTTCTAATCTTTCATTTTGTGATACAAGCATTAGGGTAGAGCTTGCGGCTTTATGGCCGACTTTATTGTTTACTGTTGAAAGAGAGTTTGAAAAAGTTTTGATTTGAAAGGTGTTTTTAATAGAAGGATAGATTTTATATAAAGTTTTGGTCTGGTCTACCAAAAAAGAAACGAAAAAAAAAACGCATTTGTGGTTTTTAATGATAATATACACAAAGCCAAAGCATGTAAAGTTGTAATAGTATAGTAGTGCTATGGTCTGGTTTATCTCTAGTATCTCTTTTATATATTTAGATTTATTTTGAGGTGTTTAAAGTTGTTTAGCGTCCTTTGTCTAAGTGTTTCTGTGATAAAATTGTTCTTCCTATTTGTACGTGTGTCTAGTTTGTCTGTGTCTAATGTGTGTCTTGCTGGGTTTTTTTTCTGTCTATATTGTTTCTGTGTCAATGTTGTTATGTATCAAAGTTGAAGTGTCAGAAAGTTATATCTGTCTGCAAGTTGTTTCCCTTTGCAAGTTGTTCTGTGTGAAATTTATTTGTTGTAAAAAAAAAGTCATTATTTTTGTTTATAAATGCTGTATGTGGACAAAGGCTGGGGTAGCTTATATTATATAAGTCAAGTAAAGTTTCCCTTTCAGACCTTATGGTCTATAGGGCAGAGGATGTAAAGGTCATCTGTGTCAGTGGCCTACGGTTAACGAGGGTGTCATGTGGCCAGCACAACGACCTACCAACTTTACTTTTCCCCAACTAATGTCAGGTACCCATTAGTGCTGGGTGAACTAAGAGGCGCCCTAAGATCCCGAAATAAAAAATCCCAGTCTTCACCAGGATCCCAACCCCGGACCTTGGGTCGGAAGCCCAGCGCTTGACCGCTCAGCCACCAAGCCAATGGGGGGGGGGGGGCTAGCTTATATGTGAAAACAAATCTGACTCCTTCAATGTGTGCGTGTTTGTGTCCACTAAACGTGCTGGAAAAGAGGTCAGTACAAGGTCTCTATCACGTGATGTCCTTACCTGCCAGTTTTCGTGATGATCATCTCGGTTCCCAGCTCGTGGAACTTGTCCCAGAGGTCTTTTGTTTCCAGTCGGCACTTGATCTTGGTGACCTCGTCCCTGGACTCGCCGTCCGAGGACACCTTGACCTCGCTAATCCTGCTGGCCTCCTTCCCTGAAGTCACGCTGGTCGAGTCGCTACCGACGTCGATCTCAACGTCCACCTCGCAGTCCCCTGCAGCAGACGTGGAACTTGGAGTTGGAGTGATGGACGGAGTTGGGGGCTCTGTCAGGGAAAAAATACAAAGTTTTAAGTCTAAAAAGTCTAAATGAAGAACTCACAAAAATGTTAGGTCTGGCACAAAACAATGTTACAACTGGACAGGTAACTGCTATCTATGAAGTTTTTATCCTTTTACAAACTGAACTTGTAACATGGCGCAGTTGTTAACTATTGAACCAAGTGCTAGATTTCAAACGCAAATTGAATTTAATTTGCAATTCCCACAATCAAAGACGTAGAGTTGCTCGTATTCCATACACATTAAGTCAAAATGCAGGGGACCGTAAACAGGCCATGCCTCCTCCCAGAACCTTAAAATCCCAAGCTACGCCACTGCCCTGCTAAGCATATTTCTGGGGATCATGAAGGCACACTTTCTATTCGTTGCAGCCTTTTGCGGGGTGGGTAATGGGGGATTTATTATGGGTGAATATTACTTATGTATAAATATTAATTATATGAACAAACTTTAATTTTTTTTTCACTTCATAAAATTACAACGAACTCAGAAGATAACTGCTGTAGTTTGATATATTGAGGTAGTCTACATGGCCTCTGTGCTACTCAGTAACTTCAAATCCTGAAATAGCTATTTTCATCTGGACTCTACGTTCTACTTCCATGGTATTTAACGTTTTTGCGGTGTCCTCTCTATCGACCCACTGCTTGACCACGGGTCTCCGGCCACCCCATAGAATTAAGGAGGTTTGGCGACTCGACACACCGTCGCTCATGAAGTAACTATACCCCCCTCCCCTTTAGCTCCCTCTATTGCCTGCCTCCAGTACTGGACACTCAGACTTTGTCTCTCATCCAGTGGTGACGTGTAGAACTGGCGTACCCGCTCACCGTGTAATTAAGTCGTGCGTGTTACCCGAGCCTCCCCTTCACTCCTCTGACATGACAAGGACTTACTGGATGCTGGCACGACAAGGATGTGTGTGTGGGGAAAGTGAGGGGACATGGGGTGGGGGGCAAGGGAGGAGAAGAAGACTGAACTTAAGGCCTGTAAAGTCAACTAGAGATTCTGTCGTCATGTTGATAGACCTTAAGAAATCTTTTTTTTTTTACACCAATAGCCAGCCTATTCATACGTGGCACTAAATAGTAGCCTCAGCATTATCTAGCGCTGTTTATTTAGTCAGAAATGTCTTCAATAAGTATCTATATATTCTCAACCAAAGCCTTGAAGGAACCAATAACTCATCTCTAATTCTCAAACTTGTACTGGACACACAAAAAAACAGTGAAACATGGCATTATGGGGGCGAGGTGGATGAGTGTTTAGGCGCTTGGCTTCCGAACCTAGTGTCTTGGTTCGAATCTCGGTGAAGACCGACTCTAATGTGTAGCCTGACTTTAGTTGGAGAAAGTAAAGGCGGTTGGTCGTTGTGCTGGCCACATGACACCCTGCCCGTGAACCGTTGGTCAAAGAAACAGATGACCTTAACATCATCTGCCCTATAGATCGAAAGGTCTGAAAGGGGAACTTGACATTACTTAAGATGAACATGGAACCATTAATAGAAGTTCGAAACGATCCTCTAGTTTCACTAATTGTTCTTTTCTTCTAGTCGACCCATTAGGTTTTCTTAAAGCCGAAGTACTCACGTCAAATATCACACCGATACTCCCTTCCTGTTTTGTAAACCACTTAATAACAAACCTGAGTGTGTAACTCACCATTAGAGGCACTTTATCAAGAGAAACGAATTAATCTTTTCTTTCTTTGCAAAATACAAAATAGTTGCAGTAGTAGATGTGTTTGTGTGTACACAGGTATACATGTGTGAAAAGGAATTTTATATGGACTAAGAATATTAGACACTGTATGTAGGATTATCTTTTTATTATTTTTTTTTGTGGCGGAGAAGGTAAGTGATACTAGAACTCATGGCCAGGTTAAAAAATCATCGATAATAAATCTCATTTCACTTCATAACCGAGCAAAAAAAAATGAAGACAAACGCGCTATAAAATTGGATACAAAAATGTTTCCAAACCATTATTATGACTCTACATTATCATTGCCTTCTTTCTCAAAGTATTAGCTCTCTTGTTTATTTTGGGTATTTCTTCTCCTTTCCGGATGTGTTTTTTTTTTTTAAAAACACTATGACTTGTTCTAGCAGCATGTTGATTCCTGATGTTTCAAGACAAGTGGGTCAAAGGGGGAGGGGTAGAGAAAGGAAAACGTATAGAGTTTAAATAATAAAGATTAATTAGCTTGCGCCAACAAACACCTGTTTATGAGCACACACACACCCCACACTCGAACACCCCCCTTCTCCCCACGTTGCTTCCTGCATCCATTCTTTACCCAGTGCTCACTCTTTATCCTTTAAACCTTCCTCCATTTCATTCCCGGCATTCACTCCCAGCTCTCAGAGTCAGTCTTATTTAGTTTCATCTCCAAGACTGTCCATTTAAACAAGGCTTAAGAACGAGGTTGGGGGAAAAAAAACGTAGATGTAACTTTCCTAGGTTTATTTGAGAGTATTCTGCATCTCTTGTATTGAACCGTTTGCAGTAGTTCATCTCTCTGTGTTCAGTCCAGAAATAGTTCACTAGTTCCTTTGTGACGGTTTTTTTTTTCTTTTATTTTGAGTTCACATGTGTGTGTGTGTGTGTGTTTGTGAGAGCATCGGATTCTCGGGGCCCCTAAGTGTCCGGGTAAGAGAGAGAGAGGAGGGGACCCCTAAGTTTGGGGTTACGCTGCCCAGGTGGAGAATAAAATATAATCTCTACAGTTTTTCGCAGGTCTATACCCCCAACGAGGTCAGATAACTCTTGGGAGATACAATTTTTAGATGTGTATATAAATGTAATATAGTTTATGTGATGTGGAGGGGTGGGCAGGAGGCTGGAACTAGAGGAGGAGAAAAACTTGTTTATAAGAGAAAGAGGCTAAAGGACGGTTACTCCCCCCTCAAACCCAAATCCAATGTGTTTTTATTATGTAACATAACAAATGAAACTCCACGTGACGTCATAAAGATGAGGTACGCTTCATGGCAACGCTGACATCACTACCGGGTATAAAACTCGGAACACCAGGGGAGTTATCTTTTCTTGCCTCTCAACAAGGGAAGCAATGCAGACCCAAGCCTCCAAATAGATAAGTTGAATAAAAAGAAATACAATAAGCTTGTGTCAATAAAAATATTTTTAACTCAGAAAGAGAGAGAAAGTAAAAAAGATAGAAAAAAGAGATCAGCAAAATAAACAAGAAAAAGAAACAAGAGCAAAACAACGACGACCAAACAAGACGAAACAAAATTATTTTTGTACAATCAATGAATAAAGAAAATATGCAAAGACACAAAAGCAAAATACAAACAAATTAAAGTTCTCTAGAATAAAATAAAGCGATATTTTGTACAGTTACACTCCACGCTCACACATAAATAATACATAAAGTTACGAATTGTATAATGTTTTTTTATATTATTTATAAAGTAATTATTCTATGTTTTTTTTTTTATTTTAGTTCCATAGTTATAGTACTCGACAGGTAAAAGCTCATTCTGTTAGTTTTCCAGATATAGGCTCTTTAGCTGTTTTATTGCTAAATTCATTAATACTTTGATTGCATTAAGCTGTTATTTTGACCGATTCGCTCACGTAGTGAAAACTCAAACAATAAACGCCAAACATTTTACTATTGGCTCAAAGAACCATTCGATATTAAAAATCAGCTATAATCTGAGAAAGTTTTATTCTAGAAACATCTAAAATTAAATTCGTCCTAGAGACGATGTTCCTAAAGCATGTTGATCCCCAACGAAACCGAGTTAAACCTAGCAAGAAATCCGACGCATTTTGAATGCGCACACCATCATTAAATTGTTAAAAACTCAGATTCAACTTTTACACCTCCACAAGATGTTTGGAGTTTTATGGACAACTAATTGAATTTCAATTAATGAAGACAGGATTTTACTTTTAAATTAACTGGCCACTAACTTCGTTTTGTGTGCTGTGTGTGTGCGCGCGCGCGCTTTTTTTTATTCTTGTATCGTCTGCCTGCTATTTGAAACTAAAATTCTATTTAACATTAAAAAATAAAATTAACAGCCTAATTACTTTCTTTGTATTTTATGAGCTTTTAAAAGTGCAAAGGTTTTGTGGATAAATTGCGGCCTGTTTTTATGTGTACGTTAGTAGATCTACGTGTTGCTGTTGTTGGTGTTGTTCATGTTGTTGGTATCAGTACAACACTTTATCCTTTCTATAGAACAACATTGTATGGCGTCTTGATTTCATCGGCTTACAAGGACATTTCTTAAACAATTGATCTGCTGCTTCTAAGAGCTCCAGAGTGCTAACATTAAATCCCTAAACAAAAAATACATTGCTTTCTGATACATTTTCAAGGATTCGTGGCTGTGTTGTTGTTTTTGTGTGTATTTAATTATTTAAATTCCTAGTTCCTAGACGGAATGATGACCACAAAAAAAAATCACAAATAATGTTCCAAATAATATATTCAAATATAATATAAACATACACATTTACTCAGCCTGGTATTAATAATGTAAATTAAATAACAAATAATAATATTTTATAAAATAATATTATATTATGAAATGCTGAAATGATATAATTTTAAAGATGTAATATTAAATTAAAATAATAAAATATGCAACTATAATAAGGTCAAATTATGAACGTATTTTTAGAGATTTAATGTAGAATACTTTGAAAGTAGCGTACATCTACTACATTTGTGTGCGGATTAAAACATAGGAAGTAAACCATTTAATTACGTCATTGTCAATATTAATGCAAAGACTTAATCAAAGTCAATATTAATGTCAACATCAAAGTCAATATCAATGTCAATATCACAGGCAATATCAATGTCAATGTCAACATTAATGTCAATATTAATATCAATATCAATGTCAATATCAATGTCATTATTAGTGTCAATACCAATGTCAATATTAATATCAATACCAATGTCAATATTAATGTCAGTATCAATGTCAATATTTATGTCAATATCAATGCCAATGACAATAGAAATGTTATTATCAATGTTAATATCAATTTCAATGTCAAAGTCAATGTAAATATCAATGTTAATATCAATCTCAATATGGACTTTTCTAGTTTCTAATCAAATTCGACATTTTCATTTCATTCTTTTTCTTTAAAAAAAGTGAGTCATTTGTTACTTGTTTGTTTGTTTGTTTGATTGTTTGTTTGTTTGTTTGTTTGATTGTTTGTTTGTTTGTTTGTTTGATTGTTTGATTGTTTGTTTGTTTGTTTGATTGTTTGATTGTTTGTTTGTTTGATTGTTTGTTTGTTTGTTTGATTGTTTGTTTGTTTGATTGTTTGTTTGTTTGTTTGTTTGTTTGTTTGATTGTTTGTTTGTTTGATTGTTTGTTTGTTTGTTTGTTTGTTTGATTGTTTGATTGTTTGATTGTTTGTTTGATTGTTTGATTGTTTGTTTGTTTGTTTGATTGTTTGTTTGTTTGTTACGTTGTTATCTTTGAAGTTATTCAGCGAGGGGCTTGTAAGGAGATACTTACTGAGGTGGGGGGGAGGGGATTTTCCATTTTATTGCACCTGTTCTTTAACCGCTAGGCTGTATCTCTCTTTCCTTGTCAACCTGCTCACACAACCCTGATCTCTTCCCTGCGTGACAACCTGCTCGCATGAAGGGCGACTTGTAACTATATTCAACTGTTTTCTGTACGAGATGCTGGAAAATATGCAGGTCGCAATTGGGTCTGCGTTACAGAGGCGTAGTGGGGGGGGGGGTGCTAGGGGCACGATGGACCGGGCGCCACCCTGAGGGGATGCCACACGCAGGGAGGCGCCAGAAAATAAAATTATTGTAAATATTTTAGTTAAGTAATACATTCTAAAGCTATTTGTATTATATTATTATTAAATTCTTTTTATTTTTAAGCCTATAATTCTATGTGATGTTCATGGAAATGGAGGGAGGGTCGCCAATAAAGTTTCTACGCCTCTGCTGCGTAGTCATGTGAAACACTGCACTCATCGTTAATTTTCGATCTCAAAGAAATTGCCATTGCCATTAGGTGATACATTTTAATGTTTTTGACTACAGTGTTCTTGCTTTAAATGTCAGCTACAAGTAAACGATAACATCTTCGGAAAAAAATAGAGAGAGAATGTATTCACTCACGGTAGCCCTTCAGGGTACCTCTTTCGTCTAAAAGAATTTAAATTTTATTTTTTATTTTATTTATTTTTTGTTTACATTCATGATCATTGCCACTGTTTATTTAAATATACCCGCCACAGCTCATCAGTTACATAAAGTCATCATCGCATAAGCACGTAGACAGAACGAGATCCAAGTTCTCAGATTTCCGAACACACGTCCATTTGAAACTGTTCATAGTTATACGTCAAATTATTTGATTGCTACAAACGTTCGACGCCACACAAAATTATTCAAGTTCATGTAATGTAATCCAGTTGAGATTTCCTTCCAACAAATACCAGGTACTAACATGAAAATGTTTCCTAAGAATTTATTTTGTTTTTTGACCACGGAATTGAAGAATGTTTAAATCTTCTAAGTAGGAAAGATTATTGTATGTGATGATATTTGTCTTTCTAAACTGTATTTGTTATGTTAAAAAGATTAAAAAGTAATATTTTTTTGTTCTTAAATAGGTGACGTTTATTTCCATAAAAAGAGTCATATTTTCCTTTTGAAAGGCAATGTTTAAATACATGAGTATCGCACGTGTAATGACCGTCAGCCAGACTCTGAGCGTAAGACTTATCATGAAATTTCAACCTTCGTACAGGACGGCTTTGTAAACGAGGAAGTAGGTTTCAAACTCTGGACCACCCTGCTGGAAATTAAAAGGGCATATCACAAGACCATGCCAAATACTTGAGAATACTGTATGCTTAAACTCCCAACCGATTTTGTAATTTTTTTTGCATCTTCTTCAGTTGCGAATTTTGTTTTCTTGATGCTACTGATATCATGAGAAGGAGTTTGGAGCAAGAACAAATAAAACTAAGGGGAGGTGGGGGAGAGAGTCAGAGGCTAAAACTCCAAGTGAAAGTGATGATGTGATAAAACCAAGACGGTAGATTCTTCAAGCAACGAGGGGAGCAATGTGGAGAGACGACAGGAAGTGGCCGCAATAGAACATCTTTATTACAAGCCCTCATCAATCAGGACTCAAGAAACCTCCAAAAAAACAAAACAACAAAAAGCGAAGTCATTCGTTTTGGAAGAAAACGTCTTGGAGTTGTCTCCCTTCACTAGCAGACGTGACTGAAATAGATGGAAGAAAAAAAAGCGGGGAACAGTAAGATGAAGAAAGAGGTATTCAAACAGTATCCTCCCAGAGCGCTGAACTTATCACTGATTAACGAGGAGTAAACGCTCCGTCTTTTGAAGATACGTCCTGCTTTACGAGAATCATTCCCGCTTGATTTACACATTTCTCGTTCCCGTATCATTGCGTAACCGAACACCGCGAAATCCGCTTGCAAAGCACTAGGTCTATATACTCCTATATACCTTTATGTATGCATATAAAATTTGTGTCTGCGTGGAGGGGGCTTATCACGTGACTATAAATTGTCTATCTATCGGGCTAGATACTCGGGAGCAGCAGGAAGTGGCCCGGGAGTCCAAGCATTTAGCCAGCTCCTTTCAACAAGAGATAGCCATCTCATGTTCGGACCGAGGAGGTGTGTGGCTTGTATCGGGGCTGACATTAATGCCCAGGCCTCTGAGATAAAGCCATTTTATTTATTGTATTCATCGGATAAATTTACATCATATCCAGGCAACAAATTTTGTTGACGACCGCAGCACTTACTCAAGATCTGAGGGGAAAAAAAGGAAGAACTTTAATACCCCCCCTCCTCCTCCTCCTCGTATATGTTGTTGTTTTACACTGTCTGGTTTTCTGCTAAAAAGTTTTGTTTTGGTATTTTCGTACAAAAAAAATCATGTTAAAAAAAAACCGACGTATTTGTTTTTGTCTCTATGGGTGTGAATGTAGTGTCTGTGTGTGTTGAAAGCTAAGATGGTTATTTTATGTAATGAAAATTATTGCAGAAAATTTGAACTTTTTCTTTACTTAATAATGCTATTTTAAGAGATAGTTTGAAATTGTAGGGGTGGAGTTCAAAGACAGGAAGTGGTATTCTGGGTAAGGAAAAGAGTAGTCGTGTTGAGATGTCACTAACATCAGTTTGAGCTCGTCTTTTTGATTAAAACTTTTCGACATTAGAACAACGTTTTTGTTTTGTTTTGTCCTTTTTTTTTCTAGATGGTCAAGATGAGTTCGAATATCTAGATTGAAAACTTAAATCTGGATTGAAAAGTTAGGTCTGGGTTGAAACGTTAGGTCTGGGTTGAAACATTAGGTCTGGGTTGAAATGTTTAATTCTAAGAAGGCATTGGTGGTTTATTCCATCTGTTTGTACTTGATCTTAAGATCACTTTTATATTCACCTTCATCTAGGTTTATTCCCAACATTGCAATAACACATACCTGTAGTTGGTATTTAAACGTAAACGAGTGAAATATTTTTTAAAATCTTTTTTTTTTTTTAAAAAAAAGCTGATTTAACGGGAAGAATTTCGCACTTACAACTATATATCTCAATAATGTAGAAGTTATTTCCCCTATTCGACATTAGACAAAATAATTAATTACCAAAAAATAATTAGGTAATAGGGGGTTTTTTTTGTTGTTTTTTTTGTTTTTTGGTTGATTTATGTTTAGTTAGGTCTATGGTTAGGTGCAATAAATAATTACTTTTTAGTTTTAACTTGATCCGAGAATGGGCGTGGGAAAAAGAACGAGTACAATTATCTACCCTACATATCTAGTCATATCTGTGAATACTTATTAGTGAGAAGCGTGGTCGAGAGGCTAAGTGCGCTTGAACTTGGCACTATGAAGAGGTTCGACACCCGACTCGGGCATAGTTGTGTTTACTGAGTGCCTGAAGGCAGCACGGAAAAACCTTCTCCTAGAACCTTCTCCTCTCCCCCCCCAACTGGTCCACAACTGAGATTGGACCAAAGCGCTCTGAGCATGCTATAAGCATGAAAGTAGCGCTATATAAAAGCCATAATTTATTTATTTATTTATTGGTATTAAAAAAATAATAACCGGTAATTATTTGACTTATTGGTTTATTGGTTTTATTGATTCGTGTCTTGTCTCTGCCAATAAATAATTGTTTCAACTTGATCCGAGAATGGGTGTGGAAACAATAAGGTGTGCAAACTTTTGACCAGACAGAGAGAGAAACAAACGGAAAAACTTTTAGCTTTGTAGAAACGTAAAAATACTGCAATTGTTTAGTACAACGTCACATGACCTAGGTCCCTATTTTTCTAGAGTATTGAATACATTTTGTAAAGGAAAAGGAGAAAAACTCCATCATATGACCTCTCAACCCTCACCGACCTATATGTACATTTCACTGACCTTCAGTAGAACTGTCATCCCTGTGATCACGGCATCGCATGTCTCTAATCAAGGGGAAGTAAGTCGAGCTGGTCTTCGAGCTGCTGCTGCTGCTGCAGCTTCCACCCAAGATGGCTGCGATGCTAAAGTTCGAGGCCTTCGGGGAGAGCTGGGCTGCCCTATGGGAGCCGTTCGCAGGTGCGTGGAGAAAGTGGGTGCCGGGTACATTGCACTTGGGGGTCGTCATGACCGCTTCGGGTTGCAGCGGATGATGGTGCTGCTTATGGTGTTGCTGGCGGTAGTGGTGCATGTGGTTGGGTGGCGTTGTGGGGGAAGGTGTGGAGGGCGGAGACCCTGGAGGCGAGACGGAGGGCGAGCTGGCTGAGGAGTTATCACAAGGATAGAGGCGCCTGGTGTTCTGAGCATCGTTCTGATGCTTGGCGAAGGTCTGACCGGAAGCGCTGGCGAGATGTTCTGAGGAATGGCGCACTTCAGCGTCCAATCTGTTGGAGCCTGACCGGCCATGTCTCGCTCTCTGGACATTACATAGAGTCATTTGCGTGTCCGAGTCTTGGTCATCTAGTCTAGATGAAGATCTGGCTTCGGGGCTCATGTCCCGTGCAGAATTAAAGCCTGCCGAAGTATTCATGAAGCAGCTTTCTTCACATTCGTCTGCACTGGCCGGAGAAATGACCACCCTCTGCAGGCTGGTCATAGGAGAAGACGGACTAGCCGGAGAAAGAGAACTGGGGGACATTGGCGACGCGGCCAATCCGACGGTTTTGGGTTTACGACTCACTTCTTGTCCAAGGGATGACCAGCTAGACTTTTTCAAAATGTCAAACACGGCCGGAGCCGTGCCATCAGGCGAAGGCGTAGGTAGAGAGGCCTCAAGAGAATGCATGCTGTCCACGTCCATAGAGTATGTTCCCGACCCGCTGGGGCGCCGACACCGTTTTCTGTTTAGATCAGACATCAACCTCAACGATGAAGTGTCCACAGACAGGTCCATGATGTTCAGGCTTCATTAGTCGAACTCACTTTTCTCCAGTATGTCAAACACTAAAGTGATGTAGAAAAAAAAAAAAAGAATGATTAAGAAATGAGACTCATAATATAGCCACTATTACACTGAAGTTAGATTTAGAATATAGCCACTATTATACTGAAGTTAGATTTAGAATATAGCCACTATTATACTGAAGTTAGATTTAGAATATAGCCACTATTATACTGAAGTTAGATTTAGAATATAGCCACTATTATACTGAAGTTAGATTTAGAATATAGCAACTGATTTATTGAAACTAGATTAAGAATATAGCAACAGATTTAATAAATTAAATTCATAGCAAAGCCACAGAAATAGCCAAACTAAGCACAGAATATAGTAACAATTATAATTAGAGCTTTTCTTCAGGGAAGAAAAGAAACATATAAATGGCTAGCTTTTGGTGTATACGGTGTACAGAATAAAGCAAGTGTTGATGGCCTTGGTATTTTAAGAAGTGTACGAGAAATTGTTGCACTTGTTAGCACTGCACTATTCCATAGATCAAACTCTGGCGTTATTTAGTTGGCAACATTTTAATTCGAGTTGACGTTCTTGACATGTTCTTGATACGTTCTTGTCATGTTCTTGACATGTTCTTGATACGTTCTTGTCATGTTCTTGACATGTTCTAGCTTGTTGTGAAAATACCCAAAACAAAATTCGTCTCAGTAATTGTTCCGGGATTGAATTAAATTTGAATGAACTTAGATTTCAAATATAGCAATATATTACTATCAAAGGAAAGTAGTTTTAGAATTTATCAGGAGTTGAATATTATGAGCGATCATTCAAGTCAACCGTCACTGTCTTCTATTTAATAAGATAAGATACACCTCAAAGAAAAAAGGTTCCTTATAATTTTCTTGTTTCTTGTTAGTCTACATCATTTCTGGTAATACTTGGGTTATCTTTCTTTTTTTTTTTGGGGGGGGGGGGGTCATTGGCTAGTTCTGGTAGACCATTTCATGTATGGTTTTAAATTTCAAGTATAAGTACCAAGTTTACTTATAACTATATAAACTATTATTGTTTGAGCTCTCTAAAATCAGGTCATTGCCAGTAAAAAAAAAATTTCAGAGGATTTCGGGTAAAGGTTATTTGAAATATATGAAAAGCTTTTGAAAGCAGACGTGACCCAAAGCGCACAGGGAGGAAATATTGAGAAGATCTGTAGGCCAAGAAGCAAAGTTGTCAGGACTGACAGGGACACAACAGAAGGGAATGTCCCAGAATGGATGGCGAAGTTCTGTTACGGTCCTATTTGTTCCACTGGGACTCAACAGGATTAAGTCAAGAAAGAAAGCCTAAAAGCTGACATATGTTTTTATTATTCCAATGATATTTGTACTGAGTCTGTGTATTAGTACCAGCGTGTAAATCGGATTATTAAACACAAACATTATACAGACGATATTAAGAATAATACGTAAAGTTAAAATAAATTGGAAGGTCGATGTTAAATTACCTCAGACGTTCCAGGATTTCAAGTTTCTAGTCAAAACGTGCAGATATGTTGAAGATTATAACAAAAGAAATGGACAAGAATAAAAGAAAATAAATCATAAAAGTATCGAGTTTGTATTTTTGTACCCTCTACAAAATACAATTTTATGAAAAGAAGCGCTGAGGGGGCAGAGGGCTAGACGGATTGATTTTGAAATCAGATAACGGACTTAAGTACCAGTCATCCGTGACAAGTGCTGGACGGCTTTCAAGTCGATGGGACTCTTTCATCATCGATTCCCTCAAACGGAACAAAGACACGGGGGGGGGGGGGGGGTTCCTGTCATGGGGCGCTGGAGAGAAGTGACTGTTGAACAGACGGTGCCGCCCTAACATTGTATACACCAGCGGCTCACAGCTAGAATTAGAAATCGATAGCTTATACTTTATTATAACTTTAATATTTGTAGCTAGGCCTGTGGTAGCGTCTATGCAGCTGATACAGTATTTAAATTAAAGACATGATGGCTAGAATCAGCTTGTAGGTTGGAAATATTTACAGGGTGTCTAGAATCATCGAATTCTTATAGGGTCAAATCCTGGCGATTAATTTGAATTGAAATTTCGGGATATTTAGGGCGCCCAAACTCTAATAAAATGCGGTTGTTTGTTGTGCTGGCCACAAAACACCCTCGTTAGCAGTGGACATCAGAATCAGATGACTTTTACATTATCTGCCCTATAGATCGCAATGTCCAAGAGTGGACATTTACTTTTAGACGCACCAGTTTCTGTAACTTCGGATAGATAAATGTTGCACTTCAATAGCAACAAGAACTCGTATTAACAAATCATGATCTGAATTCTAATGTTGTTGAAAGTAGACCCAATAGTAAGATTGTTAAACCATAGCTATTGTTGAACTGTCAATCCATTCTCACATTGTTAAACTGTACACATAGTCGAACTGTCAATCCGAATCTCACACTGTTAAACTGTAGACATAGTCGAACTGTCGATCCGAATCTAACATTGTTAAACTGATGATCATAATGTAATATTGTTAAACTGTAGAATGACATAGAAATAGAGTCACGGTGGACTAGGGACACGGAACATTAAATGTCACAACTAGAAAATAACATTTTGTAGGTAAATATAATGAGTTATAACATCGCAATACACTCACGCAAGCTCTGAAAATGAAGGAACTACTAATGTCTGACCAAACGGTAAGGGACAAGGCTCTCTCCTTATACAAAACATACACACAGTGTAAATTTTTTCTAATACCATAGTCTTCTACTTTCAACATTATTATAATACTATTATAGTAAATACTTATTTCAATATTGGTTGTAAGATAATGCATAGTAAAATTATTATTATTATTATTATTATTATTATTATTATTATTATTATTATTATTATTATTATTATTATTATTATTATTATAGAACAGAACTAATATTCATTCTCTGGAACGGCCAGGGTCGAGCTTCGTCAAAGGGAAACAAAATTCATCCTTGTATTCTTTATGTCCACCGAGAAATTTTCCGGTGATGTGGCAGGTCTGTAGCAGTATCTCCCTCTGACAAATAAGGAAAATCTTCTTTGGGAAGTTTAGGTCCTTGCTTGAATGTGTCTACGAGGTCAGTCCCCCTCAGCTGATATAACAACAAGGTATATGCTTTTCATAATTGTATTATTATTAATATTATTATTTTAAAAAGGTTTTACTTTTATTAGCGGCCCCGAAAGGAGAATAGCCGCTACTAATTTTGTGTGGTCTGTATATACGTCCGCCTGTCTCTGCCTGTTAGCCCGTCCTCCCGTCCGTCACGTTTAGATCTCAAAAAATAGAAAAGAAATTTCAAATCCGATGTCATATTTTAGATCTTTCAAAGTTCTGATGCAACGACTGCTTTGTTCTGAAAGCAACCCGTTCAATTTGTATCATGAAGTCTGTAAGCAGTTTGTTTTTAACAGAAAAATACACCATTTTTACTAGTGCTATTCTCTATTAATAGCAAGAACAGGATATTATATTAATAAGGGATGTTATTTTTAATTATATTTTTAAAACTTGTATGCAAACTTTTACTAAAATAATGTTATACAAATCTATGACTAAATGAACTCTATTCGTTCATACCTATTACTTTCTTTGTAAATCAAGTGTTTATGTTTGTTCTGAACGAATACAGCTCTACCCATCATGGGAAAAGCTTTGTGAAACAACCCTTAAAAAATCAGGAGACGGCGACCCTTGAGTAGTTTACACTACTCAATGCTACACCCTGGCAGAGACTGCGACGCCGATGACCCCAAACTGTATTGGCACTTGCCATTCCTTTGGATACATCAGCTGCGTGGAGAGGGAGGGAAACTGCTGTGTGGGCGACATCGTTCCGACCACAGCTAATGCCTAGGCCGCCCTAGGCATTCATCTCATTTCTGTGAGATGATTCATAGTCGCTTGCGACTGAAGCAGGCCATCTAAAAAGTCGAATATAATTTAAAACCTCAATTAATCAAATATTATAAAATTGGAATAAACAAACTTAGACATTGAACCAAAGAGAAAAGTTTCTTCTATAAAGCCATGAATGAGAGATTGGTCCTTAACAAAACCATCAATTAACTTTCTATTCAATAACATTAGTTATTGTTATTTATAAGATAAGATAATAACATTAGTTATTGTTATTTATAAGATAGGATAATAACATTAATAAGTCTCCTGTGGTTACATGTCATTCGGACCAACAATACAACAGTATGAACACGTCTCTTCTGTTTGAATGGACGGAGACAGGGTTGTAGTGGTTGATAGTTTGTAGTGGTTGATAGTTTGTAGTGGTTGATAGTTTGTAGTGGTTGATAGTTTGTAGTGGTTGATAGTTTGTAGTTCACAGCGTCTGACATGCATGCTGAAAATATTGAAACCTGCCTTTTAACCTGCCAGAGTGGACCACATCAGGGGCCGATTCAGAGTTTGTGTTTTCACACAAACTATCTTTGCAACCTTGTTAACTACGACTTCATGAAATATTCTAAATACATTGATCACTTCATGAGCGATGCCCTGGTGCTCTCCATATCTGTTCACCCTCGTGATCATCTTTTACAGGGGCTGGAGTTTGAATCCCAATTCAAAATGAATCTAAATACAGCTTGGAAGGTTATGGCCCACTCCCTCAACTGATCCACATCAACAGCGATTGGACAATAACGCCCTGGACAAGCTCTTGCATGAACGATTCTTTAAATTAAATCAATGTATTTATTTATTTCTAGAGCAGTATCAGATGTCGGAGTTTCATTAAGTTACAAGCGCACACATTACACGAACAGCCAGTCTTACATGCCAGCCCATAAGTTGTAACTTCTGTTGCCTTTGTTTTTTTTAAACGATGTGATATAGATCCAACCCATAACAATTAATGGATTGAACATTTTTTAATGACATAGCTTCATTTCACTGGGAAAAAAAGGGCCAAATGTATTCCAATATTTTGTTGTTGTATAGATATACACGCAAACTAATAGAATTAAGTGTATCTGCCAATGAGGTCATTAAAGACATGACTTGTGACTTCATTGCTCACACAGACGCACGCGAACTACAAACAAGCATAGATACAATTCCCAATGTGTTCCACCAATCCCGTTGAGATACACTTTATTGATTGTCATGTGTTTGTGATGCTGGATTTGACCTATATTACATATATACCTGCTTGTGTGGTTAGACTTGACTTATAACACAGATATATATATATATATATATATATATGTGTGTGTGTGTGTGTGTGTGTGTGTGTGTGTGTGTGTGCTTGTGTGGTTACACCTGACCTATAACACAGATGCATATGTGTTTGTGTGGTTACACTTGACCTATAACACTGATGTGCTGGTGTGGTTAGATCTTATCATATAAATTAAAGACGTTCCTCCTATGTATATCCGTGTATAAATCAAGTCTTGCATGTTGATTAGAGACTTAAACTCTGATACGTTAATAGTTTCCCTGGCTGATTCAGGCAACCCGTTTCCTGCTAAAATAGCCCTAGGGAAGAAGAAGCACTTGTAAGAATATGTCCTAGGATATTGAATGCAATATCGAATTGCATCTTTGTGTCTCTGTGAGTATTTTATAAGGTTACGTTTTTTGTATTTGTCACTATGGTGTAGTGTTTTCTCTCATAAAGCTACTTTACTCTTTAGTCTTCTGTACTGAAGTGTTTCTATAGTTAGTCATTTTACTCACGGAGTTACTCAAGTGACTCTAGTCAAATGTAAATAGTCGATTATTATAAGCCTCTATTTTGCGTTTATTTTTAATGGTACTTGTGATTTGAAATGAATGCGGGGTCCCAAACAGAGAGAAGTGTGTCTATGTGTCTATATTTCTAAGTGTATGTTCTTTTGTAACACATTGTTTTAATAAGCCCTAACAACTTTCTTTGATTTGTTAACATTTATTTTGTCAGTGCCGGGTTTCTATGGTAACATTTAAATTTTAACACCTACGCCTTTTGAGTTTGAACAATATTAAGTCTTTTAATATATAATTATTCTAATGTTCAGTTTCCATAGTTATATCGCTCTAATAATAAAGGAAGGGGTTTTTTTTGTACTTTTTTTTTTTGTATTGATGTTTAAGCCAGTAGGTCACTTAATGTATTGTTTATGACCTATTCACTTTAGCAGGTAACCATTTCATACCGCAAAGTTATTCTGCAATCATTGAAATAGAAGACTATGGCTCTTGCATCATTTTATTATGATGTATGAACTGAAGAAGCAATATGGTGTTATTAGCTTTATATTTATGTTGTTTTTTTTTTCTTACATGGAGCCTTGGGTGTATCCGGTGTCCAGAAGAAGTAAGTATAACATATTTTCGTGACATTTTCAGCACTGAAGATTCAAAGTTCTAAGCATTTTACGAAAATAATTCACAAATTATTTTCATGGTAGTTGTGATCGATTAATGTATCGTCCTTGACATTGTTAATGTTGTATGTTTATTTCAAAATCTTTCACTTTCTTAAGTTACTCTTTGTTACAGCTTTCCGATTATATATTTACGTATAATTCTCTAGCAACAACCATTACGATATACGTAGATGTCCCGAGGTTTCGCTGTAATTATCAAATAAAACAATTAAACAACTAGATCAATACACAGAAACTTTAATGTACCTTACGGCATGTATCACACACTGCACTCTCTACTTTTGACAACTAACACACTTCCGGTGATTCGCTCTTTTGTAAAAATAGATTATACATACACACATTCACCCGTGACACTCTTCCTGTTACAATATATAGCCCCGGCATTCTCTATATTGCTTTTTCTTTCTTTGTCTCTTACTGTATTGGATCGCTTAAAGTGATGTGGAATGTAAAAATCGAAGTGTAAACAAAAAGCTGATACATTTTTTTTTTGTAATAATTTTAAACTTTCTAATTTCTTGGACAAACATTCAATGAAATGACTTTTAATTACGAATTTAAAGATGAAAAGAAAAAATGTTTATGTTTGTAGAAACATTCGACACAATGTGTTCATATGTTTATGTTTGTAGAAACATTCGACACAATGTGTTCACA
Source organism: Biomphalaria sudanica (assembly GCA_036873155.1). Classification (NCBI taxonomy): domain Eukaryota; kingdom Metazoa; phylum Mollusca; class Gastropoda; family Planorbidae; genus Biomphalaria; species Biomphalaria sudanica. The sequence continues at coordinate 1,039,239 of JAZGLO010005964.1, read as the reverse complement.
ATAAAAACAAAACAACTCTAAAAAAAATGTCAACCCATTCACGCCGGGTCTATACTAGTCTATACGAACTTTTCTTTCCAGCTCTACTATTAGCCATGTAGGTTCCATGTACACTACAGTCTTTTTCAAATGTTTCAGTACCGAGAATGACTGTCGGGTCGTTTGGTATGCGCTTCGGACTGCCATTACGATGTTTTTGAGTTAGAACATTGCCCGCTTCAATCTCAAGTCTTCCCGCAGGAGATTTCATCTAGGACGTAATAGACGTCATTTCTGAAACGTCATTTCTGAAGGAACGTCCGAAACTTATAAAACAAAACAAATCTTTCGAACTATTGACCTATATACCTACAAAACTTAATTGCAAAACTAATGCAACCAAATAGAATGTTGCTGTCTGATGGCTTTGTAGCGACAGCCGATACTTCCATCTTGCTTTCAACTACATTCAATAGTTGCCACAAAATATAAATCGGAGAAAAAAAAAGCTTATCTAATGAGAAGAACTCCACATCTACAGCCACATCTCTGTAAGATTTATTAACCTTTTTGGATATCAAAGAAAAATAATTAAATTGCCACAGAATCACCTGCCCTATAGACCACAAGATCTGAAAGGGGAAATTAACTTACTTACTCTTACTATGTAATTAATCCATTGATTTATGTTTGGATTTCCTGTTTTGCTAGGAACAATGAAAAAACAAAACAACAAAGAAGCAAAACAAACTATTCATTGCAGCTTTAAAGATTAGAATTATAATAGCTACATAGTATAAAATGTCTAACAGTCATTCGTGACAACATTAGAAAGCGGGGAACAACATGGTGAAAATACTGTTTTAAAACTCAATATTCATTGAACTAGTTTTCTAAATTATACTTGAGCTGGTTTTGATACTCCCGAAAGTTATAGTCCTGACTTTATAAGTCTAGCTTCTGAATCCTACTGTGTCATGACAGGGAACACAATTTTGTATACAGCAGAAAGTTATCTATGAAAGAAATGTTTCTAGACTGAATCAGTTTAATTGGGTTTAGGAATGATATCTGGCTTCACCTTCTACATCTAATATATATATATATATAGACTATAAATATATAAACAACAGACTTGAAATAATATTTTGTCTCCCTTATATTTGTATGATGCTAGAATTAGTCTGTAAACTATACTCTCATACCATGCCTCGATCACAGGTTAAAGTTCACTTAGATAATCTTATGGATAGGTTTAATCTTGTGGTTCACTGAGCCCTATCTCAGGCTTATGTCCTTACTTCTAACGGATGGTTACTGTAGGGCCCTAATGAAACGCATGACCTTTGAAGGGTTGTGAAGGGGCCGTCCATCTACTTTGTACGTGACAGATAGATAGCAGAGATCTCTAGTGTCAGACTGTGATCTACATGAGCAGTGGAGTGATCTGTTTGTTTGGCTTATCTGTAGGCCCTATTTGTCTGATCTAGGAAGTGGATGATTTAAGTTTGTGTTGTAGATCGATATACATAGATCTCTTTTTTTTTTTACATTTATTTTTAACCTAAAGATACCATAGCATTGAAATCGGTCCATATAGTAATATGCTTCGATGACAATACAATAAATAACATTTTGTCATGTTTTATACGTATCAGACTTTTGAGTTCAAGCCCAGACTTCCTGCAGGACGTTAGGGGGAGGCAGCGAGCAGGGTTCGAACTCCGAGTCATCGTAACGAATGGAGCGCCTAGATCAGACTATAATAATTCGCCCACAACAAATTAATCATTTAATTATCTTTAGATCCTTCTGCTGAGTCTTTTTACCTGAGAGAAACTAGATTGTGCTAAAATTAAAGTTAATTTTAATGATAAAATCATTTTTCTAAGGATTGGATTTAAATCTGATTTTTACAGTCATTTCTTTTTTTTTACCTTCAAAAAGTAAGCCTGTTTAGTGTAGGAGTAAAGGTAGGTATATTTGATGATTATACGTAGAACCCTATTTGAAAAGTATAATATAGAAGTTGTCAGTGGTAACTCGCAACACATTGATGTTATAGTTGTAATTTTGTGTGTTACACAATATGAGTGTCCGACTGGTCCACAGTGTCGCCTACGAGTTTGTGTGTGGCGTAAACTCTCTTAATTATCCAGCTTTTACTATCATGGTCAGTGAGACTTATTAGTAACACTTTTTTTTTTTCATTTCCTGACGTTATTAGCATGTCAGGTGGTCCTTCTTTTGTCTTTGTTCTACGTATACATCAATAGTTCCAATAGAACGCTATTTGACATTGTAACGTTGAACAGTTTATATCAAACTTATAGATCTACAGACCGATGTAGACAACATCAAGTGATGGACATTTGTACTATACAACAATCATTACACAAGTGATCCTTGTAGAAAGTGACTGATGTATATATATATAAAGTGTAGTTATAACTAATATTATACAGGACTAGCGAACCATGGCGTAAGAATTGTGAAAGGTTTCTTACAGGTAACAGTAACTTTTCTAAACAAATAATTTGGATCTAAACTTCTTCAGTTTACTAAACTCGTTGCGGGAAGTTGAAAATCTAGTTCAATAACTCGACACAGCCCTACTTAAGAATCAAATAGTTTATAACCAATGTAATGTTTACTTTAATCAGCAGGGAACCAAAATAAAATTGTTCTATGTTTATGTTTAATACATCAAGTAAGTGTAGAACGAGTATTGAACAACCATTTATAGACTATACATGTTCAAGAAATACACGATAGATAGATAGATGGATGGATAGAAGGATTGATTGATTAATTGATTGATTAATTGATTGATTAATTAATTGATAATAGACATATTTATAGAAATACTACCTACCAGATACTGAGTTACAAAAATACCATCAGATAAATATTTATTTCTCTCTATAAATGTACAGACGTTTGTTTCAAATCAACAGAGAATTAGGTCCTTGACGTGTCCACTTGTGTACTGGTCATAAATGTATAAAGGTTTAGTAAGGTAGCTCATTGAAATAGAGATGGTTTACAAACGGGTGTTTGGGAGGGGGGGCGAATTTTAATGTCATTTTCTTATTCTCCTTCTTTTAGGGAGGAAAAAGTACAACAACAACAACTTGACTTTCTAATTGTAAGTCTGGAGTCATTGAAATGTTGAAAAGCATTTCACTAATGAAATTTTATTTTCTAAAGAAATAGCTCCAATTTCATAAAAGAAGAAAGCTCAGTCTAATTGATGTGACTTCTCTCAGAAACAAAATCTTAACACAGACACTGGAAGATGATGCTGACACACAATATTTTCTGTGATCTCACAGTGTTTTAAAAACATTCAATTCTCGTACCATGAGAGGCGATGGTATCAAATTATTTGCTAACACTAACTGGTGCCTCCAAAAAAAAAAAGTCTAAATTCAAGTTAGATGCCTTTGAAGAATATTTCGGTTGTGATGCTCATTGAACAAAAACAAACGCATTGGGATGGAACCCATTCCATTTACATCGATTATGTACTCCCTCGCCACACAGTTCTGATCTATGTTACGTAGGGCTACCTTAAAAGTCTCAGCAGAGAAGTTCACATTATTTTATGTTAAGACCAGTCTAGACACCAGAATAGACATTAGAGTAGACACCAGAAAAGACTTTAGAGTAGACACCAGTGTAGACAGTAGCACTCATTTATACCATGATTTAGAGACTTGACACATTGTGAACTACTGACAGCAATAGAAGATGTTTACAATGGTCCTGACACTCTAGGAGGGAAGAGCTCTAATAGGAGTAGTGGTAACTAGACGATGAACAATAATGCTAATAAAGTGCTACTGCGGCAGAATAAACGCACACACACACACACAGATCTTAATGAACACAGTTAAGAGGATTACAAATATTTTGTTTACCTTGACGAAAAAACAACAACAACCCGTAAATGCTCGAAAACATCCGTCCTAACCTTGATGGCCAAGATGTTGTTTGAACATGTATTTTTATGTGCCTTACATTTGTCCTGTGCTACTTAGACATAACAGTATTAATGTTGGTAGAGTCTGATTTGATCACGGAGTCTGATTGACAATAAGATCTCTTCTCTTTTAATGTATAATAAGTGCAAGATAGAGCAATAGATCCAGGAACTTATTTCTTTTTTTTTATAATTATTATAAATTGAAAAAAACATTTTGCATTTATCTCACGGAGACACACACACGCGCATATAGAAGCATTTTTTTTTTTTTTAGTGCAAGTAGAAATGATGGTGTACAGAGTCATTCTGTTTGAATGTTTAGTGTTTCCAATACAAAGATATTTTAACAATAGGCGTTGAAAAGTAAATTAAATGTGACTGAAAATTCTTTGCGTACCGTATGTGAAAAAAAAGATGTTCGGTCAATTTCTGTACGACACAATGTTATAAGTTAAAACACTGGCCGTGTTCTGTAGACCAACTGTCAGGTAGAGTAGTGCTACTCAGTGTGTAGACCTGGGTTAGGACTCGCTTCATTCTCTATAGAACATTTTAGAACATTCAATTTTGACGATGATTTGCTTTTGTGGTTTTTTTTTCAAACTGTAGCCTGGCGCTGCAAGCTGATTACAAATGAATACAATGTGGCATTCAAAGACAAGTCTGCATCTTGGAGATTCAAGTTTTCAATTGTTGATGAAAATATTTTGTTACAATAGTCTTATAGACCTCTGTCTGTATAGTGTAGCTGTATATACTCTTATAAATGTAGCTACGCTATAAATGAGTCACTTCTATTACATAACAATTAGCATGATAATATTGTAAGATAAGTTTGTAGAGCAAGTATAGATTTCATTAGGTTCAAACGTACCTCAACAGTAACGTATCATCCGAAATGTCCAATGTTTGGATAAAGATCAAATCCACGAATAAGTCAAATATAGATTAGTTGAACTGTGTGTATTTGAAATCATCAAGGTGAAAGAACAATTGTCACAAGACTTCCGTTGAACCTGATAACACAGGAAAGTTCACTGGATCGCGACACTGGTTCTGAACACGATTCTTTTGGCTGTTTAGACTTTAAACCAAGCCACAATCGCGAGCAGAAGACTTGACAACAAACTCAAGAATTCATCTCAGAGCTCCTGGAAGTGGAACAAGTTGTAATGTCGTCAGAGGCAGAACTCGGGGAACAATGTTCTCGTACTCCTGAGTGTGTTTACATTGGACTGGCGACTGCTGGTGTCGGTGCAGAGTAGGGGGGCGGTCCGATGAAGGAACTAAAAGAACGAACTGTGGAGCATTCCCAGCCAACGTCGCTGTCCCGAGAGACGGCCTCTTGTCAATCTTCGTGCCCGGGACGATGTTTTGAGGGGAGAAACGGGGAGGGCGCTATTGGCATTTGTTTTTTGTATTTGTATACATACTTTCTATCTTCAGTCTTTTGTAAACGAGAGAAAGGTCTCGGGAAGGGGAGATCAGTGTAAGTGTAAGAGGGAAGAGGAGAAAGGCTCCCTATACCCCCCACCCTCCATTTTCTCGTTCCTTGGTGTGCCGCTGTGTTCCTTTTTAAACGCCCACTTTTGACCAGATCACTAATGGCGATCGTAGAGCGCGAGTGAAGGCGGGGCGAGTCATCAGCTGTCAGCGAGAAGCGGAAGGCGGGGCCACGATTGAAAGTGGGTGGGAAAAGTAGAAACGACTGACGTGAGGCAGTCCCCAATGGGAATGGGGCGTAGTTGACTTTTTAGATGGAGGAAAGAACGAGGGAGAGGGGGTGACATTGTTCATTTAGTAAATTGACATGTAGAAGAGGTACTGGCCTGCACAGGATGAATTTCACCACCAAGCTGGGTGTTAGCATTCAGCTCTGTGTGTACTATACACTCAGACTTACAGACAAAAGGTTTGTGGAACGCTTTAGAGAATTGGGGACAACATGATAGTGCTGTCATGTAGTGTTTGGTGATGTAGTGATGGTTGTTATAGTGCTGGGTGATGTAGCGTTTGGTGTTGTAGTGTTGGTGCTGTAGTTCTGGGTACTGTAGTGTTAGTGCTGTAGTGTTTGGTGCTGTTGTGTTGGGTGCTGTAGTGTTGGGTGCTGTAGATGTATGGATGCTGTAGTGCTGGGTGCTGTAGTGTTGGGTGCTATAGCGTTGAGTGTAATAGGATGGTTGTCGTTAGAAGGAAACACGGTACACTGCAGAAGGTTGGGGTTAGGATCCAATATGGATCCTTTTCGGGGCAACATGATGGATTGATGGATCCCGAGAGATAAATTCTGCTGATCGGACACTAGGGGAAGCAATCATTAATATAAAACAATTGGCATGAAAAGTATACTAGTGAGACCTGATAGACTAGTATATCAGCAGCAATGTATGCAAGTGAGACCTGATAGACTAGTATATCAGCAGCAATGTATGCAAGTGAGAACTGATAGACTAGTAAATCAGCAGCAATGTATGCAAGTGAGACCTGATAGACTAGTAAATCAGCAGCAATATATGCAAGTGAGAACTGATAGACTAGTAAATCAGCAGCAATGTATGCAAGTGAGACCTGATAGACTAGTAAATCAGCAGCAATATATGCAAGTGAGACCTGATAGACTAGTATATCAGCAGCAATGTATGCAAGTGAGACCTGATAGACTAGTATATCAGCAGCAATGTATGCAAGTGAGACCTGATAGACTTGTATATCAGCAGCAATATATGCAAGTGAGACCTGATAGACTAGTTTATCAGCAGCAATGTATGCAAGTGAGACCTGATAGACTAGTATATCAGCAGCAATGTATGCAAGTGAGACCTGATAGACTAGTATATCAGCAACAATGTATGCAAGTGAGACCTGACACAAAGACAATCGAAAATTTACTAAATACTTGGGAACGAAAAATTCTTAGGAAAATCTATGGAGCTATACAAGATGAAACAGGGTGGAGGACACGCACTAACCGTGAGATATATTAATTGTATGAAGACCCACCACTAGTAAACGAAATAAAAAGAACAGACTACGTTGGGCAGGTCACCTTGAAAGAATGTCAGATAACAGATGAGCGAAAATTGTATACATGCCAAAAAAAAAAAAAAAAAAAGGCAGGTGACCAAAAGGCAGATCCCGAATGCGATGGATTGATGATGTAGAGGCAGATCTACAACAGCTTGGGATTCGGGTGTGGAGACGAAATGCTCAGAAGAGAACTGAATGGAGGGATGTATTGAAGCAGACCCATTGGCTGTAGCGCCACTGGGATGGATGGATGGATGGATCATTTGCTCACTATTTGTCTCTTCTCCAGTCAATGATGACATTTCTGCCGACTCCAAAATCTGAACCACACGTGAAGGCCAGGGAGTTGAGTTGGACTGACTGTCAGGTTATTCCATGCTATTGGAAACATTTGATTGAAAGTGGAGTGCTGCTTATATGTGATGTCTCCATTACCACTTGTAACAAGAACAATTACTGGTACAAATAAAACAAATATAAATCATATCCATTTAGCGGAGTAATATTAAATCCAAAATGTCCTATATTCTACATAGTCCTTTCAAAACCAATGTTGGATATAGACCTAGATCAAGATCTCTAGCCAAGTTTAGATTTATTTCACTTTTTACTTGAGAAATGAGAACGGTCAAACTAGAGTTTTCCCCGTGTGGCCAACTAGCTAGTCATTCTTTTCTCAGTGATATACATCAACTGTTACATTTCTATAAAAATATTTAGAGACATTTTTTGAGATCAGTTTCGATGTTCCGCCCCCCCCCTCCATGTAGTTATGAATTGAATAGAGGTATTGTACAGTATATATTGTTTATGTATCTATCCGGGTCCGGAAGTGTCTGGCAATTGTATGTTTTTTATTTGTTTGTGTATGCTTGACCACGCTTGTAAAAAAGTTTAATATTAGGTTACTTTTTAATTGTTTTTCAAAAAAGGCGTGATGATCTACCTACTCAGGGTCATCATTAATAAAATAGTAACACAAACTTTACAAACAAGATGTACTGTCATGTAGTTTAACTTCTCCCGTTGGCTCCAACATATTTTTTACATTAACCTTTTCTCGACTGTTGAACAGGACTCCCGTCTGCTCCTTTCTCAGTACTTATTGAGTTATTGCCCCTGAGCCCCCTTGTCAGACTCTGACCGATCCCGGGGTATATACGAGTTATCGGACTTTCACACACTCACACTTGCGTTGACTCAGACGGCTCGGGAGAGCACTAATTGCCGCTCCGTTACCAGCGACGATAACCGGCGACACCGGACTGGCACTGAGTATTGATAACCCGGTGGTTAGGTCCCCAAGGTAACATCATAATTATCACAAATAAAAATACCACCAAAAAAAAATGTCCGCCGAGTGGAAAAAAAGAAAATGACCAGTTTGAACCTGATTATCTTCTGCACGTTCAATGTGAAGCATCGCCCTAGAAGGGCGGAAACTCCCTAACACTGGTCTCTAGGTGCTAAATCATCTCCCCTTTATCAGATAAGAACATTTTATCGATAATCTGCCAGTGCGACATCAGGTTGTATGCAGTATAAGATACAAACAACTTGGTAAGGGATAAGAAAACACCTTCACATTTTATGCACATTAATTCAGTCACTTGACTGATTGACCTTCTCTATAATATTCGGTGTGTGTGTTTATATGTTTTGAAATCTATACTATCTATATTATAATGTAGAATGTGAGGTGTATGTATGTATGTGACTTAAAGAAATCAAAACCGCTTGACCAATCTTGATAACACTTAGCAGGAATGTTCCATGGGTACCAACTTAGACCTTAGTGTATGTATTGTAGCCCTAAAACAAACTTAAGACCCTAAAAAAAAAATAAAGTTGTCCGACTCTATTACAGCTATAGTATTTTATGGATCTAGGCCATGTCTACATGAGACAAAATCGAAAGGATTTAGACCTAGATCTAATTTTAAGAAATACACTTTGCGCAGATAGTTTTTTACTTTGACACATGAAAATACAAAAGAAGATCCAATTGATTTCATTATATAATACAATTAACCTTCAATTTTGTGTTTCAAAAGCATTTTTTCCTGACGAACATTCTTTCATTAGACAATACCCATAGACATAAATAAATATAGACTGGCCGATTAAAGAGTTTTATGAAACGAAAATTTGTGACATGCAATTATGTGTACTTTATTATACAGCATTTATGAGCAGTATAAAAGTTAAGTATTCATATCTATTTCAGCAATAACCTATATAAGTCTTACATTATTTTCACTTGTGTTTTTTTTTTTAAATCTCTAAGAATGAAGATCATGCAATTTTTCAAAATTCGGAAATCCGAATACAATAGATATACATCATGTTTTCAAGTTATTTGATGTTACTTCCTTCGGCCAGTCTATATATATGTATGTCTATGACAATACCATAATGAATCGCGTACTAAAAATTAATTCGTTTAATTATTTACTTTATAATCCCATTCCTAGATCTTTAACTCTAATTCAACTCTAAGATGATAAAACTTCTCTTCACACAGATAGTTTCATACTTTAACACATGAACATACTAATTATAGTCCATTCATTTCATATTTTGACCAAATAAACATTCAAATTTGGTGTTTTTTTTAAAGAGACTACATTCGTTTACGAAAGCTGCGAAGCCGAGTTGAGATAGGCCTAGATCTATATTCATTCACGAATCACGTACTAAAAATTATTTCCTTTAATTGTTCACTTTATAATCCCATTCATTTAACAAAGCTATCGCTCTTTTCGTTTTTAATAAATATGAATGTATCGCCTTCGGGTAAACCCATTTTTCGCAACCCTAATTTTATTTTGGTAGCGAAAGAGAAAAAAAATTTGAAAGGATCATTAGCTAAGTTTAACATACAACTAAATCCAATCCACTAGATTAGTAAACACAAACTTAGACTCGCAGGCCGCGGGTAATGTCAGGCTAGTACACCATAAAGAGATTAATGCTTTAATCCATTGCTAAGTACACAACTGTTGAATGAGTGCCTAGATTTACATTCTCCAGCGCCGTTCCGTGAATTGGGCGGCAAGCTATTTCCACTTGAGATCGGTCATAGGCGCCTTCCACAGCCTCTTTCCAGCTGGTGCTCTCGGATTTTAGGTCTTCTAAGATGGTAGTAAACTAAAGTAACCTTTCGGACTTGCAATATATGTGGCAGATGATGTAAAGGTCATCTGTTTCTGTGGCCCACGGTTAACGAGGGTGTCATGTGGCTAGCACAATGACCCACTGCCTTTACTTTTCTCAACTAATGTCAGGTACCCATTAGAGCTGGGTGGACTTAGAGGCGTCCGAAAGTCCTAAAATTCAAATTCCCAGTCTTCACTAGAATTCGAACCCGGGACCCTTCTCGGTTCGAAAGCAAAGCTCTTTGCCTCAGCCACCGCCTCTTGTTTTCTTAATGAAATCAACGTGAAAGAAACTTGTGTTAGACTGCTTTGAAAACAAACTTAAATAGAACTTTTTGTTTATTTCACAGTTTCAACTTGAAAGTCGATATCTATAGAAACAGCAATGAAATGATGATTTCAACAAGATCTACCTCGATATATCTTCTGCCTCACGTCTCTTGTTAGCCTCCTCGTTCTTCAACTCTCAAGTCAATTACGCCGGAAGGTATGTCCTGTTTTATGTGACTTTATTAGATGATCTACATAGTACTACTTACGTAAATACGTTATAGTTTAACAAAGTTATTTCATAAAGTTATACCTATGTGTCGAGTCTCTTTGGAGAGAAGGATAGGGCTTCATTGGTAAGGTTAAGATGTCCTGTCTTCAAAAGATTGAACTGGGGCTTGGAGTCGTTTACCAGTGATCCAACCCCCTATACAACGACCATCACAACCAACCTGGGCAACCCCCATATATAGGCGGCTTGTGACGTAGCCCATCGAAGTCAGTTCTCACTTGGTTCACAATGTCAAGGCCTATAACTTTTCTTTAATAGTTGTAACATTGCAAGGCCTATAACTTTACTGACAATTTTGTGACATTAAATATAACTTTAACTTTATGGAACTATGCAGCTCAGCAATTAAAACTGAGTCACTCAGTACTTTCAGGGAAGTGTAAAAAACAGAGTAATGTTCCAGATATAGCCTGAAGATATAGCCTGAAGATATAGCCTGAAGATAACGCTTTCAAATTAATAAAGAAAAAATTACACCTTGATAGAGTTGTTTATTTATTAAGTTTGAGGTCATCTGGAAGGAGTGTATTATTGGAGATTAACACGAACGTGTGTGTCATAATTTATATTTTCTAATTTTGTTAATGTATGAAAAATCATTAATTTAAAAAAAAGAAGCTTATCGACAGAATGAATTGCAAAGAAATGATCCAAACAGCATTTTAAAAAAATCACTAAAAATAAAAAATTTGTTTCGTATCACAAATCTATTTTATGTTTTTGTCTTGCAAACGTTGGACAGAGTTAGTTCCCCTACAAATATTTATTCTTTATTCTAGTTCCGCCTCAAGCAAGACTTCAATTATCATAATGCCGGCCAACTTTTACAATAGTCAACTAGACATTCAAACAGTCGGATGAATAGATAGATAGATAGATAGAATGATAGATAGATAGAATGATAGAATGATAGATAGATAGATTAGATAGATAGATAGATAGATAGATAGATAGATAGATAGATAGATAGATCTGTGCCAATGAATACTGGGTAGAGCTCAGTGAGAGTATTCAGCTCGCAGCCCAAGTGGGCAACATAAGAGGAAAGTACGAAGGAATCAACAAGGCTCTCGGACCCTCCCAAAACAAGACAGCACTTCTGAAATCAACCACTGGGGAAATTATCACAGACAAGTGCCAACAAATGCACAGATGGGTGGAATATTACTCTGAGCTCTACGCCACAACAAGCTCAGTCTCTGACTCAGCCCTTAAAGCCATCATACAACTACCCACAATGAACGAGCTAGATGAAACACCCACCCTTTCAGAGCTCAACAAAGCCATAGACAACATTGCTGCCCGCAAAGCACCCGGATGCGATGGTATCCCCCCAGATCTTCTAAAACAATGCAAAACTACTCTAATCCAACCTCTACACGAACTGCTTTGTAAATGTTGGCAAGAAGGTGCTGTGCCACAAGACCTGCGGGATGCTACAATCATTACACTGTATAAGAACAAAGGTGACAGAAGCGACTGCAACAATTACAGGGGAATCTCCCTCTTAAGTATTGTAGGCAAAATCCTTGCTCGAGTGATACTTCCCAGGCTACAAAAACTCGCTGATCGGGTCTACCCAGAATCACAATGCGGCTTCCGCTCAGGGAGATCCACGATTGACATGATTTTCTCCATCCGCCAACTCCAGGAAAAGTGCAGAGAACAAAGGATGCCTTAATACATTGCGTTTATTGACCTGACAAAGGCCTTCGATCTAGTTAGCAGAGATGGCCTCTTTAAAATTTTACAGTTAATAGGCTGCCCACCCAAGCTACTAAATGTAATCATATCTTTCCACCAAAATATGATGGGCACAGTGCAATTCAACGGTGCCAGCTCTGAAAATTTCAGTATAAACAGCGGAGTTAAACAAGGATGTGTCCTGGCCCCAACCCTCTTTGGAATACTATTTTCACTGCTAATCCACAACGCGTTTGACAAATCCACTGAAGGCATCTATCTCCATTCCAGATTTGATGGCAAACTCCTAAATATTGCCAGACTGAGGGCCAAAACTAAAATCAGAGCCACCCTCGTAAGAGATATGCTATTCGCGGATGACGCAGCGATAGTGGCACACACACAAGAGGAACTTCAGTCACTAATGTCCCGCTTCTCTCAGGCCTGTAAAGAATATGGCTTGACTATTAGCACGAAGAAAACAAATGTTATGGGACCACCTACTACAGCACCACCCTCCATCCTCATTGACGATAACAAGCTGGACGCCGTAAACGAATTCTGCTATCTGGGATCCACAATTACAGATGACCTGTCCCTAGAAGAGGAGATGAAAAAACGCATAGGGAAGGCTGCCTCGACATTCTCTAGACTCAGACTAAGAGTTTGGGATAACCATAAGCTAACCACGGTGACCAAAATGGAAGTCTACAAGGCATGCGTTATGAGTACACTGCTATATGGCAGTGAATCATGGACCACCTACGCAAAGCAAGAGAGAAAACTAAACTCATTCCATTTGAGATGTCTCCGTAGGATCTTGAATGTCACATGGAAAGAAAAAGTGTGCAATACTGAGATCCTTGCGCGATCAGGTATTCCCAGCATTTTTACAGCCCTCAGACAACGCCGTTTGCGCTGGCTTGGACATGTTCGCCGGATGGAGGACAAGCGCATCCCGAAAGTCATCCTCTATGGCCAACTCGCGACTGGCACAAGAAAAACTGGTCGCCCCCACCTCCGTTACATAGATGTAATAAAACGTGACCTCAAATCAGTGAACATCAATACTGACAATTGGGAAGACATAGCTCTAGACCGCAACAGGTGGAGAGAGACAGTGACAAAGAAAGCTATGGACAGTGAAAGTACATGGGTCTCAGCCCAGGAAGAAAAACGCACAAACCGAAAAACGGCCAGCTCCTCTACCACCGAAGCAAAAGCCAAGGGGACCCTAACTTGCGCTATCTGTGGACGGGAGTGTCTCTCCAAAATAGGGCTCCACAGCCACATGAGGAAGTGTGCTCTGAGATGAACCATAGTCGTCCTACGACTGAAGGAGGCCAATGATGATGAGATAGATAGATAGATTTGTACTCTGTATTATTTATTTATTGAGCTATTGTATAATCTATCGAAAAGCCATTTTACTTTCCTACTTAATGTAAGCCATGGGCAGAATTCTTGCGGAGGCCGTATTCTAATTAAGTTTCACGATAATTGCATTAAATAAATTTGAAATCTAAAAGCATGTCATATTTCTAAACAAATTGAGTACTTATAAATGTTTCCTCATTCTCTTATATCTAATATGCATATTTTGTTACAAATGTTGTGTTTTTTATTTGTAGAGGCCCTCTTTTAGAGTGAGGCCATGTGCAGCTACACAGCCTTGCACTGTGGTAAATTCGGCCCCGTGTCTATTTCAGCCATTTCCATCCTTCACACACACACACTCCATAAAACACGAGTCAAAACAAACAAATTACCTTTAGAAAGGTTTAGATTGGTAAATTAGAGCTACAGGCATCTCGGGCGGGGGTCAAAGTTGATACTTTACCGTCTCTATCCTACACGCCGGGCTGTGAAGGTCACTCAAGGACAATAGATAAAGCACATATTATTTTTCTCGCAGATTCCGAGGCAAGAACATCAAAGGAACTTTTTGTTGGTTTGTCGGGGCTATCATCATCGCATTCTTTACTAATCACGCGCAACTCCTTCATCGGAATGGGGCTCCCCCTTCCCTTCTATGACGTCATACCAGGGGGAAGGGGAGACGCAGTCCGCTTCGTCTCTTCCACGTTAATTAGCGACTAATTCATTCGGTTGTTATCATTATTGTCTGCTTTCATGGCTTAGTATTATGGCTAAAATAACTTGAGCGCCTATCAATAGGACTATTCCTCTAGTTCTGACACCAGCTGCAAGATCTCATAAGGAAAAGGATTCCATCCCCCACCCCACCCCCAATGCTAAGCCAATTCTAAATTAAACTACAATCTTAATTTTAAATAGTACTTTTTTATTCCATTTTAATGTTATTAAATGCTTTTTTTTTTTTACTATATAGAGAAGACAGGCGCTGAATACAGTGATGATTTATACGTATGTAATTAGCTACAATATAAATTTTAAAGTCCTGATGAATGAATGCTTCATCACTAACTCGGTGGACGAAACAATACGAACATTTCACCTGATATATTACTTGCCTGGTACAAAGAACGACTACGCCATTTTTAAGATCGAAACCGCAGTGGTTAAATTTACTGAAAAACTTTTTTATTCGCAAGTTCCACCAAATATCTTTTTAAAACCGACATTTATATGTTTAAAACTACAAACGTATACTTCCCTTTACTTTATTCCCTTTATACACACTTTTTTGTTTGGCGCGTAACTTTCGTTCCAGTTTGTTTGTAGAGTTATTTCTACACAAAACTAATCTAGATCTAGAATAGATCAGTGTCATTGAAATGCGTTTCTAAATATTGCCTTTGTGTAAAGTCGAGATCAATGACTGACAAAATAAAAAAGCCGTGTGTGAATACTGGACTAAATGGCAAATACTGGATGGTCCTTCTTCTAAACTGTTTCGCGAGAGGAGCAAAGCTTAAATGATTTTTTTTGTCAGGATTACTATATGTATGTGTAAAAATGTGTGTATTACGAGGGCATTATTACATGCTAGGATGCAACGGGTGAGTCAAAGGAAGTTGTGCTTTAGTAAAGACTTTACATTACTTCTAATCGAGGGGATGCCAAAATATGTGGTGTACTAAAAGTTCGTGGTTGGGAATTAGAAGGTGAGTAAAAATAGTATGCGATGTCATTGTAATACTGGGTCCACAGAATGATCATAATCAATGATTCAGGTCAAAGTAACCAGAAATGCGTTATGTTTATGCGCTTTTGGGATTTAATGGACAAAGAAGTTAAGTTTTGTTAGCGTCTGTGTAGGGTCAGCAGCTCCATTAGAAGATGCAAGAGTCTAAGAACTCTGTGGTTTCTGTCTGTGTAGGGTCAGCCGCTCCATTAGAAGATACAAGAGTCTAAGAACTCTGTGGTTTCTGTCTGTGTAGGGTCAGCCGCTCCATTAGAAGATGCAAGAGTCTAAGAACTCTGTGGTTTCTGTCTGTGTAGGGTCAGCCGCTCCATTAGAAGATACATGTGGCTAAGAACTCTGTGATTTCTGTCTGTGAAAGGTCAGCCGCTCCATTAGAAGATACATGTCGCTAAGAACTCTGTAGTTTCTGTCTGTGAAGGGTCAGCCGCTCCATTAGAAGATACAAGAGTCTAAGAACTCTGTGGTTTCTGTCTGTGTAGGGTCAGCCGCTCCATTAGAAGATACATGTGGCTAAGAACTCTGTGGTTTCTGTCTGTGAAAGGTCAGCCGCTCCATTAGAAGATACATGTGGCTAAGAACTCTGTGGTTTCTGTCTGTGTAGGGTCAGCCGCTCCATTAGAAGATACATGTGGCTAAGAAGTGTGTGGAGGGGAGAGAGGTGTTTCATTAAAAAGTAGTGTGTGTGTGTGGAGGGGAGAGAGGTGTTTCATTTAAAAGTAGTGTGTGTGTGGAGGGGAGAGAGGTGTTTCATTTAAAAGTAGTGTGTGTGTGTGTGGAGGGGAGAGAGGTGTTTCATTTAAAAGTAGTGTGTGTGGAGGGGAGAGAGGTGTTTCATTTAAAAGTAGTGTGTGTGTGTGTGTGTGGAGGGGAGAGAGGTGTTTCATTTAAAAGTAGTGTGTGTGGAGGGGAGAGAGGTGTTTCATTTAAAAGTAGTGTGTGTGGAGGGGAGAGAGGTGTTTCATTTAAAAGTAGTGTGTGTGGAGGGGAGAGAGGTGTTTCATTTAAAAGTAGTGTGTGTGGAGGGGAGAGAGGTGTTTCATTTAAAAGTTGTATGTGTGGAGGGGAGAGAGGTGTTTCATTTAAAAGTAGTGTGTGTGTGTAGGGAAGAGAGGTGTTTCATTTAAAAGTAGTGTGTGTGTGGAGGGGAGAGAGGTGTTTCATTTAAAAGTAGTGTGTGTGGAGGGGAGAGAGGTGTTTCATTTAAAAGTAGTGTGTGTGTGTGGAGGGAAGAGAGGTGTTTCATTTAAAAGTAGTGTGTGTGTGGAGGGGAGAGAGGTGTTTCATTTAAAAGTAGTGTGTGTGTGTGGAGGGGAGAGAGGTGTTTCATTTAAAAGTAGTGTGTGTGTGTGGAGGGGAGAGAGGTGTTTCATTTAAAAGTAGTGTGTGTGTGGAGGGGAGAGAAGTGTTTCATTTAAAAGTAGTGTGTGTGTGGAGGGGAGAGAGGTGTTTCATTTAAAAGTAGTGTGTGTGTGGCGGGAAGAGAGGTGTTTCATTTAAAAGTAGTGTGTGAGGAGGGGAGAGAGGTGTTTCATTTAAAAGTAGTGTGTGTGTGGAGGGGAGAGAGGTGTTTCATTTAAAAGTAGTGTGTGTGTTTGTGTGGAGGGGAGAGAGGTGTTTCATTTAAAAGTAGTGTGTGTGTGTGTGTGTGGAGGGGAGAGAGATGTTTCATTTAAAAGTAGTGTGTGTGGAGGGGAAAGAGGTGTTTCATTTAAAAGTAGTGTGTGTGTGTGTGTGTGTGGAGGGGAGAGAGAGTGTTTCATTTAAAAGTAGTGTGTGTGTGTGGAGGGGAGAGAGGTGTTTTATTTAAAAGTAGTGTGTGTGTGTGGAGGGGAGAGAGGTGTTTCATTTAAAAGTAGTGTGTGTGTGGAGGGGAGAGAGGTGTTTCATTTAAAAGTAGTGTGTGTGTGGAGGGGAGAGAGGTGTTTCATTTAAAAGTAGTGTGTGTGTGTCTGGAAGGGAGAGAGGTGTTTCATTTAAAAGTAGTGTGTGTGGAGGGGAGAGAGGTGTTTTATTTAAAAGTAGTGTGTGTGTGTGTAGGGGAGAGAGGTGTTTCATTTAAAAGTAGTGTGTGTGGAGGGGAGAGAGGTGTTTCATTTAAAAGTCGTGTGTGTGTGTGGAGGGGAGAGAGGGTATTTCATTTAAAAGTAGTGTGTGTGTGGAGGGGAGAGAGGTGTTTCATTTAAAAGTAGTGTGTGTGTGGAGGGGAGAGAGGTGTTTCATTTAAAAGTAGTGTGTGTGTGGAGGGGAGAGAGGTGTTTCATTTAAAAGTAGTGTGTTTGTGGAGAAGAGAGAGGTGTTTCATTTAAAAGTAGTGTGTGTGTGGAGGGGAGAGAGGTGTTTTATTTAAAAGTAGTGTGTGTGTGGAGGGGAGAGAGGTGTTTCATTTAAAAGTAGTGTGTGTGTGTGTGGAGGGAAGAGAGGTGTTTCATTTAAAAGTAGTGTGTGTGTGGAGGGGAGAGAGGTGTTTCATTTAAAAGTAGTGTGTGTGTGTGTGTGTGGAGGGGAGAGAGGTGTTTCATTTAAAAGTAGTGTGTGTGTGGAGGGGAGAGAGGTGTTTTATTTAAAAGTAGTTTGTGTGGAGGGGAGAGAGGGTGTTTCATTTAAAAGTAGTGTGTGTGTGTGTGGAGGGGAGAGAGGTGTTTCATTTAAAAGTAGTGTGTGGGTGGAGGGGAGAGAGGTGTTTCATTTAAAAGTTGTGTGTGTGTGTAGGAGAGACAGGTGTTTCATTTAAAAGTAGTGTGTGTGTGGAGGGGAGAGAGGTGTTTCATTTAAAAGTAGTGTGTGTGTGGAGGGGAGAGAGGTGTTTCATTTAAAAGTAGTGTGTGGAGGGGAGAGAGGTGTTTCATTTAAAAGTAGTGTGTGTGGAGGGGAGAGAGGTGTTTCATTTAAAAGAAGTGTGTGTGTGGAGGGAAGAGAGGTGTTTTATTTAAAAGTAGTGTGTGTGTGGAGAAGAGAGAGGTGTTTCATTTAAAAGTAGTGTGTGTGGAGGGGAGAGAGGTGTTTCATTTAAAAGTTGTGTTTGTGGAGGGGAGAGAGGTGTTTCATTTAAAAGTAGTGTGTGTGTGGAGGGAAGAGAGGTGTTTCATTTAAAAGTAGTGCGTGTGTGTGGAGGGGAGAGAGGTGTTTCATTTAAAAGTAGTGTGTGTGGAGGGGAGAGAAGTGTTTCATTTAAAAGTAGTGTGTGTGTGTGGAGGGGAGAGAGGTGTTTCATTTAAAAGTAGTGTGTGTGTGGAGGGGAGAGAGGTGTTTCATTTAAAAGTAGTGTGTGTGGAGGGGAGAGAGGTGTTTCATTTAAAGTAGTGTGTGTGGAGGGGAGAGAGGTGTTTCATTTAAAAGTAGTGTGTGTGTGGAGGGGAGAGAGGTGTTTCATTTAAAAGTAGTGTGTGTGGAGGGGAGAGAGGTGTTTCATTTAAAAGTAGTGTGGGTGTGGAGGGGAGAGAGGTGTTTCATTTAAAAGTAGTGTGTGTGGAGGGGAGAGAGGTGTTTCGTTTAAAAGTAGTGTGTGTGTGGAGGGAAGAGAGGTGTTTCATTTAAAAGTATTTTGTGTGGAGGGGAGAGAGGTTTTTCATTTAAAAGTAGTGTGTGTGTGGAGGGGAGAGAGGTGTTTCATTTAAAAGTACTGTGTGTGTGTGTGGAGGGGAGAGAGGTGTTTCATTTAAAAGTAGTGTGTGTGTGTGTGTGTTTGGAGGGGAGAGAGATGTTTCATTTAAAAGTAGTGTGTGTGGAGGGGAAAGAGGTGTTTCATTTAAAAGTAGTGTGTGTGTGTGTGTGTGTGTGGAGGGGAGAGAGGGTGTTTCATTTAAAAGTAGTGTGTGTGTGTGTGGAGGGGAGAGAGGTGTTTTATTTAAAAGTAGTTTGTGTGTGGAGGGGAGAGAGGTGTTTTATTTAAAAGTAGTGTGTGTGTGGAGGGGAGAGAGGTGTTTCATTTAAAAGTAGTGTGTGTGTGGAGGGGAGAGAGGTGTTTCATTTAAAAGTAGTGTGTGTGTGTCTGGAAGGGAGAGAGGTGTTTCATTTAAAAGTAGTGTGTGTGGAGGGGAGAGAGGTGTTTCATTTAAAAGTAGTGTGTGTGTGTGTGTGGAGGGGAGAGAGGTGTTTCATTTAAAAGTAGTGTGTGTGGAGGGGAGAGAGGTGTTTCATTTAAAAGTAGTGTGTGTGGAGGGGAGAGAGGTGTTTCATTTAAAAGTTGTGTGTGTGGAGGGGAGAGAGGTGTTTCATTTAAAAGTAGTGTACGTGTGTCGAGGGAAGAGAGGTGTTTCATTTAAAAGTAGTGTGTGTGTGGAGGGGAGAGAGGTGTTTCATTTAAAAGTAGTGTGTGTGTGTGTGTGGAGGGGAGAGAGGTGTTTCATTTAAAAGTAGTGTGTGTGTGGAGGGGAGAGAGGTGTTTTATTTAAAAGTAGTGTGTGTGTGTGTGTAGGGGAGAGAGGTGTTTCATTTAAAAGTTGTGTGTGTGTGTAGGAGAGACAGGTGTTTCATCTAAAAGTAGTGTGTGTGTGTGAAGGGGAGAGAGGTGTTTCATTTAAAAGTAGTGTGTGTGTGTGTGTGGAGGGAAGAGAGGTGTTTCATTTAAAAGTAGTGTGTGTGTGGAGGGGAGAGAGGTGTTTCATTTAAAAGTAGTGTGTGTGTGTGTGTGGAGGGGAGAGAGGTGTTTCATTTAAAAGTAGTGTGTGTGTGGAGGGGAGAGAGGTGTTTTATTTAAAAGTAGTGTGTGTGGAGGGGAGAGAGGGTGTTTCATTTAAAAGTAGTGTGTGTGTGGAGGGGAGAGAGGTGTTTCATTTAAAAGTAGTGTGTGTGTGTGTGTGTAGGGGAGAGAGGTGTTTCATTTAAAACTTGTGTGTTTGTGTAGGAGAGACAGGTGTTTCATTTAAAAGTAGTGTGTGTGTGGAGGGGAGAGAGGTGTTTCATTTAAAAGTAGTGTGTGTGTGGAGGGGAGAGAGGTGTTTCATTTAAAAGTAGTGTGTGTGGAGGGGAGAGAGGTGTTTCATTTAAAAGTAGTGTGTGTGGAGGGGAGAGAGGTGTTTCATTTAAAAGAAGTGTGTGTGGAGGGAAGAGAGGTGTTTCATTTAAAAGTAGTGTGTGTGTGTGGAGGGGAGAGAGGTGTTTCATTAAAAAGTAGTGTGTGTGGAGGGGAGAGAGATGTTTCATTTAAAAGTAGTGTGTGTGTGGAGGGGAGAGAGGTGTTTCATTTAAAAGTAGTGTGTGTGTGGAGGGGAGAGAGGTGTTTCATTTAAAAGTAGTGTGTGTGGAGGGGAGAGAGGTGTTTCATTTAAAAGTAGTGTGTGTGTGGAGGGGAGAGAGGTGTTTCATTTAAAAGTAGTGTGTGTGTGGAGGGGAGAGAGGTGTTTCATTTAAAAGTAGTGTGTGTGTCTGGAAGGGAGAGAGGTGTTTCATTTAAAAGTAGTGTGTGTGGAGGGGAGAGAGGTGTTTCATTTAAAAGTAGTGTGTGTGTGTGTGTGGAGGGGAGAGAGGTGTTTCATTTAAAAGTAGTGTGTGTGGAGGGGAGAGAGGTAATTCATTAAAAGTAGTGTGTGTGGAGGGGAGAGAGGTGTTTCATTTAAAAGTAGTGTGTGTGGAAAGGGAGAGAGGTGTTTCATTTAAAAGTTGTGTGTGTGGAGAGGAGAGACGTGTTTCATTTAAAAGTAGTGTGTGTGTGTGTATCGAGGGAAGAGAGGTGTTTCATTTAAAAGTAGTGTGTGTGTGGAGGGGAGAGAGGTGTTTCATTTAAAAGTAGTGTGTGTGGAGGGGAGAGAGGTGTTTCATTTAAAAGTAGTGTGTGTGTGGAGGGGAGAGAGGTGTTTTATTTAAAAGTAGTGTGTGTGGAGGGGAGAGAGGTGTTTCATTTAAAAGTAGTGTGTGTGTGTGGAGGGGAGAGAGGTGTTTCATTTAAAAGTAATGTGTGTGTGTAGGGGAGAGAGGTGTTTCATTTAAAAGTTGTGTTTGTGTGTAGGAGAGACAGGTGTTTCATTTAAAAGTAGTGTGTGTGTGGAGGAGAGAGAGGTGTTTCATTTAGAAGTAGTGTGTGTGGAGGGGAGAGAGGTGTTTCATTTAAAAGTAGTGTGTGTGTGGAGGGGAGAGAGGTGTTTCATTTAAAAGTAATGTGTGTGTGTGTGTGGAGGGAAGAGAGGTGTTTCATTTAAAAGTAGTGTGTGTGTGGAGGGGAGAGAGGTGTTTCATTTAAAAGTAGTGTGTGTGTGTGGAGGGGAGAGAGGTGTTTCATTTAAAAGTAGTGTGTGTGTGGAGGGGAGAGAGGTGTTTTATTTAAAAGTAGTGTGTGTGGAGGGGAGAGAGGGTGTTTCATTTAAAAGTAGTGTGTGTGTGTGGAGGGGAGAGAGGTGTTTCATTTAAAAGTAGTGTGTGTGTGTAGGGGAGAGAGGTGTTTCATTTAAAAGTTGTGTGTGTGTGTAGGAGAGACAGGTGTTTCATTTAAAAATAGTGTGTGTGTGGAGGGGAGAGAGGTGTTTCATTTAAAAGTAGTGTGTGTGTGGAGGGGAGAGAGGTGTTTCATTTAAAAGTAGTGTGTGTGTGGAGGGGAGAGAGGTGTTTCATTTAAAAGTAATGTGTGTGTGTGTGGAGGGAAGAGAGGTGTTTCATTTAAAAGTAGTGTGTTCGTGTGGAGGGGAGAGAGGTGTTTCATTTAAAAGTAGTGTGTGTGTGTGTGGAGGGGAGAGAGGTGTTTTATTTAAAAGTAGTGTGTGTGGAGGGGAGAGAGGGTGTTTCATTTAAAAGTAGTGTGTGTGTGGAGGGGAGAGAGGTGTTTCATTTAAAAGTAGTGTGTGTGTGTGTGTGTGTAGGGGAGAGAGGTGTTTCATTTAAAAGTTGTGTGTTTGTGTAGGAGAGACAGGTGTTTCATTAAAAAGTAGTGTGTGTGTGGAGGGGAGAGAGGTGTTTCATTTAAAAGTAGTGTGTGTGTGGAAGGGAGAGAGGTGTTTCATTTAAAAGTAGTGTGTGTGGAGGGGAGAGAGGTGTTTCATTTAAAAGTAGTGTGTGTGGAGGGGAGAGAGGTGTTTCATTTAAAATAAGTGTGTGTGGAGGGAAGAGAGGTGTTTCATTTAAAAGTAGTGTGTGGGTGGAGGGGAGAGAGGTGTTTCATTCAAAAGTAGTGTGTGTGGAGGGGAGAGAGATGTTTCATTTAAAAGTAGTGTGTGTGTGTGGAGGGGAGAGAGGTGTTTCATTTAAAAGTAGTGTGTGTGTGGAGGGGAGAGAGGTGTTTCATTTAAAAGTAGTGTGTGAGGAGGGGAGAGAGGTGTTTCATTTAAAAGTAGTGTGTGTGTGTGTGTGTGTGGAGGGGAGAGAGGTGTTTCATTTAAAAGTAGTGTGTGTGTGGAGGGGAGAGAGGTGTTTCCTTTAAAAGTAGTGTGTGTGTCTGGAGGGGAGAGAGGTGTTTCATTTAAAAGTAGTGTGTGTGGAGGGGAGAGAGGTGTTTCATTTAAAAGTAGTGTGTGTGTGTGTGGAGGGGAGCGACGTGTTTCATTTAAAAGTAGTGTGTGTGTGGAGGGGAGAGAGGTGTTTCATTAAAAAGTAGTGTGTGTGTGTGTGTAGGGGAGAGAGGTGTTTAATTTAAAAGTTGTGTGTTTGTGTAGGAGAGACAGGTGTTTCATTAAAAAGTAGTGTGTGTGTGGAGGGGAGAGAGGTGTTTCATTTAAAAGTAGTGTGTGTGTGGAGGGGAGAGAGGTGTTTTATTTAAAAGTAGTGTGTGTGGAGGGGAGAGAGGTGTTTCATTTAAAAGTAGTGTGTGTGGAGGGGAGAGAGGTGTTTCATTTAAAAGAAGTGTGTGTGGAGGGAAGAGAGGTGTTTCATTTAAAAGTAGTGTGTGGGTGGAGGGGAGAGAGGTGTTTCATTCAAAAGTAGTGTGTGTGGAGGGGAGGGAGATGTTTCATTTAAAAGTAGTGTGTGTGTGGAAGGGAGAGAGGTGTTTCATTTAAAAGTAGTGTGTGTGGAGGGGAGAGAGGTGTTTCATTTAAAAGTAGTGTGTGTGTGTGTGTGTGTGTGGAGGGGAGAGAGGTGTTTCATTTAAAAGTAGTGTGTGTGTGGAGGGGAGAGAGGTGTTTCATTTAAAAGTAGTGTGTGTGTCTGGAGGGGAGAGAGGTGTTTCATTTAAAAGTAGTGTGTGTGGAGGGGAGAGAGGTGTTTCATTTAAAAGTAGTGTGTGTGTGTGTGGAGGGGAGAGACGTGTTTCATTTAAAAGTAGTGTGTGTGTGTGTGTGTGGAGGGGAGAGAGGTGTTTCATTTAAAAGTAGTGTGTGTGTGGAGGGGAGAGAGGTGTTTCATTTAAAAGTAGTGTGTGTGGAGGGGAGAGAGGTGTTTCATTTAAAAGTAGTGTGTGTGGAGGGGAGAGAGGTGTTTCATTTAAAAGTAGTGTGTGTGTGGAGGGGAGAGAGGTGTTTCATTTAAAAGTAGTGTGTGTAGAGGGGAGAGAGGTGTTTCATTTAAAAGTAGTGTGTGTGTGGAGGGGAGAGAGGTGTTTCATTTAAAAGTAGTGTGTGTGTGGAGGGGAGAGAGGTGTTTCATTTAAAAGTAGTGTGTGTGTGGAGGGGAGAGAGGTGTTTCATTTAAAAGTAGTGTGTGTGTGGAGGGAAGAGAGGTGTTTCATTTAAAAGTAGTGTGTGTGGAGGGGAGAGAGGTGTTTCATTTAAAAGTAGTGTGTGTGTGAAGGGGAGAGAGGTGTTTCATTTAAAAGTAGTGTGTGTGTGTGTGGAGGGGAGAGAGGTGTTTCATTTAAAAGTAGTGTGTGTGTGTGTGTGTGGAGGGGAGAGAGGTGTTTCATTTAAAAGTAGTGTGTGTGTGTGTGGAGGGGAGAGAGGTGTTTCATTTAAAAGTAGTGTGTGTGTGGAGGGGAGAGAGGTGTTTCATTTAAAAGTAGTGTGTGTGTGGAGGGGAGAGAGGTGTTTCATTTAAAAGTAGTGTGTGTGTGGAGGGGAGAGAGGTGTTTCATTTAAAAGTAGTGTGTGT
The DNA here is from genome assembly GCA_036873155.1 of Biomphalaria sudanica. Taxonomy (NCBI): domain Eukaryota; kingdom Metazoa; phylum Mollusca; class Gastropoda; family Planorbidae; genus Biomphalaria; species Biomphalaria sudanica. Next base: position 1,014,766 of record JAZGLO010005964.1, on the reverse strand, counting down.
GTGTGGAGGGGAGAGAGGTGTTTCATTTAAAAGTAGTGTGTGTGTGTGTGTGGATGGGAGAGAGGTGTTTCATTTAAAAGTAGTGTGTGTGTGTGTGTGTGTGTGGAGGGGAGAGAGGTGTTTCATTTAAAAGTAGTGTGTGTGTGTGTGTGTGTGGAGGGGAGAGAGGTGTTTCATTTAAAAGTAGTGTGTGTGTGTGTGGAGGGGAGAGAGGTGTTTCATTTAAAAGTAGTGTGTGTGTGGAGGGGAGCTGTTAGAATGCTTGCAGACGAAAAGGTTTCCATTGATAGGCATGCTCTAGATTTGGGTTTTTGGGCCGTTCCAAAGAGATGTCTACTATCCAACCTAGTCACTTATGTCTACACTGTCTTGAGATGTCTACTACCCAAGCTAGTCACTCATGTCTACACTGTCTTGAGATGTCTACTACCCAAGCTAGTCACTCATGTCTACACTGTCTTGAGATGTCTACTACCCAAGCTAGTCACTCATGTCTACACTGTCTTGAGATGTCTACTACCCAAGCTAGTCACTCATGTCGACACTGTCTTGAGATGTCTACTACCCAAGCTAGTCACTCATGTCGACACTGTCTTGAGATGTCTACTACCCAAGCTAGTCACTCATGTCGACACTGTCTTGAGATGTCTACTGCCCAACCTAGTCATTCATGTCTACACTGTCTTGAGATGTCTACTACCCAGCCTAGTCATTCATGTCTACACTGTCTTGAGATGTCTAGTACCCAGCCTAGTCATTCATGTCTACACTGTCTTGAGATGTCTACTGCACAGCATAGTCATTCATGTCTACACTGTCTTGTGATGTCTACTGCCCAGCCTAGGCATTCATGTCTTCACTGTCTTGAGATGTCTAATGCTCAACCTAGTCATTCATCTCTACACTGTCTTTAGATGTCTACTGCCCAACCTAGTCACTCATGTCTACACTGTCTTGAGATGTCTACTGCCCAGCCTAGTCATTCATGTCTACACTGTCTTGAGATGTCTACTACCCAGCCTAGTCATTGATGTCTACACTGTCTTGAGATGTCTACTGCCCATCCTAGTCATTCATGTCTACACTGTCTTGAGATGTCTACTGCACAACCTAGTCATTCATGTCTACACTGTCTTTAGATGTCTACTGCCCAGCCTAGTCATTCATGTCTACACTGTCTTGAGATGTCTACTACCCAACTTAGTCACTCATGTCTACACTGTCTTGAGATGTCTACTACCCAGCCTAGTCATTCATCTCTACACTGTCTTGAGATGTCTACTGCACAATCTAGTCATTCATGTCTACACTGTCTTGAGATGTCTACTGCACAGCCTAGTCATTCATGTCTACACTGTCTTGTGATATCTACTGCCCAGCCTAGGCATTCATGTCTTCACTGTCTTGAGATGTCTAATACTCAACCTAGTCATTCATCTCTACACTGTCTTTAGATGTCTACTGCCCAACCTAGTCACTCATGTCTACACTGTCTTGAGATGTCTACTGCCCAGCCTAGTCATTCATGTCTACACTGTCTTGAGATGTCTACTACCCAGCCTAGTCATTTTTGTCTACACTGTCTTGAGATGTCTACTGCCCATCCTAGTTATTCATGTCTACACTGTCTTGAAATGTCTACTGCCCAACCTAGTCATTCATGTCTACACTGTCTTGAGATGTCTACTGCCCAACCTAGTCACTCATGTCTACACTGTCTTGAGATGTCTACTGCCCAGCCTAGTCACTGATGTCTACACTGTCTTCAGATTATATTGTCAACTGACTATAAGAGTTTTTATAACTAACAGAAAAATGTCTGAAGTTCTTGGTCACATTTAGTACTTCTCTCTTCGTCCTTTGTACCGCATGTTTGTAAGTTCACTAAATACAATCTTCCTTTACTTGCAACTACTTATACAATCTATGGAATACACGAATATTCCTTGGTATAGAAATAAGGCAAAGATCTAACGGCAAGAGTGGGAAAAAAAAGGGGGGGGGAAGGGAATAGAGAGCCTGTCGATTTGACAAGATTTTCTTAGAATGTTCTCAACTCATCTAGACGGATTTTCTCAATGCAATAACTTTTTTTTCCAGACTGATTTATGTTGTAATTTTTTTTTTTGGGGGGGGGGAGAGGACAAAGATAAAAACAACACCGGAAACAATCATAATAGAGTAAAAATGTAACAGTTCTTCGGAGGATGTAAATTCTCATGTCTATTTTCAATGCATAAGTTACTTTTCGGTAATTTCCCTTGTCACGGCCACTTGTCGTCTGCCATATCAAACCAAACACGATTATCTCCCCCCTCCCACCTCCAAATCCATTTCTCACACCCAGGATTGCGCTCATTATCATAAATTGCAGGCGCTCCTTGTAGCTAAGCTCTTATTTTCATCTTATTTTCATCTTCTCACTATAATTTTTATTCCTTATTTCGTTAATGTATATCCCTTTCTCTCTCACTTGCACGGCCGGCCCCCACAGTTGCTGGTTTGTGTCACACGAACCATTACTCTGCCAGAGTGCGTCACGCGAAGTGACAAGAGTTGCGGTTCCTGTCGCGGTGTAAGGTTGGCTTTAAACCCTCGAGGAAAATTATACGACGTCCGCCATAACCATGAGAGAAAAAAAGAGAGGGGACGGATGGAAAGCATAGAACCCGTCGATTAGACACCGATGCTGAATTTCTTTCTTAAAGTGTTCTCAAATCATCTAAACAGACCCCTCAATCTAACCGCAATCTTTGTGACATTTGTTTTTAAGACAAAGAAGAACAGCATAGGAAGTATTACTTCTTAATGCAATCCAGAATCGAATTCTATTATCACAGGTCATCGATAGGAAACGGACGCAAGAGTAAGGACAGAAGAGGGGGGTTGGATAAAAGAGGTGGGAGGGATGATTGACCATTATCTTGCACAAAAAAGAGAAGGGTGGACTGGTGGTAAAATGAGTGAAGGCGCTCAGAAAATATCAAAAATTATCTGGTCACACCGTCAAGGCTGGAGAGATTCCAGACGCCTCCGAAGATCCGACCAGATTTGAAAATTGGTCCCCTACACTCTCCCACAGAAAGAGGAGGAAGACACGTGGGGGGAGGGGGAGGAAAACGTTGAATATGGAGGAGCTCGTTTTAAGAAATATGCAGAATGTAAGACACGAGGAGCTTTGAGAGGGAAATAATGGCGATGGTAATCTGTCTCTAAGGCGGCTTTGTGGTTTTACGTTAAAGGGGCGGGGGGGGGGGGGGGTCATACGGCTAGGGAGAAAAATAAGAAAAAAATACACACACACATATGGCGTGACGTTTACATGATGGGGTGTGGCCCTCAGATCGGTCTCACCCCTTGCTAGAAACACCATCACTCTAAAGTAATAATAAATACCATTTATTGTCATATAAATGTCATTTGTTTGGGTGCTCCCTCGATTTCCATGAGAATAATGGATCTGATTGGTTGCCCTTAAGAGAGATCCGGAAATGTGTATCGAAGGCATTTCGGGAAATAGTGCTTTTGAACTGTCGTCATCTTTGCGCTTTCGTGAGTCCGCCATCTTGTTTTGTTTGTTGTTTTCCTATCTCTTAGTTTAAGTTATCCACTCGTACATTTTCTTAGAATGTATTTTCTGGTACATGTTAGTCTTTGAGTTTATATCGCCTTAGAAGTCTATTAATGTGCTTATAGAACATTACAACACACTTTTTTGTATTATTTTTGTAAAGAGGCATGCAAGGGAGACAAGTGCATTGAATAAAGTGTAGGTATGTATTATTACCCCATTTGTTATCCCAGCTCAATATCGACAGAGAAATCTCATATGTGGTTCTCAAAATCTTCGGATTTCTAGTTTCCGTTGCTAACATAGTACATAAGATTCAGTTCTTTATACACAAATTAGCATTACCCACCGGCAACACCCACTGATTTGGTCCCAGGCTATAAATTGTTTCTTTTGCCATGGACGCCCTACACTCCAAAACTTGGACCGGCCCGCAAATTTAAGTATTACTCCCTCCCTCCCACAAATAGTCTTCTTTACCCTAAATGACAAAACTTCTGCTTTTCCGCTATTTTGAAATACTTGATTGGCTTTTACCCGTGAATTCGATTACCAGTATCACTAGTCCTCCCCCCCCCCACACACACACATACTTTTCCACCCTACGCAAAAGGAAATATTTAATTTTTGCATTATTCATAGTTTTTGGTCGGGACCCCATTTTTGTTATCATTCTTGCATCGTAAAGATCTCTCACCCAAGTATTCTATCCTTTTTTTTGAAATTTCCACCAATAACACGCATAATAATAAAGTTATTACTACGTTTTATCTTGTTTTTATATTTTTTGTTTACACACAATAACACGTATACAGTCAATTCATATGACAAAACAATAAAAACATTTTTTTTAAAAAATTTTTAAAGACAATACCTCCATTATTAAACTTCAAATATAATAAAATAATATATTTTTTAAAATCAATTTATGTATCGAACCCGTGACATTGTCAGCTCCTAGAACTTATGCATTATCTGATTCAGCCAGCGAGGAAGCATAACTGTGGGATTATTTATTGGTATGTTCATTATATGGAAATCTAGATCTAACACTAGACTTAAAGTTTTGATTTAGAGCTCATAAGATCTAGTCTAGATCTACTTCTATACAAGTTAATCAATATTAGCTTTACGTAAAACTAGAAGCAATCGTATAACTTCAATACAGTTGAAGCCACTTTACATTGACTCAGTTATCGCATAGTTACTTTAATTCGGCTGACTACGCAATGTTGGCTCTAGACCTAGATTTACATTATTTATTTTTTATTTTGAAAAATTATAACTGTCAAACTAAAGTTTTTCTCCATGTGGCCAACTAGCTAATATTTATTTTGTCTGCGATGTACATCCACTGTTTAATTTCTAGGAAAATCGTTAGAGGCGTTTTTGATATCGGTTGTCCCACCCAACCTCCTGGCTTCTCCATGAAGGAGTGACTTGAATAGAGGTATTGTATAAATAATATTTTACACATTGTCTAGAAGTTGTTGATGTGGTCAATGTCTTTGGTGGTTGTCAGGGGAAAACAACTAGGATCCAAAAAAATATCTTCATTTTCACTGTCCAATAAGTATTGGTGCGCTGGGCTTGAACTCGAGACACTTGGTTTAGCAATCAACGATGTTGACCACCAGAAAGTATACGTCATCAAAATATCTAATCCATAGACTTTCTTTGTTTAGTCAGTTTCTAAGTGTACCTATCTCCACATTGCTCATCTCTGATTCGTTCCAATACAAATAAGTAGGAGGAAAGGATAGATGTTTATACAAGTAGAGAGAGATAGAGAAAGAAAGAAAAAAAAAAGAAAGAGAAAAAAAGAAAAAGAAAAATAAAGAACGAGAGAGAAAGAGATAGCGAAGAGAGAAAGATATAGAAAGAAATAGAAATAGAGCGAGAGAAAGATAAAGAGAGATAAAGAAAGAAAAAGAGTGATAGAGAAAGAAAGAGAGAGAAAGAGAGTAAAAAAAGAGAAAGATAAAGCGAGATAGAGAAAGAGAGATGGAGAGAGAGAAAGAGAGAGAAGATAAAGAGAGATGGACAGAGAAAGAGAGAGAAGATAAAGAGAGATAAAGAAAGAAAAAGAGTGATAGAGAAAGAAAGAGAGAGAAAGAGAGTAAAAAAGAAAGATAAAGCGAGATAAAGAAAGAGAGATGGAGAGAGAGAAAGAGAGAGAAGATAAAGAGAGATGGACAGAGAAAGAGAGAGAAAATAAAGAGAGAGAGAGAGAAAGAAAGAGAGATAGAGAAAGAAAGAGAGAGAGAGGTAAACAGAAAACATACGAGTAGTGACCATGAAAAGAAAAAGATGCCATAGAATTATTCATATCTGTAATCCTGTTACTAATATGCTAGTGGCCAGATTTCTGTCCCACTTCAAGTAATATCCTCAGCTCACTAACCCCAACACTAATGTGTGTAGAATTGGCAACCTGCAAACGCCATTTTGATTTCCCCGGCTCAAATCTCCTCTTAATGTCACGGCTCAGTATCGGAAAAAATCATCGGATGAAAGCACCGCAAAGTCCGCGGCCCCTTGGGCCCAGGCGGCCCCCACCGACCTTCTTCTCGGCTCATATCTTTTTTCCATATCTAGCCAAGAGGACGACAGAAAAACTTGAAGATAACTAGACAGCGCGATGCTTTAAGTACAAGGGCGCGGGCTAACGGACAGCTTAGAAGCAAAAGTGGGAAGGGGACATGAAGATGAGGTGGAAAAAGGGGGGGGGGACGATATTTGTGAACAGAGGGAATATTGATAATATTCAAGAAAACCCCCTCCTCTACCAATCCTAAAAAATATTTTGGTGTTGGTTTGAGTACAAGAAGTCAATGCTAATTCTCTAATATCGCCAACCGTCGTTCCCCCCGTTTCCCCTAAGCACCGCCGCTACCACGAGTACCCAGCCAGATGACCTATGTCAATGTAGATGGCGATGACTGATACAGGACGTGTCAGGAGATTTGTTAAGTCCATGGGGGACAGGGATGCTACAAGACTTGGCTCTGCCTGGACTATAGTGCGCGATATTTAAGACTTACAAATAAGGTTAGTTATCGAGCTGGCTGGGTGGGGAGGAGTGGAAAGGGGAGGAACTCTTTCAAACTATTACATTAACGGGAAGTAACTTAGGTACACAAAAAAAACATAGAAAAGATAGGTTGTTTTAATGCATAATATTCAGGCTATATTTTGATGCTAGATACAGAAGTTTTGACCAAGACAGTAGATCCTATGTTTTGTTGATACTTAATACAGGGGTTTGAACAAAAACGTAGATTTTTTGTTCTAATGCTAGATCGAGAATTAGAGATGCATCAACCAAGAGAGAAGAATCTTTGTTTTAAGGGATAGAGAAAAAAAAAACAGCTTACCAAGCTAAATTATATTTTTTTTCTATAGGTCACTATAATATTATGTAGTCAACACTTCCCCACCCCCCCTCCTATCCGCAATATAAAATATATAGGCACCTGATTTATTTTTTTTGCCTGCTATATCACGACTTCTACTACGTTTATTTAAAAATAATTACAAGAGGCAATTTTCTCATTGAATTTCTTGCTTAGCGTTTGATCTAAATGACTTAAAGTTCCATCCAAATATAAAATAAAGGAAAATGTTATGACCGAATGAAAAGATTTTTTTTTTCCCACTAAAACTTTTGGAAGAAAATGTCGTAAATGGAGTTCCATACTTTTTGTGTGTAAAATGTCACTTCGACTGAGAAACTTAGGATGAACATAATAATTCATTTCACTGACATTGTTCATTAAATACTTTTGTACGCCAAGATTTAAACGTTCACTTTGTCTTGTTTCTATTTCCTGTCCTCTTATGGGTTTGAATGTGTCTGGTAAGCCTAAGAGGGTCTCGTGGTGTTTTTCTTAACATAAGAAAATGTATCAGTAGAAAAGACCAAAAGGAAAGCTTGGGAATTGCACTAAAAAACGTAGAGATATTTCAAAAGTTTTCTGAACCTTTTCGGCATGAGCCTTTTAAATATTGCATTAAATATTGCGCATCCATAAGCAGACTTTTCTTTGCTTTATCGGCAGATATTTATATTACAACTGATTATCTTATTGATTTTGTATTTAAGAGGAAACTAAGAAACCTGCTTTCTAGAAGGAATCGCCTTTAAAGAGTTTATGGATTACTTTGATTCTCTTTTGGACTGTTTTACCCGCTCACGTGTTCCGGCAACATCTTTTCATTTCACATTAGAATCTAGTTCAAATGAAACGAAATACTTGTCTCTGTACTCATGGGGGGGGGGGGGGTATTTACTTGTCTCTGTACTCATGGGGGGGGGGGGGTATTTACTTGTCTCTGTACTCATGGGGGGGGGTGTATTTACTTGTCTCTGTACTCCTGGGGGGGGGGGTGTATTTACTTGTCTCTGTACTCATGGGGGGGGTGTATTTACTTGTCTCTGTACTCATGGGGGGGGGTGTATTTACTTGTCTCTGTACTCATGGGGGGGGGGGTGTATTTACTTGTCTCTGTACTCATGGGGTGTATTTACTTGTCTCTGTACTCATGGGGTGTATTTACTTGTCTCTGTACTCATGTGTGTATTTACTTGTCTCTGTACTCATGTGTGTATTTACTTGTCTCTGTACTCATGTGTGTATTTACTTGTCTCTGTACTCATGTGTGTATTTACTTGTCTCTGTACTCATGTGTGTATTTACTTGTCTCTGTACTCATGTGTGTATTTACTTGTCTCTGTACTCATGGGGTGTATTTACTTGTCTCTGTACTCATGGGGTGTATTTACTTGTCTCTGTACTCATGGGGTGTATTTACTTGTCTCTGTACTCATGTGTGTATTTACTTGTCTCTGTACTCATGTGTGTATTTACTTGTCTCTGTACTCATGGGGTGTATTTACTTGTCTCTGTACTCATGGGGTGTATTTACTTGTCTCTGTACTCATGTGTGTATTTACTTGTCTCTGTACTCATGTGTGTATTTACTTGTCTCTGTACTCATGTGTGTATTTACTTGTCTCTGTACTCATGTGTATTTACTTGTCTAAAATACGATGCGTTGATTTCAAGAATTTTTCGAATATTTAAAAAATTACAATTGCAGACATGAGCTTATAAAGGTATTTTTTTGTCTTAAGAAATCTTTTTGTTCTTTAGTGGTGTTTTTTTTTTTACTCATTTATATTTAATGTATAAATATCTTTCTAAATAAGGAATTTTTTTTACTTTCCTGACGTTGAACTAGCCATTTCTTAAATTGCCTAATAACGATAGAACCTACATTTCTTACATTGCCTAATAACGATAGAACCTACATTTCTTACATTGCCTAATATCGCTAGAACCTACATTTCTTACATTGCCTAATAACGCTAGAACCTACATTTCTTACTTTGCCTAATAACGCTAGAACCTACATTTCTTACTTTGCCTAATATCGCTAGAACCTACATTTCTTACATTGCCTAATAACGCTAGATTCTACATTTCTTACTTTGCCTAATAACGCTAGAACCTACATTTCTTACTTTGCCTAATAACGCTAGAACCTACATTTCTTACATTGCCTAATAACGCTAGAACCTACATTTCTTACTTTGCCTAATAACGCTAGAACCTACTTTTCGCATGTAACATCTACACTTTTTTTAAATTCCATTTTCTCTATATTTATCCGATTGACTTATTTCTCCCTCTCCCCCCCCCCCTCTCTCTCTCCTTCTTCCACATACATACACACACACACATTCATTTGCTCATACTCGCGCTGCTACTCCCCACCCCCTTTACTTTCTCTTGACTTTCTCAATCTCTTAAACTTTTCATTTAATGTGACACAATCTTTCTTAACAATATCTTTGTGTCTCTTTCTCTTACTCTCTCTCTGACTCTCTCTGTCTCTCTGACTCTCTCTGTCTCTTCAATATAATCAATGATTCTAGTCAACCTCCTCCTATCCCTACCACAAGTTTGCCACCACACAGTCCCGTTACCAGATGATTATCAGCAGACGATCAAAGCTACGATCACGTGATTAATGAAGCTCCCCATTAGCCAATCAAAACTGAACATATCAAGAAAAAAAAAGTTTTTTTTTCATTCCGAAAAAAAGGGAAAGGGGGCAATGGGCAAATATCGTTTATCTTCATTTCTCACTCCCGAGATTTGGTTTTCTTGCATTGACTCCATTCACATGTCTCTGTTACCCTCTTTCTCTTCTTGACCCAAACTATTTCCTCCAACTCTGTGTGTGTGTGCGTGCGAGTGTGTGTTTGTTTGTTTTGTTATTTTAGTTTCAAGTCTAAAACTGTGTTGTTCTTTCTTTATCTCTTTCTCTTTCGTTATTTTTCTGTTCTTTATTCTCTACGGCTCTCTTTCTCTGTCTCTCCCTCTCTTTTTCTTCTTTCTCTCACGATCTTTCAATCACTTTCTCTCTCTCTCTCTCTCTCTCTCTCTCTCTCTCTCTCTCTCTCTCTCTCTCTGTCGGTCTCTTTTTCTTGCCCCCTTAAAACAGCCCCCTAATAAAACTTTATTCATTGCAAGTGGTATCGGGTCAGAAAGGTCAAGGGACAATTCAAGAGTCAAACTGAGGACTAGTCAATAATCAGCAAATAATTGTTTGGTCGCGATTCAAAACAGGAGTTGCAAGAAATCAGACCACTGTACGTAATTAGTAGGGGTGCACCGGATAGTCCCTCCGGCTCCGGCTTCTGGCGAATATCCGGCATTTTTTACTATCCGGTGCTATCCGGCTCCGGTCGGATATCACTACCGGATAGTGAACCGGATAGTAAAAATACACCTATTTATTATGCATAAAGTGGACCTCGTTCCATTACTGTCTGTTATAGAATGTATTAATGTTTATATGAAAACAAAATAATGTGCTTAAAAATAGAGCCATTATAAATATGCACCAAACATCGTTTATTATAAAGACAAGGCATGTTAATAACTTAATATAAATAGAGATGAAACTTTACATCATAAATGCGCTTTACATACAGAGATGCAATGGCTGGCACTTTTTTCAATTTGTCTTGACCTTTGAGTAGAGATGAACAGCTCCCACCCCCTTTTATTTGTTTAGTCCATCACATTGAGTTTTTTATAGGCAGGTAACCACAAGTTAAATACGATGGACGTAGGTTTAATGTCAGCGTATAGACACTCTCTAGTGGTCACACCTTTCGAGGGAACTGAGTCGTTTACTTAGTTGTTTATCTTTATTGGGGGGGAGGGCTGGACTACAAGAGCCACACCTCTAAGGTAACCAGGTATATTTCTAGATGAACAACTCCCTCCCCCTTTTTATTTAAGCCCATCACATTGAGTTCATTGATTGACAGGTGACCCCAAGTCAGATACGATGGACGTAAGCACTCTCTAGAGGTCACACGAGGGAACTAGGTTTGTTATGGGGGGGGGGACTAGACTTTACATTATAAATTCGTATTACATACGTAGCAGCGATGTCTGGCACACTGGCTTGTCTTGACCCTTGAGTGGTCTAGTAAACATGTCATATTCCTTAACTTCGTCACGCTGATAATCTGTCAAGATGTGCGGGTGTATCTCCAGAGGTAGAGATGAGCTACCCCCACCTCCTTTTGTTTGTTTAGTCCATAACATTGAGTTCACAAATAGGTAGCTGACCACATTAAGCCAGATGTCAACGTGTCGACACTGTCTAGAGGTCACATCTTATGAGGGAACTGAGTTTGTTTACTTGGATTAGAATTTTTATTAGAGGCGGGACTACAAGCCAAATCTCTATAAGGTTAATTTGGTATGAGTTAGTTTATTATGAGATAGGTTGTCAATCAAGGGTCTGGACCACAAACCACACCTTTTATACCATTGGACGGGTAATAAGTTTGTTTACCAGTTGTTGGTCAGAAATTATTGAACACATACATCCAACCACCATACAAGCCAGATGAGAGATTTACATTAGTAACTAGTTAAATATATACTAACATATTTTACATTGACCCTCCAACACACAGCCTTTATAGTTGGTGGCCTCATACATACACACAGACACGCTCATGCTACACAGATTAATTTATGTTTATAAATACTGTTAATCTTTAATAAATCAATCAGCAAAAGAGTTTAAAACAATAAGGTATATAAAAGGAAAAAAATAATACCAACAAATATAGGTATGTTATTTAACAGTTTCGTAAAATGCTCAGCAATACAAGCTATTTACAAAACACTTAGGTATTCGGCTCCGGCTCCGGCACCGGCCGAATATCAAATTTTACTATCCGGTCATATCCGGCTCCGGCCGGATATCAAAAAGTACTATCCGGTGCACCCCTAGTAATTAGATCACTGTAAGAAATTAGACCATTGTAAGAAATTAGACCATTGTAAGAAATTAGACCACTTTAAGAAATTAGACCACTTTAGGAAATTAGACCACTGAACGAAATTAGATCACTCTAAGAATTTTAACCAATTTAAGAAATTTGATCATTGTAAGAAATTAGAATATTGTAAGAAATTAGACCATTGTAAGAATTTAGAGCACCGTAAGAAAATTACACTACTATTAGAAATTAGACCACTATAAGAAATTAAACTTTTTTTGAAAAACATATCATCAAAGATGTAGAAATACTTGCTATCTACATTGTATCTGAATGAGGAAACCTTTTTTTTTGTAGAAGGGAAAAAATGTAACGTAGATGCCCCCCTCCTCCACTTGACTTTACATACTAGCTCACTTCCAGGTGGATACATTTATTTTTTAATGACACCCTTTAGATTGTTTACTCTATTACTACACAGACACTGTGCAGACTGCTTGGGCAGACAAAAGAGCTGCTTTCAGACAACCAATAGCAGCCTTCATATCGAGCACAATGGTGAAAGTGTATTTTAACAGCGCTTTTAGTTTTTTGAGGTAAAAGTCACACAAATGATTTTACCAATTTGGGGCCACTTTCGCCAAATTTCATCTCTAGGCATCTAGGGAAAAGGTCAAATCACAGTAAAGGTCGTATACCACCAATTTTGTGAAGGAAATAAAAAAGGTTAAAGATGAAAAAGTCGTGTCGTTGTCCCCACCAGTTCTTAGTAGGAGGTACACTGAAGGCATCAATGTTGACAACCGTTGTAGGCGTCATACATATACACTATTCTTAAGTAATAAAAAATATTTTAAATAACTTCCTTTTGTGAACAAAAGAAGAACTTTATTTACTATATAAACAAAATCACTTGTGATAAATAAAATCAATGTACTTGACTTAAGTAATAACACAGCTGAGTCTCACGTTCTGGAGTCCTCTCTCCTAACTCTAACAAAGACCAAACGACGACAACGCCACCTATGCTGCATCAGTCACAACCAATCGCTAACCTCTTGTCAACGTCACCATAAAAACACACACACACACATTCCATAACAATGAACGCACTGTAGGAAACATTGATACCTTGGAGCATGATATAAGTTGCCATAGTTGAATGGTAAGAAAGCTACTTCACCATACTGCGAGCACTAGACAACTGCATCCATACATCTATATACCTATACATCTTTTCCAATGGGCCAAGACGTTCCGTGGATTTTCAATTGATAGTTTCTGGGCTGATTGCCGTTGGGGGAGGTATGAACAGTGAGGAAAAGGGGGGAGGTGGGGCCGCACCAACTAGACAGAATCCACGGTGTTGGACGAAGTTCAATCTCGAGCTTTCAATTGACTTTTGGTGCTATAATGTAAGAAGGAACATTTGTTAGCCCGCGTGCTACAGAAAACATTAGAGTACGCGCAAGCCATCAATCTTGTCCAGACAAGAGAAAGACAGAGTAGGTTTTAACTTGAAATGCTTTAGGGCTGAGCGCGTTGCCACAGTGTGTACATTAAAAACTCTCTCATTAATAAATCTACTTGGAAATCAAACATTTCCTTCGATTTTTTAATATTTTTTTTAGTTTGCTACAACTTTAAGAAATTTGGCAAAAGTCATATAGATATAAAAAATATAGATATAATTACTGCGTAAATGACCGAATGTAGGGTCTTCAAATAAATGTGTTGTTATCGTGGGTCATATTTAGGTGTTGTGTCCAAAGTCGTCCAAAACACTCAAAAAAAAAAAAAAGGAATGCTAAAAACTGCCTTATTTCTTTAGACTGTAGCAAGAAACCGAATGTGTGCGAAGAATCGCGTTGATGTTTAACACTGCGCATTAACCCCCCTCCCCCCAAAAAAATTTTAAAAATCTCCCAGCGCCCCGGCTTCTGGTTCCTGACACTTCTTGTTTCTAATTTGATGACGATGCATGTGTTTCCACTTGACTGCCTTCATGTTTCCAGACAGCGCAGCAGCAAACGGAAGGGTGGGTGCAGCTTAAATATCTATTTGATTGGTTCCAGTTGATGTGATTAGATTTGGAGGCAAGAGAGATGGATTAATCTCAGAAATAGATTTCTAACCTCACAGCACAGCGAGCACAGTGCCAAATAGGAACAACAACAAAAAAAGAATTTGCCACCTTATCATTAATTACAATTATCATTTGATGAGTTGGCCATTAAAAAAAGGGAAGCGGTAGACTGTATAGCAACGAACATATATTTAATTTTTTTTAAAAAGCAATTAACTTTATTTGCTGCCAATTAAATACTTAACAATAATTTTATATATATATATATATATATATATATATATATATATATATTATTGTCATTCTGACGTTTTCCCCATTTCGACCTGAAAGTTCCTCACGATGCTAAAATGATTTCTATACCAGTTTTCACTTTGCATTTTTCATAATTACATACCTTGCAAAAGTTGTGCTGTGCAAGTTGTTAGTATGAATGATATGATCATTGTATTAAAGGGTCGTTTTCAATGCTTCGGCCTGTCTTCCCGCAGGACGTTTAGAGCACGACGTCCAAAACATAGAAAATCAAACATCTTGTTTGTTTCCACACAGAACAACTTTGTAGTGAATTCAAGAGTGGTCACGTTGAAGACATTCTCCTGACAGTCAAATAAACATTTTAAAAAAAAACCAGGTACAACCTTGACATTCTTGAAGCATATCGCTTTGTGTGTCCTCTACTTGGGGGTTGTACCGTTCTACCAACGTGTTCAAGTTCATTACTCTGGCTACAATTGGTGACCTGATGAAATCATCTTGAGGTAAAGCAGAAAGCACAAACACAATATTTTCACTTGGGATCAGGTTCTTAGAAATCTGTCCCTGGGTCCAACTATTATTTCAGCTCCCACCCAACCCCTTCAAGCAAGCTGGACAGAGTCCTTTTGCCGGCTGGTAGTTCCAGACGCCCACCGTCACGACCTTACTTAATCCCCCCATGACGCAGTAATCCCTGGGTGTGTGGCCAAGTCTGCTCCGAGGGGCAACAGATCATGATCCAGAGAAAAGAAATGTGTGAGCAAGCTTATCCTCGTCCCTGTCCACCTAATTCCCGCGCTTTTTAGTTCGCGTCTGCTCCGCCTTCTTTTGGAACTCTTCTTAAACAAAAAAGAAGTAACAACCAAAAAAAAAAAAGATAATGGCACAAAATGAAAATGTTAAAAAGAGAAATATCTCAGAAGAGAGTAGCTCTTAAAATCTCAGACTTAATCCACAGTTGGGTGACTTGGGTATTTTTCTCTTTCCTTTGTTGGTTTTATTTTTCCCGCCCATTCCCGATAATGTTCAGAAGTAGTTTACTCATCTGTCGTAACTTTTCGAGATGAAAGTATCGAAAAGGCGACTACTTCATCATATACATAACATACATAGGATCGAATACGGGGATACATTTTACAAAGTGTTAACAAGTAAATGTGTTTCAAACCCCTTGATGTTTGCATGAGGCTGTTAGTGCTCTTGATGCCGACCTAGAGAAATAGGCCAGTTATACAAATGGAATACCGGCCATCCTGATGCCGAGGACTATTTTTTGTCGCCCCCCCCCCCTCCTTCTTTAAGAACTTCTATGTTGTCAATCTAGTTTATAAGGCCTGTTTACATTTCGTCTTGTTTGGTTTTAATTATATCCCCCCGCCTCTTTTTTTTTTTTTTTTGCCTTTTTAAAAATTTGTTCACACTTTCCTAATTTCAAAGTTTTCAAAAGTTTCCAAACTTTAAAACTACTTTAAAATAAGCAATACAGGTGATAGAAGACTCGTCTGCTGAGTATAGAAGTATCGAAATCGTACTTTTTTTTTTTAACTTTCAGACTTCTCGATTAGTCCAATCGGCAACAAGGTTTGGAGTACACTTCTCTGTCAGGTCTCGCGAGACTAGAGCTTGTTGTTGCTATGACGTGCTTCTCTTGCGCTTTACGTCATGCCCGGCCGGGACCCGAGCTGATCGTGCGCATGCGTGAAAGAATGGTGCGATGTTGCTAGACAAACAAACTGGAAGACACGGGCCGCAGTGTTCATGAAGAAGAAAGAGAATTGACCGAGTGTCAGCCATTTTCATTAATTTACTCTCTACTATCTAATAACTTTTACCCGCTCAAAGAGTGCCTCCAAGAGAGAGGTTTTTGTTCAAGGATCATTCCCACGTGACCTTTCCAATCACAGACATTTAGAGACTGAGAGGATCTTGATGGTAAATAACTAATCATCACATTTGCTTTACTTTAGAAATTCAAGGGAGATGCTTTTTTTTTAAAAGAAGTGAGTTCTGGGAAATGTTCTTTTGAAATGTGTTGATAGAGAAATTGTGAAAAATGTTGTTTTAAAAAGAAATGACTTAGAAATTCTGGCGAAATGTTCTTTTGAAAGACGAATTAGACATTCTGGGGAATTGTTCTTTGAAAAGATAAGACTTAGAAATTCAGAGAAATATTCTTTTGAAAGGAGATCACGTGGAAATTCAAAGGAAATGTTTTTAGACAGATAATAAAAAATCGAAATAATATTATTTTAAAAGATCATTTGGAAATTCGCTTGCTCTTAATAACTAATGAATGTTAGATTGAAACAAGAAAAACATTTGTTTTAAAAAGACAATACCTCCATTATACAATTTAAAATAATATAAATATAAAATACGATAATTTAAAAAAAATAGCTTAATTAGTTATTAATTAGCTTAATTAGAAATTATTTATTGGTACTTTCATTACATAGATATCAAAATAGAACTAGATCTGGACTTCTGATTTAAGAACTAGATCTGGACTTCTGATTTAGAACTCTAGATCAAGTTCTAGATCTAGAAGTAATCTATATTAGATATACGTAAAAATATAAGCAAAGCTTAGATAATCTATCAATAAACTTGAAGCAACTTTAAATTCAATAATCCACTCAGTTATCGGTACACTACGGTTGACTACGCCATTTTTTAAAACTCCAATTTATAGCCAAATTTAAATTAATTTCATTTGTCACTTGAAAAATTCTAGCTGTTACACTACAGTTTACGCCGTGTGGCCAACGAGCTAGTACCGGTAATTCTTTTCTCAGCGATATACATTAACTGGTTAAGCGATATACATCTACTACACCTTATATCCTAATAATAGATCTAGACCTTGAAGAAGATGCGCAAAATGCACAGACACAAAGTACACTGACGAACGCGTCAAGAAACGACAATAAACATTTTTCAGTGGAGTCAAAAAGTGCAATGCTGTATTTCAACCATAGACTATATATATACAGGACTGCCAACACTAAGGGTAACTAAGCATAAATTTTGTTCAACTCCAAAATGTGAGATGTGTTACTTCCGGTATAGACTTATTTTATGACATTCACGATGTTTGAATAATAATGCCAGCTTGGATAATATATTTCTCTTTTCATCACATTTGACAATTTCTTTTTACATTGTATACTATTAATATGAGTTAAATAAGCGATTAATGAAAGAGTCAATACAGTTTTGAGAGTGTCATTTATTACTTAGGTAGCCTATAATGGGTGATAGAAGTTAAGTCCATGAGTGAGTCAGTCTAAAAAAAATAATATTGAGTCCCTGAGCATACACACTGACATCTTTACCAACTTTTATTTACATCTAGATTACTGTAATTTGTTTTTGGAAAAAAATGGCTTAATGGGTTTTTAGTTATATATAATTGTATATATATATCTATATCAACTAGTTAGAACACTATCTATGTAAATGCTCCTTTTTTAAGTTGGTAAATTAGATTTTGTTGTTATAACAATCTGGCTATGTCTATAGCACTGTTACCAAAATAAGAAATATTTTGAACGTAGTGTTTATCTCTAGTGATGGTTTCCTTATATATTAAACTAATTCACCGGAAGTCATTCTTCTAACACTACACTGCAACCAAGGACGCCTCGGTGTACGGGACTTATTTAATTGAATAATATAGGCGTGGTGCGCACAGTTGGCAGTCCTGTATATATATAGTCTATGATTTCAACAAACTATTTTTTTTTAAGTCAACACCATATTGCCTCGTTTTAGATTTGATTTCAACACTAACATACATCAGTAGTGGACAACAAGTCGTAGGTTATTGATGTATAGAAATCAGTGGCATTTCTATCTTAGGACAGGCTCTAAAACAACTCGCTGCAAAGACATGTAACTTTCTTTAATAATACTTGTTTCAAGTTAAGGTAGGCATCTCTATGTCATCCAAAATCTTCGATTCATATACTTCTGGAATATTGTAAAATGTCACACAGACCCCACTATAACCTAGATTTTTTATAATGAAAATAAGCCAGAAAAAGAGTTCTTACTTTGATAAATTGACTATCAGAAGAGAGTTCTTACTTTGATATATTGATTACCCGGTACCAGAAGAGAGTTCTTACTTTGATATATTGATTACCCGGTACCAGAAGAGAGTTCTTACTTTGATATATTGATTACCCGGTACCAGAAGAGAGTTCTTACTTTATCTAATAAAATGGACAACCTTCGTATTGAATATTACTTTACTTGTAACCAAACAGATGAAGTCTTTGTGTTGTTTAGTACATCTATTGATCTTGTTCAACTAGACAAACAAATTCAAACGATGAGAGTGATGTCATTCATAGAGCCACACTCTAACGAGTCAAGCAAGAAAGGACGTCATCTGGAGTGGAAGTCCAGGAGCCTTTCTTCCCCACCTACCCCCCCCCCGATACAGTGCTGTATTAATGTGATCTTCACTAGAGGGCAACAATTCTAGTGAGCTAGAGTAAAAGTCAAGTTCCCCTGTCAGACCTTGCGATCTATAAGGCGGATGATATTAATGTCATCTGTTTCTTTGTCCAACAGTTAACGAGCAGGGTGTTATGTGGCCAGCACAACGACCAACTGCCTAAAGTCAGGTACCCATTAAAATTGGGTGGACTCAGAGGCGCCCTAAAAATCCTAAAATTTAAAATCCCAGTATTCACCGAGATTCGAACCCAGGACACCCACCGCGCCTCATAGAGTGAGCTATTGCAAGACCTTAACTCTCTACCAATTCAACTAAAGTTACCAAACAGTCGCATCGGTTATATCCATGTCCCGGAGAAGTTCGTGGCCAAAGATCTTGCTGCCTAGCTGTGTGCTGTGCACGTTTGTCACGGTATTAGGTCTCGTTGATTGAAAAGTGAAAAGCGCTAGGAAGAATAAAGGTAACTCTACTATAGGTCAATGATGTACAGTTACTCTTGAATGAAAAGAGATATCACTGGACAGACTTCAATGCACACCAAAACCAGAACGAGCAAGAATATTGAGATGATCCAGGAGGATCACGTGAGCAACTTGTTAGAGAAACCAGAAAGGCCATTGCCATTACCATGAAACAATGTGAAGACGTTTGCTACCATATAATTATCTTCTCAAATGCAACTATAGCTATCAAATAATAAAATACAAGATAATTTATACGTACATATAAACAAATATACACATGAAGACATATCTAATCAAATTTTAAAAATAATATTATTTATTTTTTTAAAGCTCCAGTTTCATTTTATAACTTATGACTATTGTAATGCATTGACCGTAAAGCAAATTCTTTAAAATTGTATTAAAAGGCTCCCAGTTTAATAGCAGCTTTAACTAGCTAGCCTTAGAATACTAACCCTTATTAGTGACAGTTTTTACCATCTAATGTTCACATTGTGAAATAGTGCTTTACAAAAGGGAAGTAACTTTACAATAAATTGCTAACAAGAAACATTTTGCAGGTTATAAACCCTTGATTTCAGTCCAAAAGTAAAACGTATTGAAATGTCTTCTTTAAAAATATTGTAAATCCCATCAGAATGAATGGCAGATCCGAGAACTTTGAGAGAGTACGGTCGGGAGAGGGACCATGTTATGTTGTATTCAAGGACTAAATAGCCTAACAATGGAGCATTGTAAAAAATATTATATTACAATCGTAGTGCCTGGTAAAAGAGAGAGTCTACTCTTGAATCCACTCCCTGGTCCGCCCTTGATAATAAATATAGCTATGTTCCAAGAAATTTTAGTTAAAAAGCATACACCCAATAAAAAATATTTTAATAGTTGAAAATAGTAATAGTTATATATATTTATACTTTAATGTTAAGAAGTTTGCTTTTAGTAACTATTAGTTTAAGAAACAACAACGGAATTTTTAAAAAAATATTTAAAGTCATTAAAAAAAATAAATTCAACATGTTAAAATAGTAAAGAATAGAAACATTCAACTTAATCGCCCCAGGATAAAATAAACATAAAGAAAGAAGAAGTCTCAACCGCTACCCGAGCAGTTGAATCCTTGATTTTATACAATGTGTCTCCTGGCACTTCCTCACCACGTGGTGTCAATAGACACTGTTATCTTAAAGGTGTTTTGATCTACCCACTATACAGGTTGGTTTCAGTTCATACAAGAAAGGAAGATCCATTTGAGGATAAAGCGAACTATTTATTTTTTTCGGACAGTGGACACTGTGGTCGTCTAGAGTTATGTCGAACCGACAACATGGCATTCAAAATGGGAAAGTGTTTTTCTGATGGCCTTGATTCCCCGACACTGGTGTAGAACTAATCACAGTGTTCATTAGCGAAATGGTAGACTTGGAATAAGTTAGGGACGGCGATGCTGAGACTAATATCTTGGTAGCAGGGGGAGATACTGGAGGGTTTCCTTTGGGTCCGAGATTTTCAACTAGAATACAACTTGTTTCCGGTCGGGCATGGGCGTAGCATGTGGTTACCTTGTTGATTCTGTCGCAGGTTTCAAGCTCTCTAACGATGTTTTGATCTTCATTGTCAACAGAGGCTACATGTATTGGGGAACTAACGGAACGAACTAAAGTAGTATTGTCTAGGCTATGATTAGAATCTGGAACATCGCCGGCCCGATCATTGTCTGCACAAATTGTCTTATGTTTCTCTACTTGTTTCTTTTCTTCACAATGGGCGCCGCTTGCACCATGCTCCACCTCAATGCTGTGCCCAGAAGCATTGCTCTGGTTATCATCTTTGATCACGTGATCCCCGATCTCCTCTCCTAGTCCGGTTATCTTCCGCCACGTTCCAGACGTCAAATCGTGCTGCAGTTCCTCGCTGTTGAAATGATACTCGGTGATGTGATCATCCGACATCACATCATGGTGTTCCCGGTCTTGAGTCGAAGCTTCCAAGCATTGACCTTCAGACTCCTGAGCGTAGAAATACACGTCTTTCGCTTCAACTCTAACCTCTGTATCAAAGGATGAATTCATCGATTCGTTGTCAACCAAAACCATAGAGTCCACCGTTCCAACAGTACTGGACTTGTAAACCCCGTCTGTGTCGTTCACTTTCTTATTAACAGTAGACATGCCGTTCTGACCTGCAGTGCGGCACCCCTCATCAACGCCTGTCATTTCTTTGTAGACCTCGGTCTCTGCCGTGCATGTGCCGACGACGATAAATTCGACAGGTGACTCGCTATCAGTGCATCTCGTCTGCTGGATCACGTGACCAGCTTCGCGTCCAATGTCTGTGGCAGCTCTATTGATGGGAATGACTTTAGCTATATCTCTTTCATACGATCTCGGCATGCTATCGAGGCTGATCACCCTTCCCACGTTTGTTCTTTTGATATGTCCACCAGCTGAATGAATGGTGCAAGGTAGGTCCAAGAACTGACTAGCAGAGACCGAGGTCGATGAAGTGTACGTAGTAGATGTTGACGAATGGCTGACCAAAGAGTTTCGGCTTAAAGATAAAGGGCTGACTACTACAGCAGTTTGAGGCGACAGTGTCGACCTGAGCTCAGATGAATGCCCGGAGCTGGTGACCATAGATATCAGCTGTACTTGGGAGCCCGACTTGTGGCCGGACTGGGACCCGACCGGTCTCATGGTGCCAATGAAGGCTGACGTTGCTGGCCTGGACATAGTGCAAGGGAGGCCGTCAACGGACATGCTACTGTGCACGGTCTCGTTCTTCACTTGAAGGTTGAGAACCTTGGTTAACAAACTGGTGGGTGTGCCAGATCTGTTGTTTAACTGAGCAGACTGGGAACTAGAAGTCAGTGTGGTGTACGGCTCAAATGGGTTCGTCTGAAGACCAAAGTTTTTCATCTTCCCCTTCACATAGGAGGTTTTTCTGGACCCCCGCAATTTAGCGATGGGGATTTTTAGCGACTGTGTAGGAAGGCAGACTTTAATTTGATGTAAGCCTCCCTGAGCCCTTGTCGCACCTGCCTTCAGAGTTGTTCCCAGAGGTATGGTGTGAGCAGTCCTCCTGGAGCCTATCCCGCCTGTCCCTGCGGTTATCTGCATCCTGGGACGGTAGGGCATCATTTGGCAATGCGAGCTGTACACCTGCGTGGCCTGAGTGTACTTGATGTTACGTAGGGGGGAGAGGGACGTGATCAGAGGGCTCTGCGCAGTCATCGCTCCAATAGATTGAGAGTACAATCTGGAACTGCTGCTTGGAGTATTTCCGGTGGTAGAAGGCGCCATGTTGCACATGTGATGCGGGTTGATTTTGTCTAGAAAGCTGCTGTTGGCGGAACTGAACAACTGGCCAGCGAATCTCTGTTGGAATCCGCAGGAGACGGGCACAACGCGAGGGTGAAGTTTAGACTTCGGATGAATTCTGGAGGCGACGGGAAGCTGCAAGGATTGCAGTCTGACTTTGGTCTGTGAGGATAAAGCCAAGGGGTCAATCTTGATGCACTTGGGCATGGGGGAGTCGAGGTGGTTCTGCACCATGCTTTCTACCGTGATGCTGTACGAATGCATATCCATCGGGGAATCTTTCCTGCAGCACACACTGCGTGCCGGAGATATGGGAGGGGCAGGCTCCCCCCTTTGCTGGATGTACTTGTGAGGCAGCGTCGTGCTGGTTGACAGGGTGGGGCGCATGTGCTGGATCACCATGGTGGGGGAAGAAGTCAGCTTGGTGGAAGTGTAGTTGAGATTCATCTTGGAGTAGGACACGGTCTCGCTAGACAGGAGGCGAGGTGGGCACCCAGGCCCGGTGATCGAGGGAGAGAGGTGGGCAGTCAGGTTGTCCAACCGCCGCCCGTATGGATTGATAGTTCGCCTCTGAGGGCTTGGCGTGACTGACATACGCGGAGGGGCTAGGAAGATTTGATCTAAAGTTTGCTGGTCTATGTGAGGCAATTCCTTAATCTGAATAAGAAGTTTAAAAAAATAATAATTAAATGGCATGCGGATAATAATTTTTTTTTTATTTCAGAACTTGTTTAGATGTTTTGGATGTTCCTTCAAAATTGAAATTTATTTCAAAACTCCCGCAGAAAGTCAAGGGATGACGGCGGGCAGGGTTCAAACCAGGGACCATCGACACGACAGTTCAGAGCGCAAACCACCCGACCAGGCATTGTGGTCCATTGGCAAGGATAAATATTAAAAGAACAATTCCAGAATATGTATTATATAGTTGTTTTTTTTTTTAATAGTGGATAACCTAAAGTAGCTAGCTATTTCGTTTATCTGGCGTACAGAATATAGAAAGTGTTGATTAGCTAGATATTCGCTCTATGACATTGGCGCAGCCACAAATGTATTAAAAATAGGAGGGAAATAAAGTCGAGTTGATAGGAAACTGAACTATTACTTTTGAGATATTTAGTTGGCAGCAGCGAACTTTCTTGACATTCCTATTTTCTCCATTTATTTGAAAACCTCTCCCAATCTTACTGTTGTCATTTCCTAAGTTTTACTCCAGGTCCCCTAATATCGTCCTTCATGTATCCATATGGCTTTTTTTTTCTTTTTCTGTCACTGCATTTTAGTGCTTAAAAAACGTAAATCGGATCTTAAAGCGGGCTTAAATATGTGAAGTCTCCGGGGGAGGATTTTGTTAGAGGCCCCAACAATTTTTTGAAAGCTTTAATAAAGATCTGCTAATGAATGAGACTACGTGTATCTAAAAACATGCTCTATTTTAGTAGAATGAAATAGAGTTCTTGTAAATTTAATCTCACTTTCCGTTTTAAAAAATATTTAATATGCATATATTACTTGTAAAAAGTGTATATTTTTTAATTTGTGAAGGGTAAGGCCTAGTGTAGATGCCACTGGTGGATCCAGGGGGGGGGGCATAGGGGCGGGGGGAGGACGAATTTTAGTAAAGAAAGCACACAATTTGAATACGAATTTATTAGTTGTTAATAATATATACTAATTATTTATATTTCAACCTATTTTTAGATTATTTCGCCCCCCCCCCTTTTCTAGTATGTTGTCCGATTTGGTGGGAATGGGAGGTGGCGATGGCATCAATCCCAACCCCCACCATAAACTTTTGAGTGGGGGGCGGTCCAATTCATTTGTAGAAATCACAACTTGTTCCAACCCCCACCATAAACTTTCGAGTGGGGGAGCGGTCCAATTCATTTGTAGAAATCACAACTTGTTAACAAAATCAATTAAATATCTATATAATTAAAACTTGTTATTGATATTTCAACCGATCTTTATATTATGTCGTTCCCCTGTTGGCCGATTGGGGGGGGGGGCGAATACATCTACTGCCCTTCCTACCTAAACCCTTTGAGTGGGGGGGGCGGTCCTACTTTTCTTTAGAAATCATAGTTTGTGAACAAATTTAGTTATTGAATTACTATATAATTTTTATATTATATCGCTACACTTCTGGTATCTTAGCCGATTCGGTGAGGTGGGGCTTCAATACATACACTACGGTCTAAGTTAGTACCCAAGGAACATTTCTGCCAAGTTTTACCAAGATTGGTCAAGCGGTTTTTATTTCTATACCTAACATACATGCATACATACATACATACATACATAAATACATACATACAGACATACATACATACATACGCCTTACTTTCTACTTTATAAAGTATATATATACGCGCGTTTGTGCTTAGGGTTAGGGTTTACTGGGCGTTAGGGTTGGGGTTTGGAACAAATCGCCCCCCCCCACTCCAACAAAGTTCTGGATCCGCTAGTGGTAGACGCACTGTCGTTAAACCAGAGATATAGTCACTTATTCCAAGCATGCTGCAAGCGTACACTTCTTGATCACGACATTTTTGCCAGCCGTAAAAATTGCGAAATAAAAAATTAGAAAAAAACAAATGTCTGACCCGTCGAAATTCGGATATAGATTCTAATTTGTTTTTTGAGGCCCCTTTCTTGTGGATATATCAAGGCTGTATACTTATCAAATACTAACAAAGTCATAAAAAGTCACTAAAATGTATAGTTTTGTTGGTTTCAACGTTCTCTCTAAGATACACAGAATATAAGCAAGACTTTGGTGACTTGATACAGCTTAAACGTATACTGACCTCGTTCACACTTGATAACAAAGTCAAGGCCAGGTCTGTATTCAGCAAGGGATAATCTGTTTCATCAAAACTTAAATCGTTCCCGCCATGGTCCAGTTTAAACTCCAGTATCTGAGGCATCTACAGTAAAGACGTGTTCATGAAGTTACAGACAATTTCAAACAGGTCCTTTATACGTCACTGCCGTGACATGGGTCCACGTCAGAAGTGGACTATAAGCACAAGAGGTGTCCATGTCATACAGGTAAAGAGTTCATTAGTTGACCACAGAGCCAAGGAGGTTTACATGAAAGAAATGGTGAATATATACACAAGTTGATTGCACTTTCATCGAAATGAAGCTTTCAAAAGTTCCTTTCTGCGACCAACGTTGTAAGTTTGAGTTAGTCGTACATATGAACCAAACTTTAAAAGTGAAACCAATTGCCCATCAATAGATGTGACTAGGCTCAGTGACACTAGATGTGATTAGGCTCAGTAACACTAGATGTGACTAGGCTCAGTAACACTAGATGTGACTAGGCTCAGTGATGTCGTTAATAGATTCCCCAAAGAAACTAAAAGGGAGTTAAGATTTTCCTAAGCATGACAGTCGAGCTAGTCAGTTGGGCTTAGAAGGGTCGAGTTTGGGCACCAAGGCACAACAGAAAGATTCTCCAAGACAGCCTCCTCCCCACACACATGTCAGCAAAAGGCATAGAACCTCAATGTAGTGAACTTGCTATAGGGGCTACTACCGTCTGAACCGTTTGATCGTCTAAGAGCTGAGCCGAAGGCTCTTCGAGCTCTAAGTTTGAAAAAAAAACACCTGTTTGAGCGTCAAACAGTAAAAACAAACCTGTATGAACACACAGTTCTGTCTGGAAGAGACCCAAGTCAATGCCTATGTAAAGCATTGCTATTTCCGATGCATCTGGTCCCCGAGCGCATGGGCTAGACATGGCCGAAGGCCGAGTGCACAAGGAACCTTCGCCATTTTCCTATGTTGTACCGTGGAGGACTCGCCATTAGTGTAAACGGTCCCTTGAGGAACGGCGCATGGATTATTGACAGGGTCGTGAGGGCTCTCTTTCAGCTCCGCTCCGTGCAATGCTCGCTTACCCGAGGACACCCCCACGGGAGTTTTATTTCGCCATTCATTTAGCCTAACCACTTCCTCTAATGGTCGTTTCCACCCGGGTGCCACGATGAGGCAGAACAGCGTACTCGGGATACTGCTACTACCACTAATAATAAAACCATGGCTACAAATAACAAATTTAATATATTTCTCTTACTTTTGAAACACTTAGTTACCGAATGGGGAATCTGTAAACGAAAAAAAAAATCACAATGAGATTTCATATGGCTGTCTCTCTCTCTAGATATGTGCAGATAGATAGACCTATAAGTTTTACTAAATCGTCTAGAGGCAGAGGCAGTTCGCACAAGAAGATTACCTGGTCACATCAAACGCGCCGTCAGTTCATTAATAACAACATGCATCTATTTTTTATTTACCTTATCCTACTGACGAATGTTAAAGTCCTGCTAATTAACAATAACTAATGAGGTCTTACCTTGTTCACAACGGTGATATGCACCCTGGTATCACGCCCTTGCTCCACGCCCACGTCCCCCACGTCCGCCCTAACTACCTCGTCTGCATCTCTACTGGGCCTTCCCTCGGCGACCATCAAACTAGTGGACGATGCAGTTGGAGAGATGTCTTTGTCGGGGATGTCTAGATCCTGAAGGATCTCCGTCAGCATCTCTGAGCGACAGCCTACCATCGTGTGCGGCCAGATATCATTGTAGATAAGCTTCTGAAGCATCATACTTGAGGACAGAAAAAAAAGTTCAATGGTCCCCATCCTATGCTCACATCGTATATATATTATCATTCTTACATTTTGTTGTTCTGTCAGAGACTGAGTGTGGAGACAGAGTGGTAAACTGCTTGGCTTCCTAACCGAGGGATCTCAAGTTATTCTCAAGTTAGAATACACGTGAAGACTGGAATTTTGAACTTCAGGATTTTTAGGACGTCATTGAGTCACATCAACTCAAATGGATACCCGACTTGCGTTGGGGAGTAAAGGCGGTAGGTCGTTGTGCTTGTCACATGACACCCTTGTCAGCTATCATCGTTACAACATCGGCCCCCATTAGTAAGGTCTGAAAATGGTATCTTTACTTTGTTTTATAATAGATACCGTACAGTTTAATAGCCCCATCTTAAAGTTTAGTGATCACGTGATGACAATTAAGTGCTCCCATCATAAATAAATCTGTACAGTTCCGTCGTAAAATTATTTCAGTGGTTCCTTTAGTTAATGTATTTGGTGAGCTATTGACAAACTTTCGGCTGCATTTCTAAATGAAGACTCTACCTTTCATTTTACAATTATCTCATGTCATGATGTCGAATGTCAAAATGAAGGGGCCCCTAAAGAGGCCAAACCCCCCGGGCCCCCAAATCCCTTGCTACGCAACTGGGTCATCTGTTTCTTTAGCCAGCGGTTAACGTGGGTGCCATGTGGCCAGCACAACGACCAACCACCTTTACTTTCCCCAACTTAAATCAACTACCCATTAGACTTGAGTGGACTCAGGGGTATCTTTAAAATCACGAAATTGAAAATCCCAGGCTTCATCGTAACCTCTCAGTTCAAGCGCTTTGTCCCTCACCCACCACGCCTTTTACATACAGGACTTTTATTTTCCCAAGGCGTTGTGGAAAGTATGGACAAATATGACCTTGTTAACCTCCGAGTTGAAACTGTCAAACAGTCAATCCTGTGATCAAGCTTTCATCACTTAAGTAGCTATAAAACAGCACTTTACGAATCAAAACTACATAGTTGTATTGTCTGGTTGTTTTTTTTTATATAAAATGGCCAGGAAAGGTAATTCTGTTTTTCACGTGTACAGCTATTACTGGAGTTAAATCCCTTCGATATTTCTTCTTTCATATTTATAGCGACCCCCGAAAGGGGAAAAGACGCTATTAGTTTTGTGCGAAATGTCTGTCCGTCTGTCCCGTTTAGATCTCGTAAACTAGAAAAGATATTGAGAAATCCGACATCACAATATTTTAGACCATTTAAAGTTCTGATGCAAAGGCTAATTTTCTTTTTCTGAAAGTGGAAAATCTAATTTTTAAAATCAGTTATGCAAGCATTTTTTTTTAAAGAGAAAAAGCTAATTAGTATGCATTATAAGGTAGACCTAATTTAAAACGAATAGTAATCTTGTAAACTTCATTTTGTTGCCAAAATTTTTTTCTTTATAATTTTTTTTTAGAGGATTTGAATAGACGATTGAGCCTTTTCAAAACAATTAGATCAATTATAAGACATCAGTTAGGCCAGGGGAGTCGCGGTGGCTGAGCAGTAAAGCGCTTGGGGGTCCTGGGTTCGAATCCTGGTGAAGACTGGGATTTTCAGCTTTGGAATCTTTGGGAGCCTCTGAGTCCACTCAGCTCTAATGGGTACCTGACATTAGTTGGGGAAAAGTAAAGGCGGTTGGTCTGGCTACATGACACCCTCGTTAACCGTAGGCCACAAAAACAGATGAACTTTACATCATCTGCCACAAGGTCTAAAAGGGGAACTAGTTAGGCCAGGTTCACATCTAAATTTACATTCACTTTCACCTATTCTTTGATCCGCGGGACCGTTTGGGCGCTATACAAGATCTGTTAACCTTCTTTCTCCATTTTTATCTCTCATTTGTCTGAAATAATTTCATTTCGATGTTCTTTCTGAAAATATTGAAGCCTGCCTGGGTGGACCACTTCGGCGGCCGATTTTGAGTTTGTGTTTCCAAACAAACTGTCTTTTGTAACCTTGTTTTTGATGCATTTAAACAAAATATAGGATTTCAAGGCCTCCGACAAAAGAAGGACACGCCCACGTTTTAAAAGTTGCGTCCTTCGTCCGGCAGGCATCGGCCAAAATTGTTAAAATGTCATGCTTCACCCCTTTCTTATTTACTGAAGTGTCATATTATCCAGCAACAGAATTAGATAGATCCAAATCCTTCATATCTACTGATTTAAACTCTCTGAAACAATGTAAGATGGTGCATAGCCTACTAAAACTAATGAGGTATTAATGTGAAAACCAAATATATCTAATTGTTTGACCAGAAGTGTAACAATTTGTAGGACAGAAAGAAGAAAAGCTCCTTCGTGAACAGTGCTGTTCATACACAGATCTCAACAGTGCTGTTCATAGACAGATCTCAACAGTGATGTCCATAGATAGTTCTCAACAGTTGTGGTCATAGACAGATCTCAACAGTGGTGTTCATAGATAGATCTCAACAGTGGTGTTCATAGATAGATCTCAACAGTGGTGTTCATAGATTGATCTCAACAGTGGTGTTCATAGACAGATCTTAACAGTTGTGGTCATAGACAGACCTCAACAGTGTTGTTCATAGACAGATCTTAACAGTTGTGGTCATAGATAAATCTCAACAGTTGTGGTCATAGATTGATCTCAACAGTGTTGTTCATAGACAGATCTTAACAGTTGTGGTCATAGACAGACCTCAACAGTGTTGTTCATAGACAGATCTTAACAGTTGTGGTCATAGATAAATCTCAACAGTTGTGGTCATAGAGAGATCTCAACAGTGGTGTTCATAGATATATCTGAAAAGTGGTGTTCATAGATAAATCTCAACAGTTGTGGTCATAGAGAGATCTCAACAGTGGTGTTCATAGATATATCTGAAAAGTGGTGTTCATAGATAAATCTCAACAGAGGTGTTCATAGACAGATCTCAACAGTGGTGTTCATAGATAGATCTGAACAGTGGTGTTCATAGACAGATCTCAACAGTGGTGTTCATAGACAGTTCTCAACAGTGATGTTCATAGATAGTTCTCAACAGTGATGTTCATAGATAGATCTCAACAGCGGTGTTCATAGACAGATCTCAACAGTGATGTTCATAGATAGATCTCAACAGTGATGTTCATAGATAGTTCTCAACAGTTATGTTCATAGATAGATCTCAACAGTGATGTTCATAGATAGATCTCAACAGTGATGTTCATAGATAGATCTCAACAGTGATGTTCATATATAGATCTCAACAGTGATGTTCATAGATAGATCTCAACAGTGATGTTCATAGATAGATCTCAACAGTGATGTTCATAGATAGATCTCAACAGTGATGTTCATAGATAAATCTCAACAGTGATGTTCATAGATAAATCTCAACAGTGATGTTCATAGATAGTTCTCAACAGTGATGTTCATAGATAAATCTCAACAGTGATGTTCATAGATAGTTCTCAACAGTGATGTTCATAGACAGATCTCAACAGTGGCGTTCATAGACAGATCTCAACAGTGCTGTTCATAGATAGATCTCAACAGTGGTGTTCATAGATAGATCTCAACAGTGATGTTCATAAACATATCTCAACAGTGGTGTTCTTAGATAGATCTCAACAGTGATGTTCATAGACAGATCTCAACAGTGGCGTTCATAGACAGATCTCAACAGTGCTGTTCATAGATAGATCTCAACAGTGGTGTTCATAGATAGATCTCAACAGTGATGTTCATAAACATATCTCAACAGTGGTGTTCTTAGATAGATCTCAACAGTGATGTTCATAGATAAATCTCAACAGTGATGTTCATAGACAGATCTGAACAGTGGTGTTCATAGATAGATCTCAACAGTGGTGTTCATAGATAAATCTCAACAGTGATGTTCATAGACAGATCTCAACAGTGGTGTTCATAGATAAATCTCAACAGTGGTGTTCATAGATAAATCTCAACAGTGGTGTTCATAGATAGATCTCATCAGTGATGTTCATAGATAAATCTCAACAGTGATGTTCATAGACAGATCTCAACAGTGGTGTTCATAGATAAATCTCAATAGTGGTGTTCAGAGGTAGATCTCAACAGTGGTGTTCATAGATAGATCTCAACAGTGATGTTCATAGATAATTCTTAACAGTGATGTTCATAGACAGATCTCAACAGCGGTGTTCATAGATAAATCTCAACAGAGGTGTTCATAGATAAATCTCAACAGTGGTGTTCATAGATAGATCTCATCAGTGATGTTCATAGATAAATCTTAACAGTGATGTTCATAGACAGATCTCAACAGTGATGTTCATAGATAAATCTCAACAGCGGTGTTCATAGATAAATCTCAACAGTGGAGTTCATAGATAAATCTCAACAGTGGTGTTCATAGATAAATCTCAACAGTGGTGTTCATAGATAAATCTCAACAGTGGTGTTCATAGACAGATCTCAACAGCGGTGTTCATAGATAAATCTCAACAGTGGTGTTCATAGATAGATCTCAACAGTGATGTTCATAGATAGATCTCAACAGTGATGTTCATAGATAGTTCTCAACAGTGATGTTCATAGATAGATCTCAACAGTGATGTTCATAGATAGATCTCAACAGTGATGTTCATAGATAGATCTCAACAGTGATGTTCATAGATAGATCTCAACAGTGATGTTCATATATAGATCTCAACAGTGATGTTCATAGATAGATCTCAACAGTGATGTTCATAGATAGATCTCAACAGTGATGTTCATAGATAAATCTCAACAGTGATGTTCATAGACAGATCTCAACAGTGGTGTTCATAGATAGTTCTCAACAGTGATGTTCATAGATAAATCTCAACAGTGGTGTTCATAGATTGTTCTCAACAGTGATGTTCATAGACAGATCTGAACAGTGGTGTTCATAGATAGATCTCAACAGTGGTGTTCATAGATAAATCTCAACAGTGATGTTCATAGACAGATCTCAACAGTGGTGTTCATAGATAAATCTCAACAGTGGTTTTCAGAGATAGATCTCAACAGTGGTGTTCATAGATAGATCTCAACAGTGATGTTCATAGATAAATCTTAACAGTGATGTTCATAGACAGATCTCAACAGCGATGTTCATAGATAAATCTCAACAGTGGTGTTCATAGATAAATCTCAACAGTGGTGTTCATAGATAGATCTCATCAGTGATGTTCATAGATAGATCTTAACAGTGATGTTCATTGTTCATAGACAGATCTCAACAGCGGTGTTCATAGATAAATCTCAACAGTGGTGTTCATAGATAAATCTCAACAGTGGTGTTCATAGACAGATCTCAACAGTGGTGTTCATAGATAAATCTAAACAGTGGTGTTCATAGATAAATCACAACAGTGGTGTTGATAGATAAATCTCAACAGTGAATTTCATAGACAGATCTCAACAGTGGTGTTCATAGATAAATCTCAACAGTGGTGTTCATAGATAAATCTCAACAGTGGTGTTCATAGACAGATCTCACAGTGGGGTTCATAGATAAATCTCAACAGTGGTGTTCATAGATAAATCTCAACAGTGGTGTTCATAGATAAATCTCAACAGTGGTGTTCATAGATAAATCTCAACAGTGATGATCATAGACAGATCTCAACAGTGGTGTTCATAGATAAATTTCAACAGTTGTGTTCATAGATAAATCTCAACAGTGGTGTTCATAGATAGATCTGAACAGTGGTCTTCATAGACAGACCTCAACAGTGTTGTTCATAGACAGATCTTAACAGTTGTGGTCATAGACAGACCTCAACAGTGTTGTTCATAGACAGATCTTAACAGTTGTGGTCATAGATAAATCTCAACAGTTGTGGTCATAGATAGATCTCAACAGTGGTGTTCATAGACAGATCTCAACAGTGGTGTTCATAGACAGACCTCAACAGTGTTGTTCATAGACAGATCTTAACAGTTGTGGTCATAGATAAATCTCAACAGTTGTGGTCATAGAGAGATCTCAACAGTGGTGTTCATAGATATATCTGAAAAGTGGTGTTCATAGATAAATCTCAACAGCGGTGTTCATAGACAGATCTCAACAGTGGTGTTCATAGATAGATCTGAACAGTGGTGTTCATAAACATATCTCAACAGTGGTGTTCTTAGATAGATCTCAACAGTGATGTTCATAGACAGATCTCAACAGTGGCGTTCATAGACAGATCTCAACAGTGCTGTTCATAGATAGATCTCAACAGTGGTGTTCATAGATAGATCTCAACAGTGATGTTCATAAACATATCTCAACAGTGGTGTTCTTAGATAGATCTCAACAGTGATGTTCATAGATAAATCTCAACAGTGATGTTCATAGACAGATCTGAACAGTGGTGTTCATAGATAGATCTCAACAGTGGTGTTCATAGATAAATCTCAACAGTGATGTTCATAGACAGATCTCAACAGTGGTGTTCATAGATAAATCTCAACAGTGGTGTTCATAGATAAATCTCAACAGTGGTGTTCATAGATAGATCTCATCAGTGATGTTCATAGATAAATCTCAACAGTGATGTTCATAGACAGATCTCAACAGTGGTGTTCATAGATAAATCTCAATAGTGGTGTTCAGAGGTAGATCTCAACAGTGGTGTTCATAGATAGATCTCAACAGTGATGTTCATAGATAATTCTTAACAGTGATGTTCATAGACAGATCTCAATAGCGGTGTTCATAGATAAATCTCAACAGAGGTGTTCATAGATAAATCTCAACAGTGGTGTTCATAGATAGATCTCATCAGTGATGTTCATAGATAAATCTTAACAGTGATGTTCATAGACAGATCTCAACAGTGATGTTCATAGATAAATCTCAACAGCGGTGTTCATAGATAAATCTCAACAGTGGAGTTCATAGATAAATCTCAACAGTGGTGTTCATAGATAAATCTCAACAGTGGTGTTCATAGATAAATCTCAACAGTGGTGTTCATAGACAGATCTCAACAGCGGTGTTCATAGATAAATCTCAACAGTGGTGTTCATAGATAGATCTCAACAGTG
This sequence comes from Biomphalaria sudanica, assembly GCA_036873155.1. NCBI lineage: Eukaryota > Metazoa > Mollusca > Gastropoda > Planorbidae > Biomphalaria > Biomphalaria sudanica. Next base: position 980,599 of record JAZGLO010005964.1, on the reverse strand, counting down.
ATGTTCATAGATAGATCTCAACAGTGATGTTCATAGATAGTTCTCAACAGTGATGTTCATAGATAGATCTCAACAGTGATGTTCATAGATAGATCTCAACAGTGATGTTCATAGATAGATCTCAACAGTGATGTTCATAGATAGATCTCAACAGTGATGTTCATATATAGATCTCAACAGTGATGTTCATAGATAGATCTCAACAGTGATGTTCATAGATAGATCTCAACAGTGATGTTCATAGATAAATCTCAACAGTGGTGTTCATAGATAGATCTCATCAGTGATGTTCATAGATAGATCTTAACAGTGATGTTCATTGTTCATAGACAGATCTCAACAGCGGTGTTCATAGATAAATCTCAACAGTGGTGTTCATAGATAAATCTCAACAGTGGTGTTCATAGACAGATCTCAAAAGTGGTGTTCATAGATAAATCTCAACAGTGGTGTTCATAGATAAATCACAACAGTGGTGTTGATAGATAAATCTCAACAGTGAATTTCATAGACAGATCTCAACAGTGGTGTTCATAGATAAATCTCAACAGTGGTGTTCATAGATAAATCTCAACAGTGGTGTTCATAGACAGATCTCACAGTGGGGTTCATAGATAAATCTCAACAGTGGTGTTCATAGATAAATCTCAACAGTGGTGTTCATAGATAAATCTCAACAGTGGTGTTCATAGATAAATCTCAACAGTGATGATCATAGACAGATCTCAACAGTGGTGTTCATAGATAAATTTCAACAGTTGTGTTCATAGATAAATCTCAACAGTGGTGTTCATAGATAGATCTGAACAGTGGTCTTCATAGGCAGACCTCAACAGTGTTGTTCATAGACAGATCTTAACAGTTGTGGTCATAGACAGACCTCAACAGTGTTGTTCATAGACAGATCTTAACAGTTGTGGTCATAGATAAATCTCAACAGTTGTGGTCATAGATAGATCTCAACAGTGGTGTTCATAGACAGATCTCAACAGTGGTGTTCATAGACAGACCTCAACAGTGTTGTTCATAGACAGATCTTAACAGTTGTGGTCATAGATAAATCTCAACAGTTGTGGTCATAGAGACATCTCAACAGTGGTGTTCATAGATATATCTGAAAAGTGGTGTTCATAGATAAATCTCAACAGCGGTGTTCATAGACAGATCTCAACAGTGGTGTTCATAGATAAATCTGAACAGTGGTGTTCATAGACAGATCTCAACAGTGGTGTTCATAGACAGTTCTCAACAGTGATGTTCATAGATAGTTCTCAACAGTGATGTTCATAGATAGATCTCAACAGCGGTGTTCATAGACAGATCTCAACAGTGATGTTCATAGATAGATCTCAACAGTGATGTTCATAGATAGTTCTCAACAGTTATGTTCATAGATAGATCTCAACAGTGATGTTCATAGATAGATCTCAACAGTGATGTTCATAGATAGATCTCAACAGTGATGTTCATATATAGATCTCAACAGTGATGTTCATAGATAGATCTCAACAGTGATGTTCATAGATAGATCTCAACAGTGATGTTCATAGATAGATCTCAACAGTGATGTTCATAGATAAATCTCAACAGTGATGTTCATAGATAAATCTCAACAGTGATGTTCATAGATAGTTCTCAACAGTGATGTTCATAGATAAATCTCAACAGTGATGTTCATAGATAGTTCTCAACAGTGATGTTCATAGACAGATCTCAACAGTGGCGTTCATAGACAGATCTCAACAGTGCTGTTCATAGATAGATCTCAACAGTGGTGTTCATAGATAGATCTCAACAGTGATGTTCATAAACATATCTCAACAGTGGTGTTCTTAGATAGATCTCAACAGTGATGTTCATAGACAGATCTCAACAGTGGCGTTCATAGACAGATCTCAACAGTGCTGTTCATAGATAGATCTCAACAGTGGTGTTCATAGATAGATCTCAACAGTGATGTTCATAAACATATCTCAACAGTGGTGTTCTTAGATAGATCTCAACAGTGATGTTCATAGATAAATCTCAACAGTGATGTTCATAGACAGATCTGAACAGTGGTGTTCATAGATAGATCTCAACAGTGGTGTTCATAGATAAATCTCAACAGTGATGTTCATAGACAGATCTCAACAGTGGTGTTCATAGATAAATCTCAACAGTGGTGTTCATAGATAAATCTCAACAGTGGTGTTCATAGATAGATCTCATCAGTGATGTTCATAGATAAATCTCAACAGTGATGTTCATAGACAGATCTCAACAGTGGTGTTCATAGATAAATCTCAATAGTGGTGTTCAGAGGTAGATCTCAACAGTGGTGTTCATAGATAGATCTCAACAGTGATGTTCATAGATAATTCTTAACAGTGATGTTCATAGACAGATCTCAACAGCGGTGTTCATAGATAAATCTCAACAGAGGTGTTCATAGATAAATCTCAACAGTGGTGTTCATAGATAGATCTCATCAGTGATGTTCATAGATAAATCTTAACAGTGATGTTCATAGAAGATCTCAACAGTGATGTTCATAGATAAATCTCAACAGCGGTGTTCATAGATAAATCTCAACAGTGGAGTTCATAGATAAATCTCAACAGTGGTGTTCATAGATAAATCTCAACAGTGGTGTTCATAGATAAATCTCAACAGTGGTGTTCATAGATAAATCTCAACAGTGGTGTTCATAGACAGATCTCAACAGCGGTGTTCATAGATAAATTTCAACAGTGGTGTTCATAGATAGATCTCAACAGTGATGTTCATAGATAGATCTCAACAGTGATGTTCATAGATAGTTCTCAACAGTGATGTTCATAGATAGATCTCAACAGTGATGTTCATAGATAGATCTCAACAGTGATGTTCATAGATAGATCTCAACAGTGATGTTCATAGATAGATCTCAACAGTGATGTTCATATATAGATCTCAACAGTGATGTTCATAGATAGATCTCAACAGTGATGTTCATAGATAGATCTCAACAGTGATGTTCATAGATAAATCTCAACAGTGATGTTCATAGACAGATCTCAACAGTGGTGTTCATAGATAGTTCTCAACAGTGATGTTCATAGATAAATCTCAACAGTGGTGTTCATAGATTGTTCTCAACAGTGATGTTCATAGATAAATCTCAACAGTGATGTTCATAGATAGTTCTCAACAGTGATGTTCATAGATAAATCTCAACAGTGATGTTCATAGATAGTTCTCAACAGTGATGTTCATAGACAGATCTCAACAGTGGCGTTCATAGACAGATCTCAACAGTGCTGTTCATAGATAGATCTCAACAGTGGTGTTCATAGATAGATCTCAACAGTGATGTTCATAAACATATCTCAACAGTGGTGTTCTTAGATAGATCTTAACAGTGATGTTCATAGACAGATCTCAACAGTGGCGTTCATAGACAGATCTCAACAGTGCTGTTCATAGATAGATCTCAACAGTGGTGTTCATAGATAGATCTCAACAGTGATGTTCATAAACATATCTCAACAGTGGTGTTCTTAGATAGATCTCAACAGTGATGTTCATAGATAAATCTCAACAGTGATGTTCATAGACAGATCTGAACAGTGGTGTTCATAGATAGATCTCAACAGTGGTGTTCATAGATAAATCTCAACAGTGATGTTCATAGACAGATCTCAACAGTGGTGTTCATAGATAAATCTCAACAGTGGTGTTCATAGATAAATCTCAACAGTGATGTTCATAGACAGATCTCAACAGTGGTGTTCATAGATAAATCTCAATAGTGGTGTTCAGAGGTAGATCTCAACAGTGGTGTTCATAGATAGATCTCAACAGTGATGTTCATAGATAATTCTTAACAGTGATGTTCATAGACAGATCTCAACAGCGGTGTTCATAGATAAATCTCAACAGAGGTGTTCATAGATAAATCTCAACAGTGGTGTTCATAGATAGATCTCATCAGTGATGTTCATAGATAAATCTTAACAGTGATGTTCATAGACAGATCTCAACAGTGATGTTCATAGATAAATCTCAACAGCGGTGTTCATAGATAAATCTCAACAGTGGAGTTCATAGATAAATCTCAACAGTGGTGTTCATAGATAAATCTCAACAGTGGTGTTCATAGACAGATCTCAACAGCGGTGTTCATAGATAAATCTCAACAGTGGTGTTCATAGATAGATCTCAACAGTGATGTTCATAGATAGATCTCAACAGTGATGTTCATAGATAGTTCTCAACAGTGATGTTCATAGATAGATCTCAACAGTGATGTTCATAGATAGATCTCAACAGTGATGTTCATAGATAGATCTCAACAGTGATGTTCATAGATAGATCTCAACAGTGATGTTCATATATAGATCTCAACAGTGATGTTCATAGATAGATCTCAACAGTGATGTTCATAGACAGATCTCAACAGTGATGTTCATAGATAAATCTCAACAGCGGTGTTCATAGATAAATCTCAACAGTGGAGTTCATAGATAAATCTCAACAGTGGTGTTCATAGATAAATCTCAACAGTGGTGTTCATAGATAAATCTCAACAGTGGTGTTCATAGACAGATCTCAACAGCGGTGTTCATAGATAAATCTCAACAGTGGTGTTCATAGATAGATCTCAACAGTGATGTTCATAGATAGATCTCAACAGTGATGTTCATAGATAGTTCTCAACAGTGATGTTCATAGATAGATCTCAACAGTGATGTTCATAGATAGATCTCAACAGTGATGTTCATAGATAGATCTCAACAGTGATGTTCATAGATAGATCTCAACAGTGATGTTCATATATAGATCTCAACAGTGATGTTCATAGATAGATCTCAACAGTGATGTTCATAGATAGATCTCAACAGTGATGTTCATAGATAAATCTCAACAGTGATGTTCATAGACAGATCTCAACAGTGGTGTTCATAGATAGTTCTCAACAGTGATGTTCATAGATAAATCTCAACAGTGGTGTTCATAGATTGTTCTCAACAGTGATGTTCATAGACAGATCTGAACAGTGGTGTTCATAGATAGATCTCAACAGTGGTGTTCATAGATAAATCTCAACAGTGATGTTCATAGACAGATCTCAACAGTGGTGTTCATAGATAAATCTCAACAGTGGTTTTCAGAGATAGATCTCAACAGTGGTGTTCATAGATAGATCTCAACAGTGATGTTCATAGATAAATCTTAACAGTGATGTTCATAGACAGATCTCAACAGCGATGTTCATAGATAAATCTCAACAGTGGTGTTCATAGATAAATCTCAACAGTGGTGTTCATAGATAGATCTCATCAGTGATGTTCATAGATAGATCTTAACAGTGATGTTCATTGTTCATAGACAGATCTCAACAGCGGTGTTCATAGATAAATCTCAACAGTGGTGTTCATAGATAAATCTCAACAGTGGTGTTCATAGACAGATCTCAACAGTGGTGTTCATAGATAAATCTAAACAGTGGTGTTCATAGATAAATCACAACAGTGGTGTTGATAGATAAATCTCAACAGTGAATTTCATAGACAGATCTCAACAGTGGTGTTCATAGATAAATCTCAACAGTGGTGTTCATAGATAAATCTCAACAGTGGTGTTCATAGACAGATCTCACAGTGGGGTTCATAGATAAATCTCAACAGTGGTGTTCATAGATAAATCTCAACAGTGGTGTTCATAGATAAATCTCAACAGTGGTGTTCATAGATAAATCTCAACAGTGATGATCATAGACAGATCTCAACAGTGGTGTTCATAGATAAATTTCAACAGTTGTGTTCATAGATAAATCTCAACAGTGGTGTTCATAGATAGATCTGAACAGTGGTCTTCATAGACAGACCTCAACAGTGTTGTTCATAGACAGATCTTAACAGTTGTGGTCATAGACAGACCTCAACAGTGTTGTTCATAGACAGATCTTAACAGTTGTGGTCATAGATAAATCTCAACAGTTGTGGTCATAGATAGATCTCAACAGTGGTGTTCATAGACAGATCTCAACAGTGGTGTTCATAGACAGACCTCAACAGTGTTGTTCATAGACAGATCTTAACAGTTGTGGTCATAGATAAATCTCAACAGTTGTGGTCATAGAGAGATCTCAACAGTGGTGTTCATAGATATATCTGAAAAGTGGTGTTCATAGATAAATCTCAACAGCGGTGTTCATAGACAGATCTCAACAGTGGTGTTCATAGATAGATCTGAACAGTGGTGTTCATAAACATATCTCAACAGTGGTGTTCTTAGATAGATCTCAACAGTGATGTTCATAGACAGATCTCAACAGTGGCGTTCATAGACAGATCTCAACAGTGCTGTTCATAGATAGATCTCAACAGTGGTGTTCATAGATAGATCTCAACAGTGATGTTCATAAACATATCTCAACAGTGGTGTTCTTAGATAGATCTCAACAGTGATGTTCATAGATAAATCTCAACAGTGATGTTCATAGACAGATCTGAACAGTGGTGTTCATAGATAGATCTCAACAGTGGTGTTCATAGATAAATCTCAACAGTGATGTTCATAGACAGATCTCAACAGTGGTGTTCATAGATAAATCTCAACAGTGGTGTTCATAGATAAATCTCAACAGTGGTGTTCATAGATAGATCTCATCAGTGATGTTCATAGATAAATCTCAACAGTGATGTTCATAGACAGATCTCAACAGTGGTGTTCATAGATAAATCTCAATAGTGGTGTTCAGAGGTAGATCTCAACAGTGGTGTTCATAGATAGATCTCAACAGTGATGTTCATAGATAATTCTTAACAGTGATGTTCATAGACAGATCTCAATAGCGGTGTTCATAGATAAATCTCAACAGAGGTGTTCATAGATAAATCTCAACAGTGGTGTTCATAGATAGATCTCATCAGTGATGTTCATAGATAAATCTTAACAGTGATGTTCATAGACAGATCTCAACAGTGATGTTCATAGATAAATCTCAACAGCGGTGTTCATAGATAAATCTCAACAGTGGAGTTCATAGATAAATCTCAACAGTGGTGTTCATAGATAAATCTCAACAGTGGTGTTCATAGATAAATCTCAACAGTGGTGTTCATAGACAGATCTCAACAGCGGTGTTCATAGATAAATCTCAACAGTGGTGTTCATAGATAGATCTCAACAGTGATGTTCATAGATAGATCTCAACAGTGATGTTCATAGATAGTTCTCAACAGTGATGTTCATAGATAGATCTCAACAGTGATGTTCATAGATAGATCTCAACAGTGATGTTCATAGATAGATCTCAACAGTGATGTTCATAGATAGATCTCAACAGTGATGTTCATATATAGATCTCAACAGTGATGTTCATAGATAGATCTCAACAGTGATGTTCATAGATAGATCTCAACAGTGATGTTCATAGATAAATCTCAACAGTGGTGTTCATAGATAGATCTCATCAGTGATGTTCATAGATAGATCTTAACAGTGATGTTCATTGTTCATAGACAGATCTCAACAGCGGTGTTCATAGATAAATCTCAACAGTGGTGTTCATAGATAAATCTCAACAGTGGTGTTCATAGATAAATCTCAACAGTGGTGTTCATAGACAGATCTCAACAGCGGTGTTCATAGATAAATCTCAACAGTGGTGTTCATAGATAGATCTCAACAGTGATGTTCATAGATAGATCTCAACAGTGATGTTCATAGATAGTTCTCAACAGTGATGTTCATAGATAGATCTCAACAGTGATGTTCATAGATAGATCTCAACAGTGATGTTCATAGATAGATCTCAACAGTGATGTTCATAGATAGATCTCAACAGTGATGTTCATATATAGATCTCAACAGTGATGTTCATAGATAGATCTCAACAGTGATGTTCATAGATAGATCTCAACAGTGATGTTCATAGATAAATCTCAACAGTGGTGTTCATAGATAGATCTCATCAGTGATGTTCATAGATAGATCTTAACAGTGATGTTCATTGTTCATAGACAGATCTCAACAGCGGTGTTCATAGATAAATCTCAACAGTGGTGTTCATAGATAAATCTCAACAGTGGTGTTCATAGACAGATCTCAAAAGTGGTGTTCATAGATAAATCTCAACAGTGGTGTTCATAGATAAATCACAACAGTGGTGTTGATAGATAAATCTCAACAGTGAATTTCATAGACAGATCTCAACAGTGGTGTTCATAGATAAATCTCAACAGTGGTGTTCATAGATAAATCTCAACAGTGGTGTTCATAGACAGATCTCACAGTGGGGTTCATAGATAAATCTCAACAGTGGTGTTCATAGATAAATCTCAACAGTGGTGTTCATAGATAAATCTCAACAGTGGTGTTCATAGATAAATCTCAACAGTGATGATCATAGACAGATCTCAACAGTGGTGTTCATAGATAAATTTCAACAGTTGTGTTCATAGATAAATCTCAACAGTGGTGTTCATAGATAGATCTGAACAGTGGTCTTCATAGGCAGACCTCAACAGTGTTGTTCATAGACAGATCTTAACAGTTGTGGTCATAGACAGACCTCAACAGTGTTGTTCATAGACAGATCTTAACAGTTGTGGTCATAGATAAATCTCAACAGTTGTGGTCATAGATAGATCTCAACAGTGGTGTTCATAGACAGATCTCAACAGTGGTGTTCATAGACAGACCTCAACAGTGTTGTTCATAGACAGATCTTAACAGTTGTGGTCATAGATAAATCTCAACAGTTGTGGTCATAGAGACATCTCAACAGTGGTGTTCATAGATATATCTGAAAAGTGGTGTTCATAGATAAATCTCAACAGCGGTGTTCATAGACAGATCTCAACAGTGGTGTTCATAGATAAATCTGAACAGTGGTGTTCATAGACAGATCTCAACAGTGGTGTTCATAGACAGTTCTCAACAGTGATGTTCATAGATAGTTCTCAACAGTGATGTTCATAGATAGATCTCAACAGCGGTGTTCATAGACAGATCTCAACAGTGATGTTCATAGATAGATCTCAACAGTGATGTTCATAGATAGTTCTCAACAGTTATGTTCATAGATAGATCTCAACAGTGATGTTCATAGATAGATCTCAACAGTGATGTTCATAGATAGATCTCAACAGTGATGTTCATATATAGATCTCAACAGTGATGTTCATAGATAGATCTCAACAGTGATGTTCATAGATAGATCTCAACAGTGATGTTCATAGATAGATCTCAACAGTGATGTTCATAGATAAATCTCAACAGTGATGTTCATAGATAAATCTCAGCAGTGATGTTCATAGATAGTTCTCAACAGTGATGTTCATAGATAAATCTCAACAGTGATGTTCATAGATAGTTCTCAACAGTGATGTTCATAGACAGATCTCAACAGTGGCGTTCATAGACAGATCTCAACAGTGCTGTTCATAGATAGATCTCAACAGTGGTGTTCATAGATAGATCTCAACAGTGATGTTCATAAACATATCTCAACAGTGGTGTTCTTAGATAGATCTCAACAGTGATGTTCATAGACAGATCTCAACAGTGGCGTTCATAGACAGATCTCAACAGTGCTGTTCATAGATAGATCTCAACAGTGGTGTTCATAGATAGATCTCAACAGTGATGTTCATAAACATATCTCAACAGTGGTGTTCTTAGATAGATCTCAACAGTGATGTTCATAGATAAATCTCAACAGTGATGTTCATAGACAGATCTGAACAGTGGTGTTCATAGATAGATCTCAACAGTGGTGTTCATAGATAAATCTCAACAGTGATGTTCATAGACAGATCTCAACAGTGGTGTTCATAGATAAATCTCAACAGTGGTGTTCATAGATAAATCTCAACAGTGGTGTTCATAGATAGATCTCATCAGTGATGTTCATAGATAAATCTCAACAGTGATGTTCATAGACAGATCTCAACAGTGGTGTTCATAGATAAATCTCAATAGTGGTGTTCAGAGGTAGATCTCAACAGTGGTGTTCATAGATAGATCTCAACAGTGATGTTCATAGATAATTCTTAACAGTGATGTTCATAGACAGATCTCAACAGCGGTGTTCATAGATAAATCTCAACAGAGGTGTTCATAGATAAATCTCAACAGTGGTGTTCATAGATAGATCTCATCAGTGATGTTCATAGATAAATCTTAACAGTGATGTTCATAGAAGATCTCAACAGTGATGTTCATAGATAAATCTCAACAGCGGTGTTCATAGATAAATCTCAACAGTGGAGTTCATAGATAAATCTCAACAGTGGTGTTCATAGATAAATCTCAACAGTGGTGTTCATAGATAAATCTCAACAGTGGTGTTCATAGATAAATCTCAACAGTGGTGTTCATAGACAGATCTCAACAGCGGTGTTCATAGATAAATTTCAACAGTGGTGTTCATAGATAGATCTCAACAGTGATGTTCATAGATAGATCTCAACAGTGATGTTCATAGATAGTTCTCAACAGTGATGTTCATAGATAGATCTCAACAGTGATGTTCATAGATAGATCTCAACAGTGATGTTCATAGATAGATCTCAACAGTGATGTTCATAGATAGATCTCAACAGTGATGTTCATATATAGATCTCAACAGTGATGTTCATAGATAGATCTCAACAGTGATGTTCATAGATAGATCTCAACAGTGATGTTCATAGATAAATCTCAACAGTGATGTTCATAGACAGATCTCAACAGTGGTGTTCATAGATAGTTCTCAACAGTGATGTTCATAGATAAATCTCAACAGTGGTGTTCATAGATTGTTCTCAACAGTGATGTTCATAGATAAATCTCAACAGTGATGTTCATAGATAGTTCTCAACAGTGATGTTCATAGATAAATCTCAACAGTGATGTTCATAGATAGTTCTCAACAGTGATGTTCATAGACAGATCTCAACAGTGGCGTTCATAGACAGATCTCAACAGTGCTGTTCATAGATAGATCTCAACAGTGGTGTTCATAGATAGATCTCAACAGTGATGTTCATAAACATATCTCAACAGTGGTGTTCTTAGATAGATCTTAACAGTGATGTTCATAGACAGATCTCAACAGTGGCGTTCATAGACAGATCTCAACAGTGCTGTTCATAGATAGATCTCAACAGTGGTGTTCATAGATAGATCTCAACAGTGATGTTCATAAACATATCTCAACAGTGGTGTTCTTAGATAGATCTCAACAGTGATGTTCATAGATAAATCTCAACAGTGATGTTCATAGACAGATCTGAACAGTGGTGTTCATAGATAGATCTCAACAGTGGTGTTCATAGATAAATCTCAACAGTGATGTTCATAGACAGATCTCAACAGTGGTGTTCATAGATAAATCTCAACAGTGGTGTTCATAGATAAATCTCAACAGTGATGTTCATAGACAGATCTCAACAGTGGTGTTCATAGATAAATCTCAATAGTGGTGTTCAGAGGTAGATCTCAACAGTGGTGTTCATAGATAGATCTCAACAGTGATGTTCATAGATAATTCTTAACAGTGATGTTCATAGACAGATCTCAACAGCGGTGTTCATAGATAAATCTCAACAGAGGTGTTCATAGATAAATCTCAACAGTGGTGTTCATAGATAGATCTCATCAGTGATGTTCATAGATAAATCTTAACAGTGATGTTCATAGACAGATCTCAACAGTGATGTTCATAGATAAATCTCAACAGCGGTGTTCATAGATAAATCTCAACAGTGGAGTTCATAGATAAATCTCAACAGTGGTGTTCATAGATAAATCTCAACAGTGGTGTTCATAGACAGATCTCAACAGCGGTGTTCATAGATAAATCTCACCAGTGGTGTTCATAGATAGATCTCAACAGTGATGTTCATAGATAGATCTCAACAGTGATGTTCATAGATAGTTCTCAACAGTGATGTTCATAGATAGATCTCAACAGTGATGTTCATAGATAGATCTCAACAGTGATGTTCATAGATAGATCTCAACAGTGATGTTCATAGATAGATCTCAACAGTGATGTTCATATATAGATCTCAACAGTGATGTTCATAGATAGATCTCAACAGTGATGTTCATAGATAGATCTCAACAGTGATGTTCATAGATAAATCTCAACAGTGATGTTCATAGACAGATCTCAACAGTGGTGTTCATAGATAGTTCTCAACAGTGATGTTCATAGATAAATCTCAACAGTGGTGTTCATAGATTGTTCTCAACAGTGATGTTCATAGACAGATCTGAACAGTGGTGTTCATAGATAGATCTCAACAGTGGTGTTCATAGATAAATCTCAACAGTGATGTTCATAGACAGATCTCAACAGTGGTGTTCATAGATAAATCTCAACAGTGGTTTTCAGAGATAGATCTCAACAGTGGTGTTCATAGATAGATCTCAACAGTGATGTTCATAGATAAATCTTAACAGTGATGTTCATAGACAGATCTCAACAGCGGTGTTCATAGATAAATCTCAACAGTGGTGTTCATAGATAAATCTCAACAGTGGTGTTCATAGATAGATCTCATCAGTGATGTTCATAGATAGATCTTAACAGTGATGTTCATTGTTCATAGACAGATCTCAACAGCGGTGTTCATAGATAAATCTCAACAGTGGTGTTCATAGATAAATCTCAACAGTGGTGTTCATAGACAGATCTCAACAGTGGTGTTCATAGATAAATCTCAACAGTGGTGTTCATAGATAAATCACAACAGTGGTGTTGATAGATAAATCTCAACAGTGAATTTCATAGACAGATCTCAACAGTGGTGTTCATAGATAAATCTCAACAGTGGTGTTCATAGATAAATCTCAACAGTGGTGTTCATAGACAGATCTCACAGTGGGGTTCATAGATAAATCTCAACAGTGGTGTTCATAGATAAATCTCAACAGTGGTGTTCATAGATAAATCTCAACAGTGGTGTTCATAGATAAATCTCAACAGTGATGATCATAGACAGATCTCAACAGTGGTGTTCATAGATAAATTTCAACAGTTGTGTTCATAGATAAATCTCAACAGTGGTGTTCATAGATAGATCTGAACAGTGGTCTTCATAGACAGACCTCAACAGTGTTGTTCATAGACAGATCTTAACAGTTGTGGTCATAGACAGACCTCAACAGTGTTGTTCATAGACAGATCTTAACAGTTGTGGTCATAGATAAATCTCAACAGTTGTGGTCATAGATAGATCTCAACAGTGGTGTTCATAGACAGATCTCAACAGTGGTGTTCATAGACAGACCTCAACAGTGTTGTTCATAGACAGATCTTAACAGTTGTGGTCATAGATAAATCTCAACAGTTGTGGTCATAGAGAGATCTCAACAGTGGTGTTCATAGATATATCTGAAAAGTGGTGTTCATAGATAAATCTCAACAGCGGTGTTCATAGACAGATCTCAACAGTGGTGTTCATAGATAGATCTGAACAGTGGTGTTCATAAACATATCTCAACAGTGGTGTTCTTAGATAGATCTCAACAGTGATGTTCATAGACAGATCTCAACAGTGGCGTTCATAGACAGATCTCAACAGTGCTGTTCATAGATAGATCTCAACAGTGGTGTTCATAGATAGATCTCAACAGTGATGTTCATAAACATATCTCAACAGTGGTGTTCTTAGATAGATCTCAACAGTGATGTTCATAGATAAATCTCAACAGTGATGTTCATAGACAGATCTGAACAGTGGTGTTCATAGATAGATCTCAACAGTGGTGTTCATAGATAAATCTCAACAGTGATGTTCATAGACAGATCTCAACAGTGGTGTTCATAGATAAATCTCAACAGTGGTGTTCATAGATAAATCTCAACAGTGGTGTTCATAGATAGATCTCATCAGTGATGTTCATAGATAAATCTCAACAGTGATGTTCATAGACAGATCTCAACAGTGGTGTTCATAGATAAATCTCAATAGTGGTGTTCAGAGGTAGATCTCAACAGTGGTGTTCATAGATAGATCTCAACAGTGATGTTCATAGATAATTCTTAACAGTGATGTTCATAGACAGATCTCAACAGCGGTGTTCATAGATAAATCTCAACAGAGGTGTTCATAGATAAATCTCAACAGTGGTGTTCATAGATAGATCTCATCAGTGATGTTCATAGATAAATCTTAACAGTGATGTTCATAGACAGATCTCAACAGTGATGTTCATAGATAAATCTCAACAGTGGAGTTCATAGATAAATCTCAACAGTGGTGTTCATAGATAAATCTCAACAGTGGTGTTCATAGATAAATCTCAACAGTGGTGTTCATAGACAGATCTCAACAGCGGTGTTCATAGATAAATCTCAACAGTGGTGTTCATAGATAGATCTCAACAGTGGTGTTCATAGATAGATCTCATCAGTGATGTTCATAGATAAATCTTAACAGTGATGTTCATAGACAGATCTCAACAGTGATGTTCATAGATAAATCTCAACAGCGGTGTTCATAGATAAATCTCAACAGTGGAGTTCATAGATAAATCTCAACAGTGGTGTTCATAGATAAATCTCAACAGTGGTGTTCATAGATAAATCTCAACAGTGGTGTTCATAGATAAATCTCAACAGTGGTGTTCATAGACAGATCTCAACAGCGGTGTTCATAGATAAATCTCAACAGTGGTGTTCATAGATAGATCTCAACAGTGATGTTCATAGATAGATCTCAACAGTGATGTTCATAGATAGTTCTCAACAGTGATGTTCATAGATAGATCTCAACAGTGATGTTCATAGATAGATCTCAACAGTGATGTTCATAGATAGATCTCAACAGTGATGTTCATAGATAGATCTCAACAGTGATGTTCATATATAGATCTCAACAGTGATGTTCATAGATAGATCTCAACAGTGATGTTCATAGATAGATCTCAACAGTGATGTTCATAGATAAATCTCAACAGTGATGTTCATAGACAGATCTCAACAGTGGTGTTCATAGATAGTTCTCAACAGTGATGTTCATAGATAAATCTCAACAGTGGTGTTCATAGATTGTTCTCAACAGTGATGTTCATAGATAAATCTCAACAGTGATGTTCATAGATTGTTCTCAACAGTGATGTTCATAGATAAATCTCAACAGTGATGTTCATAGATAGTTCTCAACAGTGATGTTCATAGATAAATCTCAACAGTGATGTTCATAGATAGTTCTCAACAGTGATGTTCATAGACAGATCTCAACAGTGGCGTTCATAGACAGATCTCAACAGTGCTGTTCATAGATAGATCTCAACAGTGGTGTTCATAGATAGATCTCAACAGTGATGTTCATAAACATATCTCAACAGTGGTGTTCTTAGATAGATCTCAACAGTGATGTTCATAGACAGATCTCAACAGTGGCGTTCATAGACAGATCTCAACAGTGCTGTTCATAGATAGATCTCAACAGTGGTGTTCATAGATAGATCTCAACAGTGATGTTCATAAACATATCTCAACAGTGGTGTTCTTAGATAGATCTCAACAGTGATGTTCATAGATAAATCTCAACAGTGATGTTCATAGACAGATCTGAACAGTGGTGTTCATAGATAGATCTCAACAGTGGTGTTCATAGATAAATCTCAACAGTGATGTTCATAGACAGATCTCAACAGTGGTGTTCATAGATAAATCTCAACAGTGGTGTTCATAGATAAATCTCAACAGTGGTGTTCATATATAGATCTCATCAGTGATGTTCATAGATAAATCTCAACAGTGATGTTCATAGACAGATCTCAACAGTGGTGTTCATAGATAAATCTCAATAGTGGTGTTCAGAGGTAGATCTCAACAGTGGTGTTCATAGATAGATCTCAACAGTGATGTTCATAGATAATTCTTAACAGTGATGTTCATAGACAGATCTCAACAGCGGTGTTCATAGATAAATCTCAACAGAGGTGTTCATAGATAAATCTCAACAGTGGTGTTCATAGATAGATCTCATCAGTGATGTTCATAGATAAATCTTAACAGTGATGTTCATAGACAGATCTCAACAGTGATGTTCATAGATAAATCTCAACAGCGGTGTTCATAGATAAATCTCAACAGTGGAGTTCATAGATAAATCTCAACAGTGGTGTTCATAGATAAATCTCAACAGTGGTGTTCATAGATAAATCTCAACAGTGGTGTTCATAGACAGATCTCAACAGCGGTGTTCATAGATAAATCTCAACAGTGGTGTTCATAGATAGATCTCAACAGTGATGTTCATAGATAGATCTCAACAGTGATGTTCATAGATAGATCTCAACAGTGATGTTCATAGATAAATCTCAACAGTGATGTTCATAGACAGATCTCAACAGTGGTGTTCATAGATAGTTCTCAACAGTGATGTTCATAGATAAATCTCAACAGTGGTGTTCATAGATTGTTCTCAACAGTGATGTTCATAGACAGATCTGAACAGTGGTGTTCATAGATAGATCTCAACAGTGGTGTTCATAGATAAATCTCAACAGTGATGTTCATAGACAGATCTCAACAGTGGTGTTCATAGATAAATCTCAACAGTGGTTTTCAGAGATAGATCTCAACAGTGGTGTTCATAGATAGATCTCAACAGTGATGTTCATAGATAAATCTTAACAGTGATGTTCATAGACAGATCTCAACAGCGGTGTTCATAGATAAATCTCAACAGTGGTGTTCATAGATAAATCTCAACAGTGGTGTTCATAGATAGATCTCATCAGTGATGTTCATAGATAGATCTTAACAGTGATGTTCATTGTTCATAGACAGATCTCAACAGCGGTGTTCATAGATAAATCTCAACAGTGGTGTTCATAGATAAATCTCAACAGTGGTGTTCATAGACAGATCTCAACAGTGGTGTTCATAGATAAATCTCAACAGTGGTGTTCATAGATAAATCACAACAGTGGTGTTGATAGATAAATCTCAACAGTGAATTTCATAGACAGATCTCAACAGTGGTGTTCATAGATAAATCTCAACAGTGGTGTTCATAGATAAATCTCAACAGTGGTGTTCATAGACAGATCTCACAGTGGGGTTCATAGATAAATCTCAACAGTGGTGTTCATAGATAAATCTCAACAGTGGTGTTCATAGATAAATCTCAACAGTGGTGTTCATAGATAAATCTCAACAGTGATGATCATAGACAGATCTCAACAGTGGTGTTCATAGATAAATTTCAACAGTTGTGTTCATAGATAAATCTCAACAGTGGTGTTCATAGATAGATCTGAACAGTGGTCTTCATAGACAGACCTCAACAGTGTTGTTCATAGACAGATCTTAACAGTTGTGGTCATAGACAGACCTCAACAGTGTTGTTCATAGACAGATCTTAACAGTTGTGGTCATAGATAAATCTCAACAGTTGTGGTCATAGATAGATCTCAACAGTGGTGTTCATAGACAGATCTCAACAGTGGTGTTCATAGACAGACCTCAACAGTGTTGTTCATAGACAGATCTTAACAGTTGTGGTCATAGATAAATCTCAACAGTTGTGGTCATAGAGAGATCTCAACAGTGGTGTTCATAGATATATCTGAAAAGTGGTGTTCATAGATAAATCTCAACAGCGGTGTTCATAGACAGATCTCAACAGTGGTGTTCATAGATAGATCTGAACAGTGGTGTTCATAAACATATCTCAACAGTGGTGTTCTTAGATAGATCTCAACAGTGATGTTCATAGACAGATCTCAACAGTGGCGTTCATAGACAGATCTCAACAGTGCTGTTCATAGATAGATCTCAACAGTGGTGTTCATAGATAGATCTCAACAGTGATGTTCATAAACATATCTCAACAGTGGTGTTCTTAGATAGATCTCAACAGTGATGTTCATAGATAAATCTCAACAGTGATGTTCATAGACAGATCTGAACAGTGGTGTTCATAGATAGATCTCAACAGTGGTGTTCATAGATAAATCTCAACAGTGGTGTTCATAGATAAATCTAGACAGTGGTGTTCATAGACAGATCTCAACAGTGGTGTTCATAGATAAATCTCAACAGTGGTGTTCATAGATAGATCTCATCAGTGATGTTCATAGATAAATCTTAACAGTGATGTTCATAGACAGATCTCAACAGTGATGTTCATAGATAAATCTCAACAGCGGTGTTCATAGATAAATCTCAACAGTGGAGTTCATAGATAAATCTCAACAGTGGTGTTCATAGATAAATCTCAACAGTGGTGTTCATAGACAGATCTCAACAGCGGTGTTCATAGATAAATCTCAACAGTGGTGTTCATAGATAGATCTCAACAGTGATGTTCATAGATAGATCTCAACAGTGATGTTCATAGATAGTTCTCAACAGTGATGTTCATAGATAGATCTCAACAGTGATGTTCATAGATAGATCTCAACAGTGATGTTCATAGATAGATCTCAACAGTGATGTTCATAGATAGATCTCAACAGTGATGTTCATATATAGATCTCAACAGTGATGTTCATAGATAGATCTCAACAGTGATGTTCATAGATAGATCTCAACAGTGATGTTCATAGATAAATCTCAACAGTGATGTTCATAGACAGATCTCAACAGTGGTGTTCATAGATAGTTCTCAACAGTGATGTTCATAGATAAATCTCAACAGTGGTGTTCATAGATTGTTCTCAACAGTGATGTTCATAGACAGATCTGAACAGTGGTGTTCATAGATAGATCTCAACAGTGGTGTTCATAGATAAATCTCAACAGTGATGTTCATAGACAGATCTCAACAGTGGTGTTCATAGATAAATCACAACAGTGGTTTTCAGAGATAGATCTCAACAGTGGTGTTCATAGATAGATCTCAACAGTGATGTTCATAGATAAATCTTAACAGTGATGTTCATAGACAGATCTCAACAGCGGTGTTCATAGATAAATCTCAACAGTGGTGTTCATAGATAAATCTCAACAGTGGTGTTCATAGATAGATCTCATCAGTGATGTTCATAGATAGATCTTAACAGTGATGTTCATTGTTCATAGACAGATCTCAACAGCGGTGTTCATAGATAAATCTCAACAGTGGTGTTCATAGATAAATCTCAACAGTGGTGTTCATAGACAGATCTCAACAGTGGTGTTCATAGATAAATCTCAACAGTGGTGTTCATAGATAAATCACAACAGTGGTGTTGATAGATAAATCTCAACAGTGAATTTCATAGACAGATCTCAACAGTGGTGTTCATAGATAAATCTCAACAGTGGTGTTCATAGATAAATCTCAACAGTGGTGTTCATAGACAGATCTCACAGTGGGGTTCATAGATAAATCTCAACAGTGGTGTTCATAGATAAATCTCAACAGTGGTGTTCATAGATAAATCTCAACAGTGGTGTTCATAGATAAATCTCAACAGTGATGATCATAGACAGATCTCAACAGTGGTGTTCATAGATAAATTTCAACAGTTGTGTTCATAGATAAATCTCAACAGTGGTGTTCATAGATAGATCTGAACAGTGGTCTTCATAGACAGACCTCAACAGTGTTGTTCATAGACAGATCTTAACAGTTGTGGTCATAGACAGACCTCAACAGTGTTGTTCATAGACAGATCTTAACAGTTGTGGTCATAGATAAATCTCAACAGTTGTGGTCATAGATAGATCTCAACAGTGGTGTTCATAGACAGATCTCAACAGTGGTGTTCATAGACAGACCTCAACAGTGTTGTTCATAGACAGATCTTAACAGTTGTGGTCATAGATAAATCTCAACAGTTGTGGTCATAGAGAGATCTCAACAGTGGTGTTCATAGATATATCTGAAAAGTGGTGTTCATAGATAAATCTCAACAGCGGTGTTCATAGACAGATCTCAACAGTGGTGTTCATAGATAGATCTGAACAGTGGTGTTCATAAACATATCTCAACAGTGGTGTTCTTAGATAGATCTCAACAGTGATGTTCATAGACAGATCTCAACAGTGGCGTTCATAGACAGATCTCAACAGTGCTGTTCATAGATAGATCTCAACAGTGGTGTTCATAGATAGATCTCAACAGTGATGTTCATAAACATATCTCAACAGTGGTGTTCTTAGATAGATCTCAACAGTGATGTTCATAGATAAATCTCAACAGTGATGTTCATAGACAGATCTGAACAGTGGTGTTCATAGATAGATCTCAACAGTGGTGTTCATAGATAAATCTCAACAGTGATGTTCATAGACAGATCTCAACAGTGGTGTTCATAGATAAATCTCAACAGTGGTGTTCATAGATAAATCTCAACAGTGGTGTTCATAGATAGATCTCATCAGTGATGTTCAGAGGTAGATCTCAACAGTGGTGTTCATAGATAGATCTCAACAGTGATGTTCATAGATAATTCTTAACAGTGATGTTCATAGACAGATCTCAACAGCGGTGTTCATAGATAAATCTCAACAGAGGTGTTCATAGATAAATCTCAACAGTGGTGTTCATAGATAGATCTCATCAGTGATGTTCATAGATAAATCTTAACAGTGATGTTCATAGACAGATCTCAACAGTGATGTTCATAGATAAATCTCAACAGCGGTGTTCATAGATAAATCTCAACAGTGGAGTTCATAGATAAATCTCAACAGTGGTGTTCATAGATAAATCTCAACAGTGGTGTTCATAGATAAATCTCAACAGTGGTGTTCATAGACAGATCTCAACAGCGGTGTTCATAGATAAATCTCAACAGTGGTGTTCATAGATAGATCTCAACAGTGATGTTCATAGATAGATCTCAACAGTGATGTTCATAGATAGTTCTCAACAGTGATGTTCATAGATAAATCTCAACAGTGATGTTCATAGACAGATCTCAACAGTGGTGTTCATAGATAAATCTCAATAGTGGTGTTCAGAGGTAGATCTCAACAGTGGTGTTCATAGATAGATCTCAACAGTGATGTTCATAGATAATTCTTAACAGTGATGTTCATAGACAGATCTCAACAGCGGTGTTCATAGATAAATCTCAACAGAGGTGTTCATAGATAAATCTCAACAGTGGTGTTCATAGATAGATCTCATCAGTGATGTTCATAGATAAATCTTAACAGTGATGTTCATAGACAGATCTCAACAGTGATGTTCATAGATAAATCTCAACAGCGGTGTTCATAGATAAATCTCAACAGTGGAGTTCATAGATAAATCTCAACAGTGGTGTTCATAGATAAATCTCAACAGTGGTGTTCATAGATAAATCTCAACAGTGGTGTTCATAGATAAATCTCAACAGTGGTGTTCATAGACAGATCTCAACAGCGGTGTTCATAGATAAATCTCAACAGTGGTGTTCATAGATAGATCTCAACAGTGATGTTCATAGATAGATCTCAACAGTGATGTTCATAGATAGTTCTCAACAGTGATGTTCATAGATAGATCTCAACAGTGATGTTCATAGATAGATCTCAACAGTGATGTTCATAGATAGATCTCAACAGTGATGTTCATAGATAGATCTCAACAGTGATGTTCATATATAGATCTCAACAGTGATGTTCATAGATAGATATCAACAGTGATGTTCATAGATAGATCTCAACAGTGATGTTCATAGATAAATCTCAACAGTGATGTTCATAGACAGATCTCAACAGTGGTGTTCATAGATAGTTCTCAACAGTGATGTTCATAGATAAATCTCAACAGTGGTGTTCATAGATTGTTCTCAACAGTGATGTTCATAGATAAATCTCAACAGTGATGTTCATAGATTGTTCTCAACAGTGATGTTCATAGATAAATCTCAACAGTGATGTTCATAGATAGTTCTCAACAGTGATGTTCATAGATAAATCTCAACAGTGATGTTCATAGATAGTTCTCAACAGTGATGTTCATAGACAGATCTCAACAGTGGCGTTCATAGACAGATCTCAACAGTGCTGTTCATAGATAGATCTCAACAGTGGTGTTCATAGATAGATCTCAACAGTGATGTTCATAAACATATCTCAACAGTGGTGTTCTTAGATAGATCTCAACAGTGATGTTCATAGACAGATCTCAACAGTGGCGTTCATAGACAGATCTCAACAGTGCTGTTCATAGATAGATCTCAACAGTGGTGTTCATAGATAGATCTCAACAGTGATGTTCATAAACATATCTCAACAGTGGTGTTCTTAGATAGATCTCAACAGTGATGTTCATAGATAAATCTCAACAGTGATGTTCATAGACAGATCTGAACAGTGGTGTTCATAGATAGATCTCAACAGTGGTGTTCATAGATAAATCTCAACAGTGATGTTCATAGACAGATCTCAACAGTGGTGTTCATAGATAAATCTCAACAGTGGTGTTCATAGATAAATCTCAACAGTGGTGTTCATAGATAGATCTCATCAGTGATGTTCATAGATAAATCTCAACAGTGATGTTCATAGACAGATCTCAACAGTGGTGTTCATAGATAAATCTCAATAGTGGTGTTCAGAGGTAGATCTCAACAGTGGTGTTCATAGATAGATCTCAACAGTGATGTTCATAGATAATTCTTAACAGTGATGTTCATAGACAGATCTCAACAGCGGTGTTCATAGATAAATCTCAACAGAGGTGTTCATAGATAAATCTCAACAGTGGTGTTCATAGATAGATCTCATCAGTGATGTTCATAGATAAATCTTAACAGTGATGTTCATAGACAGATCTCAACAGTGATGTTCATAGATAAATCTCAACAGCGGTGTTCATAGATAAATCTCAACAGTGGAGTTCATAGATAAATCTCAACAGTGGTGTTCATAGATAAATCTCAACAGTGGTGTTCATAGATAAATCTCAACAGTGGTGTTCATAGACAGATCTCAACAGCGGTGTTCATAGATAAATCTCAACAGTGATGTTCATAGATAGATCTCAACAGTGATGTTCATAGATAGTTCTCAACAGTGATGTTCATAGATAGATCTCAACAGTGATGTTCATAGATAGATCTCAACAGTGATGTTCATAGATAGATCTCAACAGTGATGTTCATAGATAGATCTCAACAGTGATGTTCATATATAGATCTCAACAGTGATGTTCATAGATAGATCTCAACAGTGATGTTCATAGATAGATCTCAACAGTGATGTTCATAGATAAATCTCAACAGTGATGTTCATAGACAGATCTCAACAGTGGTGTTCATAGATAGTTCTCAACAGTGATGTTCATAGATAAATCTCAACAGTGGTGTTCATAGATTGTTCTCAACAGTGATGTTCATAGACAGAATCTGAACAGTGGTGTTCATAGATAGATCTCAACAGTAGTGTTCATAGATAAATCTCAACAGTGATGTTCATAGACAGATCTCAACAGTGGTGTTCATAGATAAATCTCAACAGTGGTTTTCAGAGATAGATCTCAACAGTGGTGTTCATAGATAGATCTCAACAGTGATGTTCATAGATAAATCTTAACAGTGATGTTCATAGACAGATCTCAACAGCGGTGTTCATAGATAAATCTCAACAGTGGTGTTCATAGATAAATCTCAACAGTGGTGTTCATAGATAGATCTCATCAGTGATGTTCATAGATAGATCTTAACAGTGATGTTCATTGTTCATAGACAGATCTCAACAGCGGTGTTCATAGATAAATCTCAACAGTGGTGTTCATAGATAAATCTCAACAGTGGTGTTCATAGACAGATCTCAACAGTGGTGTTCATAGATAAATCTCAACAGTGGTGTTCATAGATAAATCACAACAGTGGTGTTGATAGATAAATCTCAACAGTGAATTTCATAGACAGATCTCAACAGTGGTGTTCATAGATAAATCTCAACAGTGGTGTTCATAGATAAATCTCAACAGTGGTGTTCATAGACAGATCTCACAGTGGGGTTCATAGATAAATCTCAACAGTGGTGTTCATAGATAAATCTCAACAGTGGTGTTCATAGATAAATCTCAACAGTGGTGTTCATAGATAAATCTCAACAGTGATGATCATAGACAGATCTCAACAGTGGTGTTCATAGATAAAATTCAACAGTTGTGTTCATAGATAAATCTCAACAGTGGTGTTCATAGATAGATCTGAACAGTGGTCTTCATAGACAGACCTCAACAGTGTTGTTCATAGACAGATCTTAACAGTTGTGGTCATAGACAGACCTCAACAGTGTTGTTCATAGACAGATCTTAACAGTTGTGGTCATAGATAAATCTCAACAGTTGTGGTCATAGATAGATCTCAACAGTGGTGTTCATAGACAGATCTCAACAGTGGTGTTCATAGACAGACCTCAACAGTGTTGTTCATAGACAGATCTTAACAGTTGTGGTCATAGATAAATCTCAACAGTTGTGGTCATAGAGAGATCTCAACAGTGGTGTTCATAGATATATCTGAAAAGTGGTGTTCATAGATAAATCTCAACAGCGGTGTTCATAGACAGATCTCAACAGTGGTGTTCATAGATAGATCTGAACAGTGGTGTTCATAAACATATCTCAACAGTGGTGTTCTTAGATAGATCTCAACAGTGATGTTCATAGACAGATCTCAACAGTGGCGTTCATAGACAGATCTCAACAGTGCTGTTCATAGATAGATCTCAACAGTGGTGTTCATAGATAGATCTCAACAGTGATGTTCATAAACATATCTCAACAGTGGTGTTCTTAGATAGATCTCAACAGTGATGTTCATAGATAAATCTCAACAGTGATGTTCATAGACAGATCTGAACAGTGGTGTTCATAGATAGATCTCAACAGTGGTGTTCATAGATAAATCTCAACAGTGGTGTTCATAGATAAATCTAGACAGTGGTGTTCATAGACAGATCTCAACAGTGGTGTTCATAGATAAATCTCAACAGTGGTGTTCATAGATAGATCTCATCAGTGATGTTCATAGATAAATCTCAACAGTGATGTTCATAGACAGATCTCAACAGTGGTGTTCATAGATAAATCTCAATAGTGGTGTTCAGAGGTAGATCTCAACAGTGGTGTTCATAGATAGATCTCAACAGTGATGTTCATAGATAATTCTTAACAGTGATATTCATAGACAGATCTCAACAGCGGTGTTCATAGATAAATCTCAACAGAGGTGTTCATAGATAAATCTCAACAGTGGTGTTCATAGATAGATCTCATCAGTGATGTTCATAGATAAATCTTAACAGTGATGTTCATAGACAGATCTCAACAGTGATGTTCATAGATAAATCTCAACAGCGGTGTTCATAGATAAATCTCAACAGTGGAGTTCATAGATAAATCTCAACAGTGGTGTTCATAGATAAATCTCAACAGTGGTGTTCATAGATAAATCTCAACAGTGGTGTTCATAGACAGATCTCAACAGCGGTGTTCATAGATAAATCTCAACAGTGGTGTTCATAGATAGATCTCATCAGTGATGTTCATAGATAAATCTTCACAGTGATGTTCATAGACAGATCTCAACAGTGATGTTCATAGATAAATCTCAACAGCGGTGTTCATAGATAAATCTCAACAGTGGAGTTCATAGATAAATCTCAACAGTGGTGTTCATAGATAAATCTCAACAGTGGTGTTCATAGATAAATCTCAACAGTGGTGTTCATAGACAGATCTCAACAGCGGTGTTCATAGATAAATCTCAACAGTGGTGTTCATAGATAGATCTCAACAGTGATGTTCATAGATAGATCTCAACAGTGATGTTCATAGATAGTTCTCAACAGTGATGTTCATAGATAGATCTCAACAGTGATGTTTATAGATAGATCTCAACAGTGATGTTCATAGATAGATCTCAACAGTGATGTTCATAGATAGATCTCAACAGTGATGTTCATATATAGATCTCAACAGTGATGTTCATAGATAGATCTCAACAGTGATGTTCATAGATAGATCTCAACAGTGATGTTCATAGATAAATCTCAACAGTGGTGTTCATAGATAGATCTCATCAGTGATGTTCATAGATAGATCTTAACAGTGATGTTCATTGTTCATAGACAGATCTCAACAGCGGTGTTCATAGATAAATCTCAACAGTGGTGTTCATAGATAAATCTCAACAGTGGTGTTCATAGACAGATCTCAACAGTGGTGTTCATAGATAAATCTCAACAGTGGTGTTCATAGATAAATCACAACAGTGGTGTTGATAGATAAATCTCAACAGTGAATTTCATAGACAGATCTCAACAGTGGTGTTCATAGATAAATCTCAACAGTGGTGTTCATAGATAAATCTCAACAGTGGTGTTCATAGACAGATCTCACAGTGGGGTTCATAGATAAATCTCAACAGTGGTGTTCATAGATAAATCTCAACAGTGGTGTTCATAGATAAATCTCAACAGTGGTGTTCATAGATAAATCTCAACAGTGATGATCATAGACAGATCTCAACAGTGGTGTTCATAGATAAATTTCAACAGTTGTGTTCATAGATAAATCTCAACAGTGGTGTTCATAGATAGATCTGAACAGTGGTCTTCATAGACAGACCTCAACAGTGTTGTTCATAGACAGATCTTAACAGTTGTGGTCATAGACAGACCTCAACAGTGTTGTTCATAGACAGATCTTAACAGTTGTGGTCATAGATAAATCTCAACAGTTGTGGTCATAGATAGATCTCAACAGTGGTGTTCATAGACAGATCTCAACAGTGGTGTTCATAGACAGACCTCAACAGTGTTGTTCATAGACAGATCTTAACAGTTGTGGTCATAGATAAATCTCAACAGTTGTGGTCATAGAGAGATCTTAACAGTGGTGTTCATAGATATATCTGAAAAGTGGTGTTCATAGATAAATCTCAACAGCGGTGTTCATAGACAGATCTCAACAGTGGTGTTCATAGATAGATCTGAACAGTGGTGTTCATAGACAGATCTCAACAGTGGTGTTCATAGACAGTTCTCAACAGTGATGTTCATAGATAGTTCTCAACAGTGATGTTCATAGATAGATCTCAACAGCGGTGTTCATAGACAGATCTCAACAGTGATGTTCATAGATAGATCTCAACAGTGATGTTCATAGATAGTTCTCAACAGTTATGTTCATAGATAGATCTCAACAGTGATGTTCATAGATAGATCTCAACAGTGATGTTCATAGATAGATCTCAACAGTGATGTTCATATATAGATCTCAACAGTGATGTTCATAGATAGATCTCAACAGTGATGTTCATAGATAGATCTCAACAGTGATGTTCATAGATAGATCTCAACAGTGATGTTCATAGATAAATCTCAACAGTGATGTTCATAGATAAATCTCAACAGTGATGTTCATAGATAGTTCTCAACAGTGATGTTCATAGATAAATCTCAACAGTGATGTTCATAGATAGTTCTCAACAGTGATGTTCATAGACAGATCTCAACAGTGGCGTTCATAGACAGATCTCAACAGTGCTGTTCATAGATAGATCTCAACAGTGGTGTTCATAGATAGATCTCAACAGTGATGTTCATAAACATATCTCAACAGTGGTGTTCGTAGATAGATCTCAACAGTGATGTTCATAGACAGATCTCAACAGTGGCGTTCATAGACAGATCTCAACAGTGCTGTTCATAGATAGATCTCAACACTGGTGTTCATAGATAGATCTCAACAGTGATGTTCATAAACATATCTCAACAGTGGCGTTCTTAGATAGATCTCAACAGTGATGTTCATAGATAAATCTCAACAGTGATGTTCATAGACAGATCTGAACAGTGGTGTTCATAGATAGATCTCAACAGTGGTGTTCATAGATAAATCTCAACAGTGATGTTCATAGACAGATCTCAACAGTGGTGTTCATAGATAAATCTCAACAGTGGTGTTCATAGATAAATCTCAACAGTGGTGTTCATAGATAGATCTCATCAGTGATGTTCATAGATAAATCTCAACAGTGATGTTCATAGACAGATCTCAACAGTGGTGTTCATAGATAAATCTCAATAGTGGTGTTCAGAGGTAGATCTCAACAGTGGTGTTCATAGATAGATCTCAACAGTGATGTTCATAGATAATTCTTAACAGTGATGTTCATAGACAGATCTCAACAGCGGTGTTCATAGATGAATCTCAACAGAGGTGTTCATAGATAAATCTTAACAGTGGTGTTCATAGATAGATCTCATCAGTGATGTTCATAGATAAATCTTAACAGTGATGTTCATAGACAGATCTCAACAGTGATGTTCATAGATAAATCTCAACAGCGGTGTTCATAGATAAATCTCAACAGTGGAGTTCATAGATAAATCTCAACAGTGGTGTTCATAGATAAATCTCAACAGTGGTGTTCATAGATAAATCTCAACAGTGGTGTTCATAGACAGATCTCAACAGCGGTGTTCATAGATAAATCTCAACAGTGGTGTTCATAGATAGATCTCAACAGTGATGTTCATAGATAGATCTCAACAGTGATGTTCATAGATAGTTCTCAACAGTGATGTTCATAGATAGATCTCAACAGTGATGTTCATAGATAGATCTCAACAGTGATGTTCATAGATAGATCTCAACAGTGATGTTCATAGATAGATCTCAACAGTGATGTTCATATATAGATCTCAACAGTGATGTTCATAGATAGATCTCAACAGTGATGTTCATAGATAGATCTCAACAGTGATGTTCATAGATAAATCTCAACAGTGATGTTCATAGACAGATCTCAACAGTGGTGTTCATAGATAGTTCTCAACAGTGATGTTCATAGATAAATCTCAACAGTGGTGTTCATAGACTGTTCTCAACAGTGGTGTTCATAGATAGATCACAACAGTGGTGTTCATAGATAAATCTCAACAGTGATGTTCATAGACAGATCTCAACAGTGGTGTTCATAGATAAATCTCAACAGTGGTTTTCAGAGATAGATCTCAACAGTGGTGTTCATAGATAGATCTCAACAGTGATGTTCATAGATAAATCTTAACAGTGATGTTCATAGACAGATCTCAACAGCGGTGTTCATAGATAAATCTCAACAGTGGTGTTCATAGATAAATCTCAACAGTGGTGTTCATAGATAGATCTCATCAGTGATGTTCATAGATAGATCTTAACAGTGATGTTCATTGTTCATAGACAGATCTCAACAGCGGTGTTCATAGATAAATCTCAACAGTGGTGTTCATAGATAAATCTCAACAGTGGTGTTCATAGACAGATCTCAACAGTGGTGTTCATAGATAAATCTCAACAGTGGTGTTCATAGATAAATCACAACAGTGGTGTTGATAGATAAATCTCAACAGTGAATTTCATAGACAGATCTCAACAGTGGTGTTCATAGATAAATCTCAACAGTGGTGTTCATAGATAAATCTCAACAGTGGTGTTCATAGACAGATCTCACAGTGGGGTTCATAGATAAATCTCAACAGTGGTGTTCATAGATAAATCTCAACAGTGGTGTTCATAGATAAATCTCAACAGTGGTGTTCATAGATAAATCTCAACAGTGATGATCATAGACAGATCTCAACAGTGGTGTTCATAGATAAATTTCAACAGTTGTGTTCATAGATAAATCTCAACAGTGGTGTTCATAGATAGATCTGAACAGTGGTCTTCATAGACAGATCTCAACAGTGCTGTTCGTAGATCTGAACAGTGATGTTCATAGACAGATCTCAACAGTTGTGTTCATAGACAGATCTCAGCAGTGGTGTTCATAGACAGATCTCAACAGTGATGTCCATAGATAAATCTCAACAGTGTTGTTCATAGATGTCAACAGTGGTGTTCATAGACAGATCTCAACTGTGGTGTTCATAGATAGATCTCAACAGTGGTGTTCATAGACAGATCTCAACAGTGATGTTCATAGACAGATCTCAACAGTGGTGTTCATAGACAGATCTCAACAGTGATGTTCATAAATCTCAACAGTGGTGTTCATAGATAGATCTCAACAGTGGTGTTCATAGACAGATCTCAATAGTGGTGTTCATAGATAGATCTCAACAGTGGTGTTCATAGATAGATCTCAACAGTGGTGTTCATAGACAGATCTCAACAGTGATGTTCATAGACAGATCTCAACAGTGGTGTTCATAGATAGATCTCAACAGTGATGTTCATAAATCTCAACAGTGGTGTTCATAGATAGATCTCAACAGTGGTGTTCATAGACAGATCTCAACAGTGATGTTCATAGACAGATCTCAACAGTGGTGTTCATAGACAAATCTCAACAGTGATGTTCATAAATCTCAACAGTGGTGTTCATAGATAGATCTCAACAGTGGTGTTCATAGATAGATATACAGTGAAACCCAGAACTCTCAAGATTAGTGAAATGTTCTTTCTAACAAGCGTTATCAACGCACAGACTAAAGATGGAGACTCTTCATTGATTTCGAGGCTTTGTTTTCACAAACTATACGATGTCGTTTGTTATTTTAAAAAATTGGGTAATTAATGTTGTAATTGTCTCAGCCTATGATATATCCGTATATTTATTGAATCTATTAAATTGTAAAAAGTATAGTACCCCTTTAAGACCTTTAGATCTATAGGGCAGATGATCTATATCAGTGTTTCCCAAAGTGGTCTATATAGACCCCCAGGGGTCTACGAAGACTTCCAAGGGGTCTACGAAAGTTTAAAAGGGAATTGGGGGTCCATGAGATGTGCATGGGAGTCTACGATAAAGAATCTCAATTTAGCCTGTCTTGACTTTTATTTTGACAATTGGAATCTTTTCATACACACATTTATGATTTGTAACTTAGGAAATCCTTAAATTTTTATCATACTGATTAAATGAAAAATTGTTTTATTTAATTGAATAACTATATTTAAAGTTATAACATTAACAAAAAGAAATGTAGACTGTACAGCGTTAAGTATTTAAAGTTGAACTTCATTACTGCCTTGTCAAACAAGCGAGTGTTAATGTGCCTTTTTTTTTATGATGCTATGAAAGCAATTAAGCTGTAGGATCATTTGAGCGTTTTACTATATCTCTTTACTTATAGTAAAATACTGAAAACCTCACACGATAAGCAAATTATTGATTTTACCAGCCATTGAAAAAATTGTAAAAACTCTTTCATGAACTTATATCATTAAAAGAATTTCATGTTTGGGTTTTGTGGCCGGTGTCTTGTTTTGTGGCCGGTGTCTTGTTTTGTGACCGGTGTCTTGTTTTAGGCCTCTTGATGAAGAATGCAATTTTGAAGACATGGTCGACATTCTCTGGTGACACTCCAAAAGGACAAATGTCAATGGTCCCAATTTTGAGCTTCCAAAACATGTTTTCTCATTATGATGTGAACGGTTCTGATGTGAAAAATTATAGGTGATCCTATCGGGATAGTTTATAATAGATTTCATCGAATGAGAGCTTGTCCATTTCTCGTTTTTACAATTGGCTATTAGTTTCTTCATTTCTTCCGGATAAAGTGCGATGTTGAAATGTGTATTTGTTTTCTTACATTTGGCAAGTGTGTCAGCCTTCTATTTCCTTCTATTTCAACATTGGAGAACAGTGTTCTTGCTGTTGTTGAGCTTTACAAGGTCACACAATATGTTTTGTACAAAATCTTTTGGATGTTCCTTCAGATTATATGGATAATTACATCCTAGCGGCATTACCCAAACCTCCCGACGGGAGATGCGAGTAGGCAAGGTGACCACCGAACGTCATTCCAGGCATCATGAGTTATTTTATTCAGGAGGAATCAGAGTTTCTCAAGCTTTAAAGGACTATTTTTAGATTGGTCTCGAAAAAAAATTAACTGTTTGGCGAACTTGGCCAATGCACCTATTTCTTCTCTGTGGTTGTCATAGAGCTCATTAGTTACAATGAACTTAATTTTTTTAATTATTTTTTCTCCATGAGCCCATTCAATGAGTATTCCAGCTCCTCTGTTTGTTGTGGCTTTCTGAGAACCATCCATGCAAACTCTGACCAATTGGTTGTTAGGGCAATGGATTTGTAGAAAAGTTCACTAAATTCTTAAGCTTTGTTGGAATATAATCAAATATTTCTTTCTTCTTATGTAAGTCTTTGCAAACGACATATTTCTGCAAACAACATATTTCTCTATACAGCTGGCTGAGTCAACCTTGTCTGGTAATGATTTTTTAAAATTATTATGGCTCAAGAAATTTACGAAAAACTGCTCTTTGTGAAAACTAAGGCACATTAATATTTAATGTTTTAAAGAACTACTTCATAAAACAGCGAATCCCTATATGAAAAATTATCTCCGTAGCAACGGATGGTGAGCTTGCAAGCCTTTAAAAACAAAAAGTTTCCAATGTGTTTAGTGATTGAATGCTATACGTATTCACTGTTCTATCATGGGTTTTAAGTTGTGCCCATTTAATAGATTTATTTTTAAAAAATTAATTCAACTTATATTGTAGTTTTAAATTACTTGTTCACTCCTCGTATCACTGGTTAGAAATTAGTTAAACAAAATGTGTAATTTGAAATTGATGAATTTTCAAAAATTTAATATAACTTAAGCAGGGGGTCTACGGAAAACCAGAAAATACGGCAAGGGGTCTACGAGAGAAAAAAGTTTGGGAACCACTGATCTATATCTATGACCGACGGCTAACGAGGGTGCCATGTGGCTTTACTTTCCTCAACTTAAGTCAGGTACCCATTAGAGTTGGGTAGACTCAGTGGCGTCGTAAAAATGCAGGAATCATAATCCCTGTGTTCACCGAGATTCGAACCCAGGACCTCTCGTTTTGGAAAACATACTTTCACCATTAAATTGTAAGCCTAGTTTTTATGTTGGTTTTTTTTTTTGTTCTTTGTTGTAGGGCTTTGTCCTCATTTTGTCCTTCTTTGGGTGTGCATGTGTCTGGTGACCCAAGTGTACAGTGTCACTCAAACGCAAGTCTTTAGTTTCAATTCTATGTGACTGATGAAGATAAGAAAGTAAGCGGAATGCTTGTTATAAACTAAGTTTGGGGTTTTAGAATCTCGTGATGAGACAATGAAGAGACTTTATTTCCTACCTATACGTATCGGACACCATTTTCTTCTCCTTCAGTTTCTTTGCCCTGTAGATCTCTAGCACTCTTGGTTTGGCCAGACGAATCATGTCAAACAACATTTTGTAATGGGCCGGGTCCAGGCATCTCATCCGTGTTCTCTTCGGCTTGCCGTTACAGTTGATGCTGTCTTTCCCACAGGCTCGCTTGAAGGTGACGATAAACTCGACATATTCCTGGCACACAACACAGTTACAGGTCAACTATCGTCACGTGGCACAATTAGATTTTATATACCGGTACACATTTTTACCCACGGCTTTAGGACATTCACTCGGGATGTATAGATATTCATTTTAGATTTGAAAACATTCAGATAGACGTAGGGAGGACATAAATAACTGTTCATTTAGAAAACCTGGTACTGAAGGACGACCACAAAGACAGCGAATATAATTTCATTTATCATGGAACTGGGGAAGATTACCAGGGATGGAAGATATTTTGATAACTCACTCCAGTTGATGGAAGCAATGTCCATTGACCAAAAGTGTTGCCAACTCAAAATCATCGTAAATAGTTGGTTTCAAAAACATTTGAACTTTACTGTCTTTCTACTACTTATAGATTTGTCAGAGAGAGATCACTTAATAATTGTTGATAAGAATGTTGAATTAATAAATTGAAGTATTTTTAAAAAGTATAATTTTCGATGTGGGTAGTTCTCGCAAGTCATTAAAGGCTTAATATAATAATAAGGGATGTGCGAATGATGTAGTTATCTTCTCTTTTTAAAAAAGTCTGTAGGATAATAATTCAAATGAGCTTGTTTATATATATATTTTATAGATAGATAAATAGATAGATAGATAGATAGATAGATAGATATAGATAGATAGATATAGATAGATAGATAGATAGATAGATAGATAGATAGATAGATAGATAGATAGATAGATAGACAACTACATACATATCCGTCTCGCAGAGTTCTCACCTTCTTGGGCAACATTTTCTGAAAGAACTTGAGCCACTTCCTGAGCAGCTCTCTCTGCCTGTCTATGGGCAGTCTGATGAATTCAATCAACACAGAGTCACTGTCACTAAAGTAATCGCCCAGAGCTGACGTCTCTATCTCTGAGAGAAACAGCATTAGTCACTACAGCAAAGAAAACAAATTTACTAGCAGCCTATACGACGATTCGATTAGCATTGCCCATCAAATGAAGGTTTTGATAGACAATGTTTACAATTTACACTCCAAGACTCTCTACTGAGTCAAGTAAAAAGAAAAGTAAAGTTCCCCTTTCAGACAAAGAGGTCTATTGGGCAAATGATGTAAAGGTCACCTGTATCTGTGGCTCACGGTTAACGAGAGTGTCATCTTGCCAACACAACGACCAACCGCCTTTACTTTACCCCAACTAATGTCAAGTACCCATTAGAGCTGAGTGGACTCTAAAGATCCCGAAATTTTGCCCAAGTTTAGCCTTTTGAAGTTAATGACTGGTACTTGTCATTTTATCGTTTACCCAAAGTTCTCATCAAACCCTTTTTTATTAAAGGTGCACTACAACAAACCTTCAATAAGGGGAGTCCCTTTCAACATACTGGTCCTTTTATTTCTACTTTTGGAACAGGTTTAGATCTAAGATATAGTTTACATATCCTGTGCCAGAGAATGAGTAAAACCCCACGAACACTACTACTACTACCAATAATAATAATAATCTGTATTTCTTTGAAATGTATTGAAAAAGAGTGACGATGAGCTCCTTTCATTTAACAGCAGGAAGTGAAGTACGGTAGTCACATGTCTAACTATGTCAATGGATATTTCTGTTTAGATTTAAGCTCCAGTGGTAGATGACAAGATGCTCAACATTCAGACATGTAGATTATGGTGTAGGTCTGTGGTTTAGAAATGGTTAAGGTGGTTCAGGCGGATAGTCTTGGGTTTGTTGGATAGCCATGTACAAAGAAATGACAACGCCTAACAAACTGGACAGTATTAACTTCCTCCCCCGCAAAGAACAATGTACAAATTTTCCAACTAAGAACAGGACACACACCACTTTTAAATTACCACCTGAACAAAATAAACTTCACACAACTCCCCCTTTGCAGACACTGCGCCCACCCCTTTGAAACCGTAAACCATATCCTCTTTGAATGCCCCTCCCTAAGCCACCTTAGGCAGACCCTACTTCCACTACAGCCCAACATAACCAACACCCTGTACGGCAGTGCTGAACAACTGAAGAAAACAGCACACTTTTTTTCCTTGGCACAGTCTGCAAAAGAGCTCACAGCTCAGCAGCAATAAAGCTGGCTAGAAGAAGTTGGATAGTATGTGGTTCAGTGGAGGGGGGATCAGGAAAAGGTCTAGAACTCAATGAATTTGTCTGATGACCAGGAGGATGGTCGGGTTCTCTGTGTGAGTGGGGTGGGGCTGTGGATCAGATGTTCTATAGTTCAGGGAATGGTCTGTGGTTCAGGGAGATGTCTGTGGTTCAGGGAGATGTCTGTGGTTCAGTGAGATGTTCAGGAAATGGTCAGTGGTTCAGAGAGATGTCTAAGGTTCATGAAGATGTTCAGGAAATAGTCAGTGGTTCAGGGAGATGTTAAGGAAATTGTCAGTGGTTCAGGGAGATGTCAGTGGTTCAGGAAGATGTCTGTGGTTCAGGAAGATGTTCTATACTTCGTGAAGATGGTCTGTGGTTCAGGGAGATGGATTATAGTTCAGGGAATTGTCTGTGGTTCAGGGAGAGGTTCTGTAGTTTAGGGAGATGGTCTGTAGTTCCGGGAGATGTTCTATAGTTCAGGGAGATGGTCTGTAGTTCCGGGAGATGTTCTATAGTTCAGGGAATGGTCTGTGGTTCAGAGAGATGTTCTATAGTTCAGGGAGATGGTCTGTAGTAAGGGGGCGTGGTGACTGAGTGGTCAAGCGCTTGGCTTATGAACCGAAAGGTCTCAGGTTCGAATCTCGGTGAAGGCTGGGGTTTTGAGCTTCGTAAAATTTAGGACGCCCCTGATTCCACCCAACTCTAATGGGCACTTGGCATTAGTTGAGGATAGTAAAGGCAGTTGGTCGTTGTGATGGCAACATGACACCCTGTGAACTTGAACTATTGGCTATAGAAGCGCACGATGTCCTTTACATTATAAGCAAGATTCTTTTTTTTTTACCAAATGTCAGACAGCTATTTAGAGGAGATATTTGAAAAGTGTCAGAAAGTACACCTGTCACTAGCGTACTTGTTCTCACACACACGGTATGTACTCATAAGCTAGAGCTAGTCATTCAATTGTAAGCACAAGAAATAATTCAAGTTGGCCAACAGCACATAAATGTAGGGTCAGTGACGTCATGCTAGCTAGTTTTCTCCCAGTGCATAGGCTCGTGCTGTGAGAATATAAACATTGGAACACAAGATGCGCGTGACTTGCAATGCTATTAAAGAATAAGTACCAAAAGACGTGAGTATAAGATACATTAAATAGGTACATCTGACTACAAGAGTAATGTTCATTTCAAAACGCGACTATTTGTTTCACGGACTTTGAGCCATCGTACAAACTAACACATGAACAACTTGTTGAATTGCGCATCACAAACAAGAAAATATCTGGATTCGAACTCATGGCTCAAGCTTTCCCAGGCTTCTCAAGCCAACATGGCAGTGGAGAGCCTATGAACATTGAAGATTGTATAGTTATTTATTGTTTCTATAGTCTTGTTCTATTTTTCAGGTTTGTGTTCACGAAGACTAAGAAGATCGCATATAAAGGGGACTAATTCAGCTTGTACCACCACATCTGCCAATTACAATTTCTTTCCCTTGTTCGAGATACCAACAAAATAATTTTTATTACCAACAGTTAATTAACTAATTGGTTAATTTTTTTGTATTGATTCTTGTGTCGGGTAAAAGAAATAAGTGTGCAAAATTTCAGCTTGATCCGATTTTGGGTGTGGTGCACAAACGTTTTACCAGACAGACAGAGTGAGTTGAGATAAGCTTTGTGAAAAAAACAAGGAATCTATCTCAAACATATAACGTATACAAGGTGTAATTGTATCCAATACTTACAGGGAACGTAAAGGGGACTAATTCAGCTTATACCAACACTTCAGTCAAGTACAATTTCTAACTCTTGTGCGAGATACCAAAGAAAATAATTAAAACCAATTAACTAATTGATTCATTTTTTTTTTGTATTGATTCTTGCGTTTTTAGGTAAAAGAAATGATTGCGCGTTCGCTTGACCCGAGTTAAGGTGTCGGATAAAAAACTTGATCAAACTTTTTTACCAGACAGAGTGAGTTGATGTAAGCTTTGTAAAAAGGACTACAGACATTTCAGTTTTGAACCATATTACAAGTGCAAAAAATGTAGTGAACACAGAAAGTGAGTAGGCCCTACATCAAGTCAAGAAAGTCACTCTACCAGAGTCTACCCTTCCATAGTTTCTTTTACCACCAGTCTGTGTTAGTACCAGACTTTCATTGGGTCAGTCTTTCCTTACTTTCTTGACAAATATTTCCCTTTCCGTCCTATCATACAATTGGATGCACAATCAGCCGAATTATGTTACTATGAGTAGAGACCGACCGATACATTATGTAAAGAAAAATACACCCCATTGATGTCAAACGAATTTTAGATTTAACTAATTAAAAATACATGGAACAGCGATTAAAATGGCATCTTAATTTTTTATTTTTTTTTCTCCAATAAAATCAGCGGTGACAGTTCAGTAGTCTTGATAACAGCTTGAATTCGATTTGAAACAACACAGTCTCACAATCATACAAAATACAAGTTGTTCATAATTCACACAGTGCCTGATTAATCTACGGGGTTGATTGTATGCCTTTGTCTCTTTCTAGGTTGAGGTTCGAAACCTACTTCTGCCTTACATTTTTTAAAACCAGACGCGACTGGACAGACAGACAAGTGAATTCAAAGTTTTCACTAAATAAATAACTATGTCAAGATATTGATTTGCCTGTTATAGTTGAAGGCGAGTTAATCACTCTTACCAAAGTTTTGAAATGCGCCTATTTTTCTTATATAATACAGACGTTACTTCAAAAAAGAAGATGATTACGTCCTACGCGTCATGCATGTTAACCAATGACCTAAACTCCCCCAAGTCACTGGTTTTTCTGGCTAGCTCAGGCAACCCATTCCATGCTCTAATAGCACTAGGGAAGAAGGAGTATTTGTACAAATTTGTCCTAGCATATGGGACGAGGAATGTGCCTTTATTTTTGTGTCTTTCAGAGTATTTTATTCAATTTTGTTTTTGTATTTGAAGATTATGGTTCAGTGTTTTATGTATAATTGCTACTTTACTTTTGAGTCTTCTGTCCTGAAGGCTTCCTAAATTTAGTGATTTTACTAATGTTGTTACTCTAGTCAAATGTGAATATTCGTTTGTTATGAGTCTCACTGGTCTATTTTGTGTTTGTTCCAGTTTCTTAATGTTTTCTTGAGTTGAGGTGTCCCACACGGTGGATGCATATTCTATTATTGGCCTAACCAAGGTTAAATAACATTTTAGTTTTATGTTCTTATTTGATTTATAGAATTTTTTAATAAACCCTAATGCTTTGTTGGATTTTTCATAAAAGCCATTATGATATATTTATCTTCATACAAAATTATGAACTGTCGAAACTGTCACTCTAAAAGTAACAGCATACAGTTAACACAGTTATAGCTATATCGAACTGGTGTATATCGTCCCATCTATTAAGTGCCCACATCAGACCTGGCTAATACTACAAGATTCAGACTGTATAACGATTACACCGTTCTCTTATTCGATAAAACGACATGAAAAGAAATGAAACCTGAGATCTCCACTCATGGCACTATTTGGCCAGCTTTCTCATTTTATTTTAAGGTTTTATCGGCTGTTTTTATTTCATTATCTGCTCTACGGCGCCAGGTAGTCGCCCTTTAATTGCCATTTCTTGCCTGGTGAGATAAATGATCTCAGTTTTGGGTGGAGGGTGAGAAACTAAAGATCCTCTTTCAGACCTAATGGTCTATAGGGCAGATGATGTAAAGGCACAGTAAAGATCATCTTTTTCTGTGGCCTACGATTAACGTGGGTGTCATGAGGCTAGCACAACGACCAAGCGCCTTTACTTTTCCCCAGGTATCCATTAGATCTGGGTGGACTCAGTGGCGCCCAAAGATCCAGAAAATTAAAAATCCCAGTCTTCACCAGGATTGGAACCCGGGACCACCGGTTGGGAATCGAAGCGCTTTATCGCTCAGCAACCGCGCCTCCGGTGGAGGATGAAGTACACGAATAATACCGAATTCGAATCCCAGAGTAGCTACTCGGTTCTAATGGCCACGTCACATAAGGAAAGTAGGTCGTTGTGTTAGCCACATGACGCCATAGTTTACATTAAAAGTAACATATGGACTTAAAAGTAACATATGGACTTAACAGACCACAAGTCTCAAAAGGAAATTTTTATTATCATTTTTGAACGTATTTAGATCACTATGCCTGCAGTTGTTTATCTCTAAACTCTATTAATTAAAGAGTTAAGTGTGAGCTGATTAAGAAACATCAAGATCAAAGAGTTTGAAACGTAAACAGGCTTTCATGTTTTCCTAGCAACCTCCAAACATTCATTCTTCAGAGCTCTCCAGTCGGATATCACAGAAGAGAAAGAGTGAACTCAAGGATTCCAACATGTTTCGGTATTCAGACCAGCTTTTTTTTTTATTAAGCGAGCATTGACAAGAAGAAAATACAAAATAAAGTTACCCCCCATCCCAAACACAAACTCGCCTGAGCACAAACTTTGTGGCACTCTGCCATCCCATCCTCTAGGTAAGCCCCATCACATGTTAGCACAAACTTTGTGGCACTCTGCCATCCCATACTCTAGGTAAGCCCTATCACATGTTAGCACAAACTTTGTGGCACTCTGCCATCCCATCCTCTAGGTAAGCCCCATCACATGTTATCACAAACTTCGTGGCACTCTGCCATCCCATCCTCTAGGTAAGCCCCATCACATGTTAGCACAAACTTTGTGGCACTCTGCCATCCCATCCTCTAGGTAAGCTCCATCACATGTTAGCACAAACTTTGTGGCACTCTGCCATCCCATCTTCCAGGTAAGCCCCATCACATGTTAGCACAAACTTTGTGGCACTCTGCCATCCCATCCTCTAGGTAAGCCCCATCACATGTTAGCACAAACTTTGTGACACTCTGCCATCCCATCCTCTAGGTAAGCCCCATCACATGTTAGCACAAACTTTGTGACACTCTGTCATCCCATCCTCTAGGTAAGCCCCATCACATGTTAGCACAAACTTTGTGACACTCTGTCATCCCATCCTCTAGGTAAGCCCCATCACATGTTAGCACAAACTTTGTGGCACTCTGCCATCCCATCTTCCAGGTAAGCCCCATCACATGTTAGCACAAACTTTGTGGCACTCTGCCATCCCATCCTCTAGGTAAGCCCCATCACATGTTAGCACAAACTTTGTGACACTCTGCCATCCCATCCTCTAGGTAAGCCCCATCACATGTTAGCACAAACTTTGTGACACTCTGTCATCCCATCCTCTAGGTAAGCCCCATCACATGTTAGCAACCATGGACCGATGATATTTTCTTTTATTACATGGCCTCCTTAAAGACAGCGTCATTTTTTTCCTGGATAACACTAATTTAGATTCTTGAACTCAAGGTTTGTTTATCTAAGAGTACCCACCCAAAACTTCCTGTCTGCCCATTATGTTCCAGTTTAGATTCTTGAACTGAAGGTTTGTTTATCTAAGAGTACCCACCCAAAACTTCCAGTCTGCCCATTATGTTCCAGTTTAGATTCTTGAACTGAAGGTTTGTTTATCTAAGAGTACCCACCCAAAACTTCCTGTCTGCCCATTATGTTCTTCTGAATAGAAGGGATGCGATGGGATAAACGGCTATGATAATCTTAATTAACATTTGTGTGATGACAATTACTTGAAGTTTGTGTGAAGACTATTACTTGACGTTTGTGTGAAGACTATTACTTGACGTTTGTGTGAAGACTATTTCTTGACGTTTGTGTAATGACATTTACTTGAAGTTTGTGTGAAGACTATTACTTGACGTTTGTGTGAAGACTATTACTTGACGTTTGTGTGAAGACTATTACTTGACTTTTGTGTGAAGACTATTACTTGACGTTTGTGTGCTGTGTGGGGGGCTGTATGTAAACAAGTGCAACTCACCTGACATGGAACTGGTACGGATCATGTGACGGTCATCATCACTGAATGCTTCACGCGCACGGAAGAAGAACCTGGACTTCACAGTGTCGGTGACGTCACACCACCGAGAGGACAGCATAGCATCTACCTCACAGGTGGACGCCCCTGGGTTCTGCACCTCAAGCTGACTACGGTTTTCGCTAACAGCACACAAGGGATATGTTGATGGAGTAAACAAAATATACTGAAAACTAACAAACGAGGCTCCCTTTCCCCACGCTCATCCCTCTAGTAAAATTAAGAGCTTCTGAGCTACACAATACCTAGCACAATTCTCGCCCGCCTTCAATTAGATCAACTAACCGAGACAAAATTCAGATTAATTAGACCGTAAATGGAGCCGGGCATCAGTAGACATTTATTTCACTGTGTAGATATAGCCAATAGTAGACCCAAAGTATACGTTTACAATATAGATAAACAATGTAGCTTATACTGGTTAGACCAGTGGTTCCCAAACTTTTTTGTCTCGTAGACCCCTTGCCTTGTTTTCTAGTTTTCGGTAGAAATTGCATTTTCGCAAATTCATCAAGTCAATTTTTTGTTAAAACTAATTTTTAACTGTAGTGAGTTGAAGAGTAAAAAAACTTTACACCAGATACACCAAAAAGCTAGCTATTTTTAGTTATCTACCAGATGAAATCTCGCATTACAAAATTTCGGAAGAATTTTTTTTAGACAATACAACTTAAAACAAAGAGACAAAAGTTGTAAGCGACTAGGTTCTTGGGCAGGGCAGAAGACGAACAAGTCAAGAAGCAATACTACATAAAACACTGGAGCAGAACTTATAATACATTAACATAACGTGATAAGATACTCAGAAGACATAAACATAAAGGTGCATTTCTTATTCCATATGCTAGGACACATTTGTAAACGTGCACATTCTTCTCTAGTGCCATTAGAGCATGGCATGGGTTGCTGAGCCAGTCGTTGAGTTCAAGTCTCTAGTTATCATGTACGACAAGATATATGAAGTTAAATTAAATTAGAAGTTCTCAACGTTTGAAGCTCCAACGGTGTAACTTTAATGTTAGGGAGGGTTTCAAACAGATAGTATTTGGACCTAGTAAAATACTTCCACGAACTGACCTAAATCTAACAGAACTAAAGCTGAAACATTCTGTATGGTGCTCATCTCACCTGGCCCATAATATGAAGGCGTGCTCCTCCAGGACTGGATCAGCCATAAGTCCACATATTTGGCTAGATCGTCGTGGTCGTCTCTGATTGTTGCTGCCAGTGGACTCGCTACTGCTACTTCTGTCAGAGAAATACAGAGATGCATTAGACGAAAGCTACTTCTGTGAGATGAGTTAGACTAAAGCTACTTATGTCAAAGAGACTAAAGCTTATCCAGCTAAAAATGCCGACTCGACCCCGACCAACCTTCTTTCATTTCCATTAGGCAGATTAAAACTAGATCTAATAAGTGTTTTTTTTTTAAAGCAAAATTTTTATAAAAATGTAGCTAAGAGATGCAATGTATCTGAATAATATTAGGACCAGATATTTCTCCTGAGAAGGTAGGTTACAGAACATGGGGACATTGGAAAAGTTATATTTTAAAATACAAAGTTTCTCCCTCGTCTCCCCCCACAAGAGATTGGGAGCACCGATAATGCTAGAAGAACATGGAAGACGAAATATAGTGTAGGTGAAAAAGAAAAGGTAAGCCTGTGCTATCATTGAGTCCTTATCAAGTACACCTTGAAAGTCTGTATATTTGATTTATCAAATACCTCTACAATGTTACTTTATTGAATTCGTGAAACTTTGCCTGAATTTGTTGAATGTAGAATTTCTAAAATGGTCAAAATATTTGAATCCAACTACTTTCAAAATATTAAGGTGCACTAGAAGAATGGTGTGAACATAGTTCATTTGTTCTTTAACCTCAATATCCTGAAACACACTTTTTGTTCAGCAGCTATTATAGTAGAAGTAAAAACTACGATCAACAAAAGAGAAAATCAAAGTGTTTGTTAGTGTTTACCTTTTCCTTGGCTTTGATTTCTTGACTGGCCAGTCCTCCTCGCAGAAAACATCATAGTCTCCAAGAGCTTCCTCCGCTTTCCTCGTCTTCTTTCTGAATCTCTTGCCTGGCAAGGTCACAGCGGCCTTGACCTCACCCTCTGTGCTCGTGTTGGCGTTCTCCGTGCTAGAAGTTTCCTTGGCTGAAGCCTCAATGTCAGAGCCCACGGGGGGCAACGATGCACACACTGAGACCGTTGTCTTGATTTTCTCCTTAGAAATGGGCGTTCTGCCCGAGCCAGGGGAATGCTTTCCAGTTTTTTTAGATTTGGTGGAAGACTTTTTTACGCGTGCTCGCTTGCTTTTCAAGGATTTTACCTTCGGGC
The DNA here is from genome assembly GCA_036873155.1 of Biomphalaria sudanica. Taxonomy (NCBI): domain Eukaryota; kingdom Metazoa; phylum Mollusca; class Gastropoda; family Planorbidae; genus Biomphalaria; species Biomphalaria sudanica. The sequence continues at coordinate 936,964 of JAZGLO010005964.1, read as the reverse complement.
TTTTGCGACTTGAATGCACGTGAGTGTCATTTGTTGTGGTAGATGAAACGTCAGTGGAATCGTCCCCGTCTTCATCGTATGAGTTTTCGGGCCACTGGTCAGCGCACGAGCTCTCCTTGGAATTCTCGCTCAAACTGGACGAGAGCTCATTGTAGTCTGAGTTGTTGGAGAGCATCTGGTCAGTGGATGAGGAGATCTTTTCTTCTCGAGCACGTGATACAGTTTCTTCAATAGACTGGACTATAGCGTCCATGACCTCGCGAGACATGGTATCTTTAGATCTGGAAGAATCTTTGAGTGACTTTTTATTGAAATTATGCTTTTTGGACGAGTTTCCATTTTTCTTCTTTTGATTTTCCTTACTTATAGACTTCGACTTCTTTTTACTTTTTTGAATGGAGGATTTTATTTTGGACTTGGCATCTACCGGCTTCATGGTTGAAATAACAGACTGATTGAGGCCTGCCGTGCTCACGCCGCTCTTGCACCTTATTCTTTCGCTCCGCTTGACTAAGTTTTTATTTTCGTGCTCGACGTCACAAGCCAAAGCTGGCGGCATTAGCGAGGCCACGGAGGTCAGTATAGTGCTTAGCGGAGACGCTGTTGTGAGTGCCGGTGCCGATGAAAAGGACGGCATGGTACTGTTGGACAGAGTCGGAGGCTTCAGGAGGCTTATAGTTTTCTTGGACTGCCTCATCTCTTCTGTGCTCATGTCATGGATGCAGACGGCACTAGCAGCAGAGGTCATGCATGTTGAGTGTTGCTGCTCGGTCAAAATCTCTTCCATAATTGGGTGTTTTGAAGATTTGTTGGACATCAAAGATTTGGTCAGGTGAGGATTAACAACCTCGGCATTAGGCTCACAAGTAAAAGGGTGTCTTTTAAAATCAAGCTCCAAATGGCGATCGCTCTGTTCAGCGGAAGGGCTCCAATCAGTTGGACTGTCTGTCAACATTATCCTCTTGGTTTCAGAGTCCCCTTTACCAATGGAATCTTTGTCATGTTTCTCTTTACACCTTGACGCCCGCTTGCCACTTTCTTTATCTATCCTCACAACGTGGACCCTTGCTTCCGAAGGGCAAAGTGGTGCAGCCCCTCTAACAGGAGAACTTTGAGACTTGTTTCTACCAACCACTTGGTCTTGGCTAGAAAATGCTGCATCCCTGGAATAAGGATCGCTGAACGTGTGAGCTGCAGGCAGAAACTGTCGAATCCCACAACCCACTCTGACCATCCCGGACGACGTCTTCACCATGTTCAGTTCCTTATTTTTATCTTTTGACAAGGAAACGAAAAACGGCTCTCCAGGAACTTCCGGTATGTGCGAGAAATCGGAACGTGGTTCATGTCGGTGATCACAATTTGGGAAAAAGCAAATCGGCTGAGCGAGAGGAAAGATGGACAGGCTCTCGTCGTTAGTGGTCTGGTTCCGGTCAGATGTGTCAGATCTACATTCACGGCTATTCGGGTTACAGTTCTCCACATCTTTTATTTGATTGCTATTCTCTTCTCTTATTAGACAAACAGGGACAGTGGGTTCTCCTTCAAGAAGAGATAACAGTATTTCTGGCTTCCTGCTCTTCTTGTGGATTTCAGCTGCCGGTGCATCATTACAAGATCTCGCGGTTTCGGGTTCCAAGGTTCGTTGTTCTGACTCAACGCCTATTGTGGCACATTTAGTAGAACATTTTTTTGTGGGATTAATATTTTCCTTTTGAGCGCCCTTAAGTCTATCCCATATATTCGAAGTTGGATTTGGGGAAGTGCTCTTTACCGGCGACCCATTCACACCTTTCTGCTCGGCGTGTAAAGATTTCTTTTCAGAGATTTCTTTTTGACCAAATTCAGTCTTACTATTATTGCCACCTTCTACACTAGAAACATTTGTTTCTTCCGCTGCTTTCTGCTGATGCTGCTTCCTTGAAGGAGTTTGTCTCAAACGACGAGATTCCGAAGAGCTTCCACCTAAAGGTGTTCCACTGCGAGTCCGTCTTGATGACATGACTTGAAAGCAACACAAAACAAATGTATTCACACTAGTTCCAATATCGAGACGACTTAAACAGGGATATTTTGTTTCCTTGTATACTGAAAAACTTAGAGTCATTAAGGAATGAAATCACATTAACTAGCTAGTCACTCTAGTAGGAATAAATAAAAATATATCATAAGTGGGTGAATAGCTAAAAGGTGGTTTCATTAGGAAATGTTGGGGATTATGGCAATGAGTTTTATGAATATTGTTTACTTTCATTTTTCAAAAGACCCGAGGATGCTTTCACTTTCCTAGATATTAACTCACCAGCTCAGTCGCGAAAGCTAACTAGTTCTCTACATAGATCTAATCGAAATATGAGTTGTTAAGTGAATCCTATACTGTGTGTATTTTGAGCAAGAAAAAATGAACATAAATATAACATGTAAAAAATAGAAGTGTATGGAGATAACGGCTTCAACAGATCTGGTGGGAGAGGAGGAGAACAAACATTCTAGTCATTAGTCAATATGTAAGGTAGAAGTTGGAATACAAAAATAAGGTATGGCCTCCTTCAGTCGCGAAGCTATTATGGATTATCTCATGTAAATGAGATGAATGGCTGAGCATTAGCTGTGGTAGGAACGAAGTCGCCCACACATCAGTTCCCCCCTCTTCTGGCAGATGATGTATCCAATGGAGCGGCAAGTGCCGACACAATTTGCGATCCGCGGCGTTGCAGGTTCTTTCAGGGTGTAGCATTGAGTTCTGTATGCTGCCTAAAAATCGCCGTATACTTCGTATACGAAGTGTCAATGTATCAGTTTGGATCAGTCATGCAATTAAATTTGTAATACATATAGAGTCCTAGACCAACAACACTAAATCCGTGCGATTAATAACATTTTTATCAGCTGTTTTGGTTTAGCGCTATTTCAAGTTTTTAGCTTTCTCAATACGCTATGATTCTATCACTTGTCTGGACCAGTTTAGAAAATTGGGGAGGGGGGGGGAGAGAAAGAAAGATATCTGGGTGGATTTTACAGTAATTGGTTTTTAAAGCAATTATTTTAAAAAATCCGAACTCGTAGCTTTCGCCTCCTCGGACGGACGAGCAAACCACCCTGCTAGTGAGGTACTTATCACTAGAGAAATTTTTTTAGTTATGTGTGTTTTTTGTTTTTTTCTATTCTAACCGGCGACTTATAAAGTTATAAAGGAGACTAATTCAACTTATACCACCACTTCAGGTACACTAGAAATAAGCTTTGTAAAAAAGAAACAGTAAAATGTAAACTATTAAGTTACATAAATAACTTAATTGAATATATTTTATAGAATAAAATTACAACAAAATGCAGATAACTGCATACCAAATAAAACATAATATACAAATTCATTTTAAACATTTTTTTATGATGTGAAGAGTATAATATAGATTGGTGCATGTTATGCCATTTAGAAAGATGACATTTTTAAGATTACAATAACTAGCAATCCAAGGACTTCTCAAGTGAAATTCCTATTATAATTTTAAAAATCTGGAATTGAATACTTAAATTGATGAAATAATTTAAAATCAAACAAAGTGCTAGGATTTGGAAGGACATATATGTTTAGAAATCAAATAAAAACTCGTGACTATATATGATAAATAAATGTCAAAATATGTAACTGTACAACCTTTCTTTTTTTTAAAGAAAAGGCCCCTAAAATATGTTTCCATTGGCTACGCTGTCCCATTTTTTGAGAGGAAATCCAAGGACTTAGGACAATTTAAATTTCTGCTTCTCAAAAACCAATGGAATAATACAATACCATGCAAGATAAGTAAGACTTAAAAGATTTTGATGGAAAGAAATGTAATTTATAAGATTAGAATTTTCTTTTTGAAATTCTAATAACATTTGTCAATTGTTATTTGTAAGTATCTTTGTCATCTTATTTCTGCATTTGTTCTACTCAGTTTAATTTTAATATGAAGCTAAATGAATATGTTGAATTATTAGATTTATTTTCTAAAAATCAAATTTTAAAATTAAATTTTATTAAAATTAAGGAAGTCTATTAATTTTTTTTTAAAGTTCTGACTTCTTGTAGATCTTATTTAAGTGCTGTCAAATTAAAATAATCTTATAATGTTTTTAAAAAAAATTTAAACTGGAGCTCTTGATTATACCTACATAAAACTATTAAATGTCCTAGCAACAATGCTTTTATGCATATTACAATCAATAGGTTAGCCATAATGTGCAATTGAGCATGACAGTTGCCTTTATAATAATATAATAAATCAATGTAAAGAAATTGGAAAAAACTTGTAGGCCTAATTATGGTCATGGGGTAAAAAGTCAAACAGTTTAATATTCTTCTATCATGTTTAAAATTTACGGTTGATTCTTTAAGCGAAGCGACTTAAGAATCTCCTTGAGTCCACTGTCTTTTTTATGTATTTCAAGTTTGTTTAAACAAAATTATTTTAAAAGACCTAATGATAAAGAAATCACAGTTTCCAATGAAAAATCTCATGGGAATAAGAATGGCTTTGTGATTTATTTTTTTTGTGATTGTTATTGTGATTTGAGCTATAATTAAGATTGGTTTAAATCAGGTGATTGCAACAAGGCAATAGTAATAAGCAGGTGAATTTATATACATATATATTATCTATAAAATATCTTCTAATCAGTATCATATCATAATAATAATAATAATAATAATAATGGCTATTTTATTGCATTTTGAACCTTTTTTTTTTGGCCAAAAATTTGCAAAATTATGTGGGAAAAAAATATTATTTTTTTTTTACAAGGAACCAGTTTATTTTCATCACACTAACCCACCTCACACATTTTGTTCTACTTTAACAAATGACAAAATTTTCATTTTTATAGTGGCTTTGACTACAAGATCCATGATCTACAAAGCTAATATTTGTTTTGTTTTTTATTTATTTATTTTTATTATAAAAGATTCTATCTGATTTCATCAAAAAGACTTTACTCTTTTTATCTGGTAGATTGTAGATCTATATTTATCTAACATAGTTTCTTAAATAGATTTCTACACATACAACATTAACATTGTGTCCCCAACTGACCAGATTAGATCTATAACTAGATCTAGATATATATATAGAGTCTAGATATAGATGTAGGATCAGAGAATCATGAAGCTCTAGACTCTAGACAGTCTAGATAATATAATATAAGATGTAGGTCTACTTACTTACATTCCTATCAAATTATAAAACCTTAGCCTTAGCTAATGAATTGAACTTATAGATTATATATATTTAAACATCTAGATCCAGACTTAGACACTTAGTCTAGATCTAGATATGTGGAGAGATATATCATATAGACCTAGATCTAGAGGAGTAATGACAGTAATGTTAAAAATAGTAGAAGATTTATAGCTGGATCTAGATCTAGATAATCCATCGAAATCATTATCTATATAGATCTAATAATCTATAATAATCTAGATCTATATTTTTTTATCTTGACCATATCTAGATCTAGATAAACCTGATCAGATAATAATGAGATAAGTCATCACAGACATAAGTGTCATAAGATGATAAGTGAGAGTGACATAAGTATACATATTTAGATTACACTAAAATTACAGATTTAACAGCCGAGGCTCAGCCTCAGAAGTCAGAATAACTTGAGAAAGACATGACATGAGATGATCTGATTATAATTATATTCTAATTCTGATCATTCAAATTTAATATCTGATAATGACTGATATAAGATCTAGATTAATATCAGAATCAGAGAATTTGATGCATGACGATGATGCCAATGATTGAATCATCATGATGGCAATGATGGGCTAGGGCTAGAGTAGATAGTAGTAAGGAAGAGTCAAAATTAAAATAAGATAATCATTGATGATTCATGATTGACAATGACAATGTTGTCACAATGACAATGTCAATCATTGTCAATGTGAATGTCACTTCACTATTTAAATATTGTCACAATCACAATGACAACGATAATAAAAATAGAGTAAAAATAATTCACCAGTTAATTTACACTCGATTACATCTAGACTAGATCTAGATAGATCTAGATCTAAAAGTATCCAGTTATAAATCTAGAAATCTTAATAGTATAACGTGTCTACATTACTTGCCAAATTATTATTAGGAAAAAAGTAAAAAGGCTATGCTTTCAACGGCGACAGTACCCGTCTTCTTTGAAAGAGATGAATAAAGTGTCAAAGCAAATGGATTTTAAAATGATTAATTAAACGATTCAAAATAAATACGCTCGATCTAGAAATCTAGATCCATAGATATAGATTATATATAGATCTAAATCTAGATCTAGGTCTATGTATGTCTAGGTCACTTCACTATTTAAATATTGTCACAATCACAATGACAAACGATAATAAAAATAGAGTAAATGTACTGTCTAGGATGGCTGCCTGGTCATGCGGTTTGCACGCTGGACTGTCGTTCAGATTTATCGATGGTTCCGGATTCAAACCCTGCCCGCTCCCATCCCCCGTCGTCCTGCGGGAGGTTTGGACTAGGAAGTAATTATCTTCAACTCTGAAGGAACATCCCAAACATGTAAAACATTTTACAAACATTTTTACAGATCTAAAATCTAAATCTTATATTTAGGCCTACCGGTATCTTATTAATTATATACTTTATTCAAATAATTACGTCCTACGAGTAGGCCTATCCCTGTGTCAATCTAGTCAATTTACGCTTGTTAATCTGCAAGTCAATTTGAAATTCGTTGGTTTTACTGGCAGAATCAGTCTACCCATTTATAGCACTAGGGAAGAAAGTTTGACCTAGCATATGAAATAAGACATGCGCCTTGTGTATTTTGATACGCTTTGATTTTTTTATTTGTAAATTATGGTTCAGTTTTCTAAATGTATTATTGCTACTTTACTTTTAGTCTTCTGTCCTAAAAGGTTGTATAAATTTAGTGATTAAAATGCTTAAAACAAATCACTCTTCCTGTTTGTCTGCTAAAAAAAATTGAACACGTTATTTCTCCCACATCCATTCTCGGATCAAATTGAAACTTCACACAATTATCAATGTTACCTAACAAAACAAGAATCAATTTTAAAAAAATAAATAAATAACCAATCAGTAAATTAATTCTTTGTAATTAATTATTTTGTTTGCTGCCAACAAAGGAAATTAGCCATTTAGTATTAAGGGATATAGCAAAATATGTGGGGTTTTGTCCCCTTAGATAATTGTACACGTTAGTTCTCCAACAGCCGTTTTAGTATACAATCATCTGCAAATAATCTAACATTTGTTCCAGATTTAATGCAATTTGTTAGATCATTTATGTAAATCGGAAAGAGTAGAGGTCCCAAGACTGTTCCTTGAAATACACAATACGCCTGAGTTTACTGTTATTGGTGCTGATTTGGAGCCATTTAATATTTAAAAAAAATTCTTTCCCTATCAGGAAATCATAATTTCATTGGTGTAGCGGACCAGTTATACCAAAATATTTTTTTTTAAGCTCATAACTTAGTTTCTTTAGTAATCTAGCTTGACATTGCCTGTTAAATGTTCACCATTGGTCAAGAAGGTTTAAAGGCACGAGAAACATCTGATATAGAAAGAGGAAGTAAGAACAAATAAATTGACTTTTAGTCAGTCGTAACTTTAGTTCAGTTGAGAGTAGTAACTTGAAGTCAGTAAAGACAGTACACGTATTTTTAGTAGGCTAGTTGTTTTCTGTACTTAGAACTGGATACATATTATTGAAGTTATGCTGTTACCCGCTGTGATGCGGGCGTTATTTGTATTCTAGAGGACTTAGCATGATTGATTTATTTGATATCGCTGTTATGCGGATGTAATTATATTTCAAATTGTATTAGCTCTATGTAACTACCAAGAAGTTACAGTACAATATTATTGAATAATCCTCGTATTTGTGTACTAAAGATCAACATAATACTTTCTATATGTTTGTTACGTGTTAAGTGGACACACGAACCCAGCATTCCATAGCATTCGCGACACATAGATAGAAATGCATGATTCTGCATCTTAGTGACCAACACACACATATATACGTAACATTTTGGTGACCAGGTCTTTGTGTAATATCAATACCACGTCTAAAGAGAAGTTACATGTACCATCAGGTTTAGATGCTTTATTTGGTTGAAATGTTAGCTAAGTGTGCTAGATTTCCAGTATGTGTAAGCACTCTCTTGCTTACAAAAAAAAAACTTAACTCCTTTAAAAAAAAAAGTAACATAAAAGATATAAAAAAAAAACACTTAAGCTGCATCCGCTGCCATGAGTAAACTGTGGAATATGTTGAAGAGTAACATCAGCTTCCAAGTCAAATTAAAGTTTTTTTGTTGGCCACTGAATTCTGAGGCTGAAAGAAGAATTCAAGCCTTTGAGAGTAAATACTACAGAAACAGTGGCGTATCTGAAGGGGGGGGGGGTTCAAATTTAAATATCCCCCTCGGGCCCCCGCTTGAAAAAAAAAGAGGGGGGGGGAAATGAGTGTCCAACATTTGTTTTTAAATAAATTATTAAATATTACACCATTATCTCATGTCAGCATGTCGAATGTCAAAATGCAGAAGCCCCTAAAGAGATCAAACCCACCGGGCCCACCCATCCCTAGCTACGCCACTGTACAGAAAAATGTTGGGTACCTAATACGTGAAAAAGAAGACAAATGAGCTTGTACTGTTACTAGTCAACACTCTGGCTGGCAAAAAGGAAGAACTCCTCAATACTGGGAAAAAACGAAAGCTGAGCTGGTTTGGTCCTATTGTAAGACATGACTCACTGTCTTAAGTCGTCCTTCATAGTACAGTAGAGGGAGCACGAAGAAAGGGTCGTAGGAGAAGGTTTAAGTTTGGTGACAGGCATATAGATCTAGACTTGGAAGACGGTGCGCAAAAGTTACTGAACATCTATTTATTTCACTCTTACATGCGGGAACATCCGCTGACGTATATGTTTTTAAGAAATACATTGTCTATACCATGGTCTATACTTCCAGACCAAATTTAATTATTAGATTATATTTTTATTAAATCGTAACCATCAAAACACGTTTTCCGTGGGTGGCCTTTTAGCCAGTATTTTTCTCTAAATTTACAGATAAACTGTCAAGTTTCTCAGAAAAAAAGTTAGAGCCGCTTTCGAGATCCGTGTCCATCCAACCAGTTTTTTGAAACCGTGAATTTCCAAGAATGGTATAATAATAATACTTAAATCTATAAAAGGGTGTTGAAACGTGTTTAGCCATTGTGTTCGTTGTCACGATAGAATGAGTTCTAAGCCGCTCTTCTTCCATCGTCTAGATTAGGAACTCTTTGATATATTGATAGTGTACTAAGCAAATTTATGCAAAATAATGACATTAAGAATTTCTAGATCCTGCCTTAAAAGAGATCAGAGGTATCACTAGGGTCACAGTGTCACACGGTGAGATTTACTAATGCTCTCATTCCCCTAATCACCCCTCCCCTTTTCAAAAAAACAAATTCACAATGAAAGCTGTTTGCTAGTTTATTTTTATTTATTTTATTTATTCATTTATTTATTACATGCCGAGGACAAACGCAGACGACGAAAAGAAAATCTAAATCGACCACCTGCGGACAATTGTTATGCTTACCCTGGATGAGGCAAAATATGTAGGTCACAGCTGGGGCTGCGCAGCCACGGGAAATACCGTATTCCTCACTAATTTTCATGTTGACTTAATACTAAAAGATGATTAGCTTTATTCATTAATTAGTATTTTAAATAAGATGTTTAAATATTCCCAGATTTGTTTCTTCAAACTTTGTTATTTCTTATTTGAATACGTTGTTGTCCTTCCTCGTGTTGGGTGTGTCAGCCGGTGCGGTCCGCACTTCTCAACACACACACATTCACTCACACACCATGGACACCACTGACTTGGCTGCAGTGTTAGTTTTCTATTTCAGAAAAACGTCTTCTTTTCTAAGCATCCCGGGTCATTACAACGTCATTTTACGCGATTCCCGGGTTCCAGCTATCTCTATATCTAAATATTCTTAGATCACTCTGGTTCTTGTTGGGATTAGAATTTAAACCAGGAAAAGAGGAAGGGTGGTAAACGTAATCTCACGCACCCGAGGTAAAAAAAAAAGGTAACTGGGTTGATGTAGTTATAGTAAGTTAGAGTAGTTCCCCTTTCAAGAACCTCTGGTTCTTAAGTTCACACAAGCGCATGGAGTCGTTTCTGCTTGTCTAATTTCAAACACAAGTGTATTCTATATAAATATTCTTTGTAACTAAGATCTAGACTCGATGGCATTTGTTTGTGTATATTTTAAGAAAAGTTTCCTCTATTTTTTTTTATTATTAGTCAAGTTTAATTATTGACAATTGCTTAGCCTTAGAAAACCTTTGACACTAGATCCACTAGGAATAGCTTTTGGCGGTAAAATCGTATGTATCATAATGACAATGTATGCCATCTAATGATCTCGTTTAAACACAGTTCAGGACAAAATTCAATTTGAAACATGAAAGAACTAGATCTAGAATTAATACTAGGTTGAGTTGTTCACTACAATTCTTTGGATATAATTATAGATATCAACCGGCCCACGATGATGCATTAATTGTGTCCAGGTTTTGGAGTACTTAATCATGGTAAAGATTAGATGTAGTCTAGATCTATTCTATATTACATTCAAACCTCAATCATAATAACTTACTTCCTAGGACAAACTTGATTGATTTACCCTTTATGATGGATGTATTTTAGAATCATACATAAATATTCACCAACTTACTTGATGCATGAAAATTAAAAATAAATCTTTTTGTGTGTTGGAATCGGCCAGATAGTCTTCCTTCTCCAGAAATAGCATTTAGCCGGATTTAGACAGGATTTTTTTTAAATTGGAAATCACCTTCACCTCTATCCCTTAGTCTATTGGACCTTTGGTACACCACACAAGATCTGTTGACCGTCTTTCTTCATTCCTCTGTCTTTTGGCTTGGATAAAATCTATTTCACATGGCGGGAAATAAGGCCTTTGCAAGCCCTGAAGAACTTGTAATATGGCCATAGAGTTTTAGTTTGCGTTTTTTGACAGTAGTTAGCAGGCCATCGTGGGGTCAATACTGCACTAATCCTGTCTCTAATGTCTTCGTTTGTGATGCGGTCTTTGTGTGTGATACCTAGGATCTTTCTGTAGCATCAATTCCATTGCTAGGATTCTCCTCTCTAGTTCGGCAGTCACTGTCCAAGACTTGCAAGCATTTAAGAATGTGTCCATGGCCAGGGAGCGCATCAGAGTCTGAGTTTAGTGTCGCGGGCTATGTCTTTCTCTTTGGAAATAGAAACGATAAACCTAATATTACCTTGTCAATTTCTGCTCATGCATTTTCTTTCTCAAACTGGAAAAGATCATGTCGGAAGATACTCTAGTTACATTTTTAACCCAATTTTCAATGCTCCACATTTTTCTATATGTCTTTCACCTCCCCTGAGGTATCAGTACCATCACTTCAATACATTCATCCTTTCTTTTGTTGCATCATTTGCAACTGCTTCTCTGAGCGCACAGAGTCCAATGCAAAACTTGAGGCAACCACGAATTTAAAACCGCCCTCTGTTCTTCATCGTGTTCCCGTTACCTCTGATCCTACTCCCTTTAGACCAAGCCTTCCATCAACGATGTTATCTGTGTTTTCTTAAGCCAAGATGTTGAATGTATATTGATGTATTACAAATAGTTCTACAAAAAAAAGGTTATGTTATATGGGGTCATTGTAAATAACAGCATTAAAGTACAATCATGAGTAGGTCTAGTTGCAGTCTAGTTTTTCTCTAGTTGCTGTCTAGTTTTAGTCTACATCAGTGGCGTAGCTAGGAATTAGCAATCATTGGGGGGGGGGGGGGGCTTGACCTCTTTTTGGGCCCTTTCATTTTGCGTAATATTTAATGTAAAAAAACATTCATTTGGGGGCGTGGGGGGATTTTCAAATTCTCCACTCCCTCATCCACCCTAGCTTCACCTCTGGTCTAGATGTTGTCTAGTTGCAGTGTAGCTGTTCGCTAGTTGTTGTCTACTTGCTCTCTAGTTCTTTAGTTCTTGTCTAGTTGCAGTTGTTGTCTCTTGTCTAGTTGCAGTCCAGTTCTTGTCTATTTCGTGTCTAGTTGCAGTCCAGTTCTTGTCTATTTCGTGTCTAGTTGCAGTCCAGTTCTTGTCTATTTCGTGTCTAGTTGCAGTCCAGTTCTTGTCTATTTCGTGTCTAGTTGCAGTCTAGTTCTTGTCTAGCTGTTGGATAGTTCTTGTCTAGTTGTTTTCTATTTCGTGTCTAGTTGCAGTCCAGTTCTTGTCTATTTCGTGTCTAGTTGCAGTCCAGTTCTTGTCTATTTCGTGTCTAGTTGCAGTCCAGTTCTTGTCTATTTCGTGTCTAGTTGCAGTCCAGTTCTTGTCTATTTCGTGTCTAGTTGCAGTCTAGTTCTTGTCTAGCTGTTGGATAGTTCTTGTCTAGTTGTTTTCTAGTTCTTGTCTAGTTGCAGTCCAGTTCTTGTCTATTTCGTGTCTAGTTGCAGTCCAGTTCTTGTCTATTTCGTGTCTAGTTGCAGTCCAGTTCTTGTCTATTTCGTGTCTAGTTGCAGTCTAGTTCTTGTCTAGCTGTTGTCTAGTTCTTGTCTAGTGTTTTTCTAGTTTTTGTCTAGTTTCGCGTTGTCTTTAAAATCTACACGCATCTCCCTGTACCTGCGAATCACCCAGACGAACACACACACAGATATTGCGGTATTTTTTGTTTGTTTTAAAGTGTAAATAATGAGAAGAGCATTTGTGAAGACTTTAACCCAATGAGCAATGAGTCACGTGAGTGTTCAGGTCAACCTAATCTAAAACACGTGTGGGATTGTGGGGATGTCTTTAAAACTTGAGTCGAGAATGCGTTTAATTTAGGTATGTGAGTGTTTTAGATTCACAGGAAACATTTGTTGAAACAATCCAATATAATGTGCATTATGAGATGAGACATACACACGAGCACATACTTCCAGGGAGAGAGAGAGAGAGAGTCAAAGAGAGAGAAAGAGAGTCAAAAAGAGAGAGAAAAAGAGAAAGTCAAAGTGACAGTCAAAAAGAGATATTATCTCAACTAAAAGAATTTCACTTTTTTATGAAATTCTTTTGTCCAACACACACACACACAAACAAATACCCCGCCACCCCTCCCTTTTTTTTCTGAAGTGCTGAATATGCCTTTGAGATAACAGGTGACTCTGGAATCTAATTAACAGTTCTTGAAATCTACCCTGTTCACAAGCTCCCATTAGATATAAAAGACTCCAATGATAGCTTACTCTAGACACCAAAGATTAGTTCACTCCAGACACCAATGACTAGCTCTCTAAGACTCCTAAGACGAGTTTACTCTAGACACCAAAGACTAGTTCACTCCAGACACCAATGACTAGCTCTCTGACTCCAGAGACTAGTTTACTCTAGACTCCAAAGACAAGCTCACCCTTGACACCTATGGCTAACTCATTCCAGACACCTATGACTACCTCTCTCTTAGACTCCAAAGACCAACTCACTCCAGACATTAAAGACTGGCTCACTTCTGACATAGATTAGCTCACTCCACACATTAAAGATTAGCTTATTCCAGACACCAAAGACAAGGTATGTCATGCGATAGAAATGAAATTGCACTAAAATACGGAAATTAATTAACAATAAAATAGTGAATGCATTATCTTGAAGGCACCTGGAGGCCTAAGTCACGTGGTTAAAATAAAGTCGTTGATGTGAACTAAGTCAACAGCTGGGCAATAAATTCATAAAAAGCCAAAGTCCATGCTGATTACGTCAGAAAAGAGGATTCTCAAATTAACCTTATGAAAATGGCGCTCGCGTGTGTCTATAACGCAAAAGGTAGACACTAAATCTTCGGATGGAGGCAAAAAAACAAAAAGATAAGAAAATGTCATGGACAATGTTTAGGTTTAGAGAGTTCCATCATTTAGTTGTGCTAACGTAAACAACTAGATGTACTGATGTAGGCTTATTAGATGATGCATGTTTGCCATGTATATCTCCTTTAGCTATCTTTTTGCGCGTGTGAAATATACGGATCCGTGAGGGGGAGGTAGAGGTAATAGCCTCCCTCCCCCCCCCGCCCCCGAAACATCATTGTCCGCTGGAGGTTGATTTAGATTTTTAAATTCGTTTTATGCTAAATTTAAAAAAAAAAAAAAAAAATAGCACCTGAAGTTACGTACAACAAATTCAGGAATCATTTGTAAATAGACAAATAGAAGGAGGGCGATAGCCGTTTGTTTGAGTTTCTTCTATATCGGCCTTCATCACCTCTCTCTAAAAACAAAAACAACAAATATATATGATGGTGTTGATGTTGTCCTGAGGAGGATCAGGGCTTAGGGTCAGCATTGTCTTACTCCCCCACCCCACCCCTTTTATTCTGATCTGATTAATTTCGGAACTGGATTGTAACATTTTTGTATTAGTAGCTCTAAGTTTCTGTGTTTTCTATATGCATATCACATTTTAAATCGAAGGAGTTTTTGATTTGTTGTTTGGAGATCGTGGAACTTTGATATGTACACTGTACTTTTTTATTTACATCTGTCAGGCAGCGGAACGAGTGCAAAGAAGGAAAATCAGACCTCTAACCAAGAAACACATTTTTTCAGATGACAAAATACGAGGTGAGTCTCTCCCTGTCTAACTCTCTGTTTGACTCGCTCTCACTCACGTGTTTGGTCTCCTTACAATTGGTCGCGTTATGAGGAGGGCTGCTCTAATGTCCTCCCACAATTTCACTCTTATCAATGGTATTTACAAAATGTATAGCAGTCTGACAAAGGAAAACAACAAACATGTGGATAGGTCTATGTTTTTAATGTTATAGTTAGGCAGCTACACTTGGGGATAAAACAACAAACAACAGGTTTGGGTTTTTGCATCTAAACGTATTAAAGCGCTAAATAGATGTACAAAAAAAAGTTTATTAAAGGCCAGGAAGTCAGCGTTGTTAACCACAAGACCCAGATCTAGTAGTAAATACCCAGCAGTGGAAGCACTTCTTGTGGAAAGGCTAGCTTTAGAAATACAGAGTTTAAATAAAAACTCAAACAAAAAACACAAAAAGAAAGAAAATAAACAAGCACGGTGTCACGCAAGTAGGTCATGAGCATAATGGAAACTATTTATAGCTGAGTGTGTCTGGCAATTAAATGTCTATGGCAGTGCTGTGTTACATAGATCTAGATGCTGCTCTTCCATCCTTCTCGCCGGCTGGTACAGACAATACGCACGACACCATCCACATGATAGAGATTAATGGACGTTTTCCTTGGTTTCATCTAGACAACTTCTTTTTTGGTAAACTTGGTTTCTATGGAAACGTAAAGAGGGTTCTCCGTAGAAAAGATTATTTGATAACATTTTTCTTTGTAATCAAAGAAAGTAGGCTGCAATTAATATAAATGCATTACATAGATAGATAGATAGATAGACAGACAGGTAGATAGATAGATAGATAGATAGATAGATAGATAGATAGATAGATAGAAAGGCAGGTAGGTAGATAGATAAAGAGACAGATAGAGAGACAGACAGATAGATGTGCACACACACACCTTGTATAACAGGGCTAGGGAATATGGAACGTGATGAGATGGAAAGAAATGGGAGGGATAACAGTATGAAAGAGAAACAGAGAAGAGAATTTGAGGTGAAGGGAGGGAGGAGTAAGGAGAGACCAGTAAAGGTATTAAAATAAAACTAAAACAAATTAACTCCACTTATCTTATTCATGGTAAACCAGTAACACAAACTAAAAACGCAAAATACCTAGGTGTTATAATAAATGAAAAACTGTCATGGAAGCCCCATATTGATGAAAGTATAAAAAAATCAAACAAAGCATTAAGGTTTATTAAAAGAAATTTCTATAAATCAATAAGACCATAAAATTAAAATGTTATTTAACCTTGGTTAGGTCAATAATACAATATGCATCCTCTGTTTGGGACCTCTCAACTCAAGAAAACATTAAGAAACTGCAACAGACACAAAATAGAGCAGTGAGATTCATAACAAACAAATATTCACATTAGACTAGAGCTGTAAAATCACTAAATTTAGAAAGCCTCCAGGACAGAAGACTCAAAAGTAAAGTAGCAATTATACATAAAACACTGAACCATAATCTTCAAATACAAAAACAAAATTGAATAAAATACTCAGAAAGACACAAAGATAAAGGCACATTCCTCATCCCATATGCTAGGACAAATTTGTACAAATACTCCTTCTTCCTTAGTGCTATTAGAGTATGGAATGGGTTGCCTGAGCTAGCCAGGAAAACCAGTGACTTGGCAGAATTTAAGTCATTGGTTAATATGCATGACGAGTAGGACGTAATCATCTTCTTTTTTTTTGAAGTAACGTCTGTATTATATAAGATAAGATAAGAAAGAAATAATATATAACTGCTATTAAAACTAACATTTCGAGTCATTTCGAGAGAATGTCCGAATAAAATATGGAGCGCTACTGTACATTTTGGGAGTAGGCAAAAAACAAATTCAGAGAGTTGAAAGAAAGGTAGATGAAAGCTGCATCCAGCGAGTCTCACCCGTGAATTAAAAGACTGTGTGTGTGTATGTAGGCTACCACTTACATTGTAAGAGGGAAGTTCCCAAGACATATGTGTATATGCTGTTAGTGCAGGAAGCACAACACCTCTGAGCTCACTAATATTCCTACATACAGCTAACCAGAGCCAAAGTCACGAGACACAGTGTTACCAGACAGCTTCACTCCCAGATGAGGACGAAAAAAGGAGGGCAATTAAAAACAAGTCAAAGTTAACTGTAAAAAATGTAGTTGATTTCAGTAGGCCGCGAAAGTACTTTTACTGAGCATCATCGCCTATATTTCAGCAACTCCCCCCCCCCCCCCCCCCCAGTAATTGGTCCTTCCTGAAACATAGCGAAGATTACGTAGAGATCACCATTCACATGTACATCCTATCGTCATTCACCTAAAAGGCGATTCAGTGAGTCAATGGAAACTTGTTGGTTTTCTCTCTCTTGTCCACTGGGAGGTGATCACTGTCAATTCATTAGGTCGGGGGTAATAAAGAAGAAACAAAAAAATCTTTTTTTAAAATCCTTAAAAAAAAAAAAAAAAAGCTGACCGAAGGCAAAGAACTCCACACTTACAACTCTATCTATCAATACTTATTGACGTTGTTTCCTTTATTCGTTATCAAACAAAATAAATATTAATTACCAATAATTGATTGACCAACTTGTTTTGTTTTTTTAAATTGATTTATGCTTTGTTAGGTACAATAAATAATTGTTTAAAGTTTCAACTTAATCTGAGAATGTGTGTGGGAGAAGTATCGTGTTCAATTATCTAAGGGGACTAAACCCTATATATTTAGCCGTACCTGTGAATTAATTTCCCTTGTTGGTATCAAATAATTAATTAATAACCAGTAATTAATTGACTAATTGGTTTTTAAAATTCATTCATGTCTTGTCCATGCCAATGAATAATTGTGCACAGTTTCTATTTGATCCGAGAATGTGTGTGGGAGAACTTAACGTGCACAAACTTTTCACCAGACAGACAGACAGAGTGATTTGATATAAGCTTTGTAAAGAAAAAAAAATCCAAATGCTAACACACAGGATTGAATTTACGAACACCTGTTCATGCTGAAGGTTGTCAAAAACAAATCATATGTGATTGCAGAGTTAACAGAGTAAACGCCTGACATTTTCACAACTTAAGCCAATGCCTGCCGGAAGGACACGATGCCAGTAGACATTTCCTCCTTTTACCGGACGTCTGGACTGGTAACACTACCCCAGTCCCTATAGAATTCACACACAAAAAAAATGAACAATTGGATAATAAGAGAAAGGTGCGAGAAAGATATAGAGATGATCAATCAAACCACCAGCCTTACAATAAAATAGGCTTTATATCAAACCACCATCATTAGAATAAAATAGGTTCTATATCAAACCACCAGACGTATAACTATGTATATTGTAAGTATTATTCATTATCGTCTCATTTAACAGTGTTCTAATGTAGCTGTAAAATTCTCAGTCCTATTGAGGGTGTTATATCTTTCTTCCAACAGATTTATATGTTTAAAAAAATACATAAAAAACAGAAATACTTTTTAAAAAACAAAGCGTATATTAAGTGTAATGATTTCAATTATTTTGGATCAGTCATGTAATTATATGTAGGATTGACTAAGACATACAAAAAATCTGTGCGATTAGAAATATTTTTACCAATTGTTTTTGTTCACATTTCTCATTTATCACTTTGTCTGGACCAGTTGTGAAAGGGGGAGGGAAGAAGGGGGTATCTTGGTGATCGTTTTTAAATAAATAAAAAAAAGCTCACTCAGGGCTTGAGGGGACTAATTCAACTCATACCACATAATCTGTCAAGTACAATTTCTTTCCATTGTTCAAGATACCAAACAACATAATAAATTATCAATAGTTATATAACTTAGTGTTTTTCGTTGTTGTTTTTACATTGATTCTTGTGTTGTCATGTTGTCAGGTCCAAGTGGGAGACAGAGGGAGTTGATAGAAGCTTTCTACACATATTTGACAGTCATTTCAATAGGAATATATTCATGAAAAGATGAAAGATACTATAAGTCCGAAACATCTAAGGGTTAGAGAGTTGTAGATTGTGTACTATGGAGCTGAGATAGAATAATGTCATGATAATCTCTCTATCACTTCCATAGACACGTGTCATGATAATCTCTCTATCACTTCCATAGACTAGTGTCATGATAATCTCTCTATCACTTCCATAGACTAGTGTCATGATAATCTCTCTATCACTTCCATAGACACGTGTCATGATAATCTCTCTATCACTTCCATAGACTAGTGTCATGATAATCTCTCTATCACTTTCCTTCTTCTCTCTCACATCTCTCTAAAATCTTTAAATGTTTGAACTAACAACATTCTACTAATCTAGTGTTGATCGCATTATATCATCTTATCTTATATGATACAGACGTTACTTCAAAATTGAAGATGATTAAGCCATGCATTTAGTCATGCATTTTAACCAATGACCTAAATTAAATTCTGCCAAGTCACTGGTTTTCCTGGCAAGCTCAGGGAACCCATTCCATGCTCTAATAGCACTAAGGAAGAAGGAGTATTTGTACAAATTTGTCCTAGCATATGGATCGACAAATGTGCCTTTACCTTTGTGTCTTTCTGAGTATTTTATTAAATTTTGTTTTTGTATTTGAAGATTAGGGTTCAGTGTTTTTTTGTATAATTGCTACTTTACTTTTGAGACCTCTATCCTGAAGGCTTTCTAAATTTAGTGATTTTACTAACGGTGTTCTCTAGTCAAATGTGAATATTCGTTTGTTATGAATCTCACTGCTCTATTTTGTGTCTGTTCTAGTTTATTAATGTTTTCTTGAGTTGAGGGGTCCCAAACAGAGGATTCATATTAA
This sequence comes from Biomphalaria sudanica, assembly GCA_036873155.1. Lineage (NCBI taxonomy): Eukaryota > Metazoa > Mollusca > Gastropoda > Planorbidae > Biomphalaria > Biomphalaria sudanica. The sequence continues at coordinate 917,426 of JAZGLO010005964.1, read as the reverse complement.
TTATTGGCCTAAGCAAGTTTAAATAACATTTTAGTTTTATATTCTTTTTTTATTTATAGAAATTCTTTTAATAAACCCTAATGCTTTGTTTAATTTTTTTTTTATAGTTTCATCAATATGTGGATTTTATGACAGTTTTTCATTTTTTATAACACCTAGGTATTTTGCGTTTTTAGTCTGTGTTACTGGTTTACCATGAATAAGATACGTGGAATTAATTTGTTTTAGTTTTTTTTTGTTTTTTTGTTTTTGCTACACTTAATAACTGACATTTTTCTAGGTGGAAAGACATGCTCCAATTTGATTCCCATTTCTGTTATTCATCTAATTCTCTTTGTAAAATGTCTGTATCTTGTGTTGTTTTTATTGTTCTATATATTATCCAGGCTTAGACTCAGTGAATTTTGCAAATATGATCCGAAGCTTAGAGAACGATTGAACACAGGGCCGGTCTTAGACCACTGCCACCTATGCGGCCGCAGTGGGCCCCGCACTTCCATATGCCCCGCGCAATGTGAATTCTAGGTGTAAATTATTAAATATTTAACCATTTTAACTTTTTATTAAAGGGTTCTTGGAATTCTCCTGAAATTATAAAATATAAGAAAAAGTCATGAAAATCTCCTGCAATTATTAAAATCTTCTGAAAACTGATGCAAATCTTAAAACAGACAAAATTGTCATTTTGAGGTGTCATTCAATATGGAAAACGCCAATCCTACTCGCGATTTAAAAACAACGGCAATGTAACTTTCATTTAATAAAATAAGCCGAATTTTAACCAAAACAAAAAGTTCAAATACTTAATTTACTTTTATAATTACAGGTATAAAAACATAGATCTAAATCTATCTCGACCTCTTACAAAAAAAAAAAAAAAAAAAAAAGCGATATTTGGCTAGTCCATAGTAGGACTAAATCTAAAAGGCAGATCTGAATGTTCATCGGAAACTGTAGAAAGCTCATAAAGTTAATTTAACAGTTTTTTTTATTTAGTAAAATATAAAATAAAATGCAAAGACGAATTTATTTTCTAATACAAAATCTTAATTTTCACTTTTTATCCTTATCACAACCCAAATTAGTCCCCGCACAATCCGTTTCGCATAGGGCCCCGCAATATGTAGGACCGGCCCTGATTGAACATATCACTTCGCAAACGCCATGCAAGTTTTTTTTATATAAATAATAAACTCTGTTCAACAGAACTTTTTGAGATTTCTTAAAGAGAGATTCGATCTATTTCAAATTATTTTATTTAAAAAAAATGGAAGAGATTTCTTTTCCAATGTCTAATTCTCGCTCAGCAAGCTCCATTAAGCTGAAACTAGAACTAGATCTAGTCATTGAAAAGAAGTTTTGGCTGATAGGAAGATAACATGGCTCACACGTGACTATGAAGGTGAACAGTCTATAGGAATACCAAACAGAAATCTTGTCAACAATAAGTTCACGTGACGACACTGTAAAGACACGAGAACATTCATTCAAACATTCTGGAAAGAAATAGCTGACTGACGACTCTCTCTTTCAGCCATTTTGTGCTTTGTTTTGGTACAAGAGGAATAACAACAACAAAACTCAGAAAGTAAAGAGATTACACCCCCTCCCCCCCCCCCGTTACTTCCTGTACGCAAAGTGCTGTCGTATTTACCTGTCGGTTCTTGTTTCACTAAGTTTGTGAAGTTCAAGGATTGAGTTGCCAAGTAGTTTGAACTAGCTTACAGGCGTATGTTTTCATACTGGGCAAAGTGGACAGTAAAAAGAAAAGGAAAAGAAAAAGTTTTTAGCAAGCCAAAAAAAAAAAAACTTTTTAAAAAAGCAAAATTTATCTAAAGGGAAAAACTCCACAATCTAACTATATCTCTCAATAATGTTGAATTAATTTTCCTTTTTCGACACCAACCTAAATATTTAAAGACCAATAATTAATTGACTACCGGTAATTGGTTATTTTTTTATTCATGTTTTTGTAAGGTAAATGTTTAAAAAGTTTCCACTTGATCCGAGATTGGATATGAGAGAACTAACATGTACAATTATCTAAAAGGACATAATCCTATTGATTTCGCCATAGCTCTAAATCATGAAGGATTAATTTTCCTTGCTTGTATCAAACAAAATATCTAATTACCAGTAATTAATTGACTATTTTGTTGTTTTTTTAAATTGTTTCGTGTATTGTCTTCGTCAATGCATAATTATGCAAAGTTTCAACTTCATCATGTAGAGTATGAGTTCTGGGATTGAACTGCTAGTATTGAATACATAAATAATGCTTTTATTTTTTTGTGGTTTTCAGTTAAATTCGGCTTATATACATACTTAATGCTTTCCTCCTCTTTTAAAACAAAGTGAACATTTTATTTGAAACGTAAGTAGCTTGTATAACAAATGCACTAAATTTTGTTATACAAATATTTTTATAATATTTTTTTTTTTTTTAAAAGCAAACCTTTTGCAAATTCATAGAAAAATCACCTCCCTTATTATCATAGTCTCCCCTGTTTTATTTTACTACTAACAGTGAATATTTGTAAAAAATTATGAATTTTATGAAAAAAAACAACATTTGCTTGTGTAGTTTATTTTAAAAATTAAACATTGCGCTTTCAGAAAAAGAAAATAGCTGTTGCAACAGAACTTAGAAATATCTTTTCTATGTTTTTGCGCTATAAGAGGGGCGGATAGACGGTAGCCTTTATAAAACTTAAATGATCAACGCTTTTATCTGTGTAACAGATACACCTCAATGTTAGCTATTTATAGGTATCCACTATAGACAAACGTCTCCAAATTAAGAATGAAAAGAGTACAAATAACTAAAGACAAAATTGCAAGCCACCACCTTCTTCGTCTCTAAACAAAATAGCACTTGACCAAATATCGCGCTTGTATACTCCTTGCAGAGGAAGGGCAAAAGTGCAACAGCCCCTGGTGTTTACAGATCCCCAACCTGTGACCGCGGCTATGTATCGAGGATTGGCCTCTTGAGTCACACAAGAAGTTGCAAAGGGAAAAGAGACTAAAATGCCACAGATGCTCCTACTTTCATGGTTAATAGAATGAGGTATTATTAGACCTGGTAGAAAAGGAAGCTAAAGATAGCGAGACGAGACGCCAACAGAAGAACGCTTAATACATTACGAACATCATCACACAACTAAAAAAGAAACAGCTTTTAGCGCCTAGATTTGGTAAGAATGTCAGTCAATCATCCAGCACTGACAAACTACAACACCTGAAACTCAGGTCAAGATTAAAACAAGCAAAATATAAAAATACTTTTAAAAAAAAAAGAAGTCCGCATTAATATTTATATTTCTCAATATTCTAGAAATTATTTTCCTTTTTCGAAATCAAACTAATAATTCATTGACCGATGTGTTGATTTTTTTAAAAATAATTGCGTTAAGTCTCAACTTGATACCATAATGGGTGTGTGAGAAATAACGTGTTCAAAATTGGCACCAGACAGACAGTGAGTTCATATATTGATGTAAGTTTTGGAAAAAAAAAGGCAAATTAAACAAGGAATGATGTGGTTAAATTGCACTTAAACCTAGATACATATCGTGTCGCGACACGCCAAGGGATAAAGTAATTTAAATAAAGGAACAATTTGAAATTGACAAGACTTTCTGTCTGTGTTAAAACCTAGACAACAATTTTATAAAAGACATTTTGTTTGTTTTCTGATTGATTTTTAAAAAACAGGTCCTTATCTATCAATTCTCATGCTACCTATTAAAATTGTAGTGCTCGATGGACTTCCTAATACAATGAAACGGAGATTTTGGGAGGCCTCTGCTAGCTTCGATAAAAATCTTATGCTAAACAGGTAGTGGTCGTTGGACTGGCCATGGAATATTCTCAGAAACTGATTACCTTTACTTAGTTTACCTAGATCCACAATTATGTCTTGATTTCAATTAGGGAATACTACTGTGATCTTTAGGAACATGGCAATGCATGCTAGTGATTCTGTAGAAAGAGCCCTGATATATATATATATATTTATACTTTTTCTAGCATTTATGGGATGCGAAAGAGAGGTGACAACATTTTTCTGCTTTATTTCCCCTTTTTGCACTGACAAATGTGTCACATAATTCTATCAGCGTTGACTTTGTTTGTTTTTATAATAAAATCGTAAGAATTGTTTTAATTTAAATATTTATCAAAACTTATTTCAAGAAATAAAAAAATATTTGACCGAATATAAAAATATCTGGAGCCACGAAATTACCGTTCTTAAACTAAAAATAGTCACTCCAGTACACCTGCTTGCCCCTCCTCCAACAATTTGAAATGCATGAACTTTCTATTGATACATTTTCTTTAGGCTCGTTAGTTTCTTACGTTATGTTACAAACAGAGCAATAAATAAGTCCGGTGTTGTTTTGTTTGGAAAGATCATGGAAAGAATGTGTTACACAAACTTGTAGGCGGCCCCTGTAAGTCAGTCATATTCACACATGACCTCACACAAACTTGTAGGCGGCCCCTGTAAGTCAGTCATATTCACACATGACCTCACACAAACTCCCAGCAACTATCCTCACCTTCACCTATCCCTTAGTCTGTTGGACCTTTGGGGCACCACTCAAGATTTGTCGACCGTCTTTCTCCATTCCTGTCAGGCTGTCTTTTACCTTGAATTAAAACCTCTTTCAATGGCAGGCCAGTCCATTCTTTTATGTTGTCTTCCCATCGCTTTCTCAGTCTGCCTCTTCTTCTTTTTCCTGGTACTGTTCCCTAAAGGAATGCCTTTGTTAGCCTGTAAGACTTTGTAATATGGCCATAGAGTTTTAGTTTGCGTTTTGTTTCTTTTTACAATAGTTAGCAGGTCATCGTGGAGTCTAATCGCTGCAGTAACGCTGTCTCTAATCTCTTCCTTTATGATGCTTTCTTTAAATGTGCTGC